>CM074978.1:2763291-2805789 GCA_037576825.1 Pangasius krempfi
ATATATATATATATATATATATATATATATATATATATATATGTATGTGTGTGTGTGTGTGTGTGTGTGTGTGTGTGAATATAAATATATATATACACTGCATTCTGCAAAAGTCTTAGGCACCCTATTTTTTTTAGTACACACATTATTAACCAAACAGTGCTCGTCCTTTTAAAGCTTCTCACCCAAACTTTAACAATGTCTCATGCAAATTCTAAAAAAAAAAAAAAAAACACCATGTGCCATTGTGAGACTATGCTGATTAAATAATAAACAACATGAATGCTATTTTTTGTGATATCCATATCCACCAATGCATTTGGCCACAAAGTACCGAAATAAATCCTGTAGCTCTAAATGAAGACATCTCAGTGCAAATTTATATATTGTGATGAAAATTCATCTAAATGAAAAATGTAGTGCACTAAGTCTAATGCAGAAAGAACTCCAAACTTATTGTGTGAGCAATGTATTGTGAAATGAACAGCCATCCACAAGACAGCAGACGTGAATCTAAACCACCAAAAAACTTTCCCTGATTGGGAATGATGTGTCACTCCTTGTATTATATTCTTTGGGGACAACTAGAACAATGTCTAGGAAAGGGCTTTTATGGTAGACACTCATGGGTTTGCCATTCATCAACACTAGAAGTCAATTGCCCAGGCCCTCTCAGAGAAAACCAACAGAGAGATGGATGGCCATGAAAAAGGCCCAAATCACTCAAATTGATGGCAATGTGAAAACACAGTGGGGGTCTTGGACTGCCAGTTGGTTAACAAAGGATTAAAAAAAAACTGGTGAATACAAAAAGCATAAATGTAATTACACTGGGGCTTTAGTTATCCTTTATGGTGCTGTTTTCATCACAGCTACCACAGTAGGGATTATAAGTGCCAATGGTTTTTCAAAACCATTATCCTTATTGGGACAATAAAATATAAATGTGGGGGAGCATACTAATTGATTCAATACCAGGTAGTGGCCATTAAGAGAGATTTAATTATTAATGATCAATTACTTATATGTATTATTATCTGAAAGACATACAGTATAACCATCACATCATTTATTAGCAAGCTCCTTTAGCTACACTAAAAAAAAGCTCACTGAATTTATTTAATTCAAATGTGTACATCGGTTCCACGTAATTAAATTGAGTTACATTTATGCAATTTGTTTTTGTACATCCAAAGGATTTGATTGTGTAATGTCACAGCCCTGAATAAAATCAAAGCCTGTACTCTCACCTGAGCCGAGGAGCAAACTTGGGTCACTGGCATTGTGAGACAGCAACATTTGTACAACCTCTGCACTATTTTACCACATTTGTTTTAGTTCATTTTACTGCTACAGTTTTTCTTTGCATCAGTGCCACCATCCTCACAAGATTTCGTAACATAAGTGGATCACTTTAATACTATGATGTGAATTGTGAATTGATGTCAGTTGATCACATTCACTCTATATAATTGAAACAAGTATTCAGAAACTTGTGCAAATTAAATGTAGTATAAGCAATTAAATGACGTTTTGATGAGAAACTTTTCTTTTAAATCTTATCAACCACATATTCCATTTTTTAGTAGGTATTGATCACTTGTTAGCTCCTGCTAATTAATTGCTAAGGCTTGTATGGATGTACATATGAGTACATACTTCAGATTGAACAGATAATGTTTTAAAATAGACATGATAAAAAATAAAAAAAAAACATGGATTAGTCACACAATTCTACCAATTACAGACTCGAGTGATGTAGCTGATGCTGAGGAACTGTCAGTCAGAATTCACAAACCATGTTGACAGAACTGGTGTTTCTACCTGTGGGATTTTCTTTCTTTCTGGAAACACTGGTGTTGGGAATCATGTAAACTATCTTCACAACAACTGTATGAATTATTGAGGATTAAATTTGCACCATCTGCAGACGGATGGGCTGGTCTAACAGTTTAGTCAAAAGCTTAAAAATATGATTTGTAAGTTCATACACAATGATGCGTGGAATTGGGATAAGTGGCTCGAACTTCTGTTGTTTGTGGTATGAATGGTCGCACAAGCCACCACAGGATTTTCCCCATTTAAATTATCATATGGGCACAAACGTAGGAGGGACCTTCTAGCAGTAAAAATGAAATTCAGTACATTGTGGATCTGTAAGCAAAACTCCACACCTTAGGTAACCTAACACAGGAGAATTTGCATCAGGTCCAAGAACGACAGTCCCGACTGTATGACAGGGGTGCTCAGCTATGGGAATTTGCACTGGACAATAAAGTATTTGTTTTACTATGCATGGCAACTCCAAATTATACTCAAAATGGCAAGGACCCTTTGAGGACACATTGAGAAGTTGACTATGAGGTCAAGCGAACAGATAGAGGCGATGCACTTCAAATATACCACCTCAATCTCCTGAGACCGTGGAGAGAGGTGGTTCCTGTGGCTCTGGTGATAGTGGTTCCCAAGAGGGTGGAGCTGGGACTGGAGGTAAGTCTAAAAAGTGCAGACCAAATCACTCAGGTCCCCTCTGGAGACCACCTCTCACCATCCCAGAGAGCACAGGTTGTCCAGTTGCAAGAGAAATTTTCTGATGTGTTTTTGCCTCTACCCGGTCACACGCACCTCATAGATCCCCAAATTCAGACTCCTCCAGGTGTGGTTGTACACAGCCAGCCATACCGGTTAGCGTGGTTCAGGAGAAACCCAAGGCTATGCTCGACATGAGAGTAATCAAGGAGTCCCACAGTGTTCGGAGCAGCCAGGTGGACTTGGTGCCCAAGACTGGTGCCTGGTTTTGTGTGGACTTGTCTAATTTGATGCATATCCAATGCCTCTTATTGAAGAACTGCTCAATTGGTTAGGTGCAGCTCTCATTTATTCAACACTGGACTCAAACAGGGGGTTTTGGCAGATTTCCTTGACTCCCTTTTCCACACTGTTTGGGTTATATCAATTAGGCACCCTTCGGTTTGGGTTGTTTGGAGCCCCAGCCACATTTCAATGTCTCATGGAGAGAATCCTCTGCCCACACAATGCATATGCTGTTGTTTATTTAGATGACATACTCATTTATAGTAATGATTGGCAGCAGCATTTACAACATCTGAGGGCTGTTCTGAGATCCCTGAGACAGGTGGGACTCACAGCAAACCCGAAGAAGTGTGAAAAACAGGTGAAAGTATGGTATCTAGGCTTATAATTGGGCTGTGGGCAGGTGGATCCCTTAATTGATAAGACAGCAGCGATTGTGGCCTGCCCGAGACCCAAGACCATAAAGGGAGTGAAGCACTTCCTGGGGCTGGCTGGCTATTATCAGAGGTTTGTACCTAATTTTTTAGATGTCACCAGTCTGCCGACTGACCTGACTAAAAAGGGAGCGCCAGATCTAGTCCAGTGGCCAGAGAAGTGTGAGCGGGCTTTCTACCAGGTAAAAGTGTCCTTGTGTCGGGGCCCGCTGTTGCATTCTCCTGACTTTTCTCTCCCTATTCTTCTGCAGACTGATTTGTCAGAGGACTGGGAGCTGTTTTGTCCCAGGTGTTGGACGGCAGGGAGCGCCCCATTCTGTACATTTGCCCAAAGCTTTCTGTAAGGGAGACCAAGTACAGCATGATTGACAAAGGCGTGCCTGGCCATCAAGTGGGCAGTCTACTGAGATGCCCTTTTACCCCTGTTCCAATCACACCCCGCTCCAAACTCTCCACTGCATGAAGGATGCCAATGGATGGATCACTTGTTGGTATCTGGCACTTCATCCATTCAAATTTGGGGTGGTCCACAGACCGGGGGCACAGATGGTGGTGGTCACCCACTGAGGGTGGAAGTCAGCTACGGGCCAGATGGCTCCTCAGCCTGAGTCGGGTGGTGGGCAAATGTGGCAGCGGGGGCATGATCAAGCATCAGCAGTGGACTTAGAGGAGGCAGGTTGAGCCGGCAGGTAACGTGATGATTCTCACCTGTGTCTTATTACTTCCAGTCTACTTATTTGTATCTCTTTGTGCTTTTAATGACTCCCATGACTGGCAAGAGAGAGCAAGTGCAATATAGCTGGTGGAGTTTGCGAGACACGTACAAAAACACACACAGACTTGAACTTGATGGAGCAAAACCTGTGAGTCTGGGATGGACCTGTTTCTGTTGAGTTTTGGTTTTGTTGAGTTTTTGAAAGTGCACTGAAAAGCGTGGACTGAATTAACGTGAACCCGGAACTCAGCTATAAATCTGTCTGTCTTCCTCCACACCCTCACGTTGGGTTCTGCAATGACCTTTAGGGTAAATGTACATGATAAAATCACTAATGAGTGTATATTAGAAAGAAGTGTTTGGTCATGGGCTTATCTATAAATATATACTAAATAGTAGGAATAGAATAGAAATAAAATTATATTTTAGCTGTATTAACATTATTTTAGCTACATGCACTCTTTGACCCAATTTGTGATCTTTTATGTTTTATATTGTGTTCTTTTTATGTTTTCTTATGAACTTTTACTATCACATGCACACTGTTAATATCTATCTCATTCTAATCTCTCTCTCTCACACACACACACACACACACACACACACACACATAACCCAATTCTCCAATACGTTGTGGACTTTACAGTGGATCAAGGGTGCAGCATTGTGTGAAACTCATTTCTCCTCAAAAGTCCAGGCAGTAAATCACTTGGAAGCCATAATGTCATTGACATGGGCCATCAACCCTTTGCTGTCACTGTTTGCTTTTGGGATTCAACCTTTCAAAGCTCCTGGCCAAAATAAAATTAGGAAACTTCCAGAAGTTTGACAGAATGATAATATGCTGTAGAATAGCAGCACATGCCTAAAGATCTTGAGCTGAAATAGTCAAATACAAATCCCTATAATGGTCCACTAGGCAATCAAAAATTAATTCCAACTACCCCACATAAACATTTCTCAGATACATGTATATCCCAGTATTTTATTTGGTTCCCTGTAGACCAAATTTTATTTGGTTTACCAGTAGTCTGAAATATAAGTGGCCAGTTACCACAGCACCACATTATCTCTCTCTAACTCACCCAGAGAAATTTCTCTTAGATTTTTTTTTTCCCCCCAATCTTCAACTGTCCAAGTGAGCTGGTGCCCACTATGAATCTGATGTGATCTTCTACTGTCATAGCCCATCTGCCTCAAGGTTTGATTTGTTATGAGATGCTTTTCTGCTCACGATGGTTGTCAAGAGTGGTTATTTGAGTCACCATAGCCAATCATGTGGTGGCAGTGCAATGCATAAAATCATGCAGATACAGGTCATGAGCTTCAGTTAATGTATAATCTTTACAGTGTAGTCCATGTGATTATATAGTATAGTATATACTTTATAGCGTGTTACACACATACACACGCAGTATGTATATTATACACATACACAGTGTTCATTTATGTAACATTTTAATGACTACTTCTTGACTCAATAAGTACACACCTTTCAATTTTTACTTGTAAAGAATAATAAGTATTGTTTTTTTATTTAATTATTAATTAAAATGTAATATAAAGGTCCTACAGTTGATATTATGCAAGAATATATTCTAAACTTAGAAATATATTCCTTGCTGTTTGAGAAATCCTAAGCAAGAAATTTTATGCACTGTATGTCTGAAACAAACTCTGTTGAGTTAGTGTGCAACTTTTTCTGGAACGCCACTTTGAATATGTGGTTAGTGTGATCTCTAAAGTATCTATCTTGCCTAATGTGTGCACCAGATTTTGATGGGAAAAGTCACTGTGAGTAGGTTGTTAAGTCCCTCTAACTTTCCTCTGTGACAAATCCTAGCCAGGAAGGGACATGTGTTTCACACACGATCATCTTAACCATTTCAATCCCATCTGGCATGATTCATCAGAAAGCAACATTTTTGGGTAATAGTGCAAGGTTTATGTTGTTTCCTTGTTCACTGTCTTTGTGCTTTGGCAGCTATGAGTTTGACTTTCTTCGACAAGCAGATTAAACATTAAACATGTCAGCATTTCTTCAAATTTTAGATACTTTAATTTCTCATAGCACCACCAAATACCTTCTGCTGGATTACATTTCTTCTGTGTCTCAGTGGGGTTGTGCACCCTTATGAAGTGTGGAATTATTAGTTACACTCACTTATTTAGTTACAGTCATATTATAGTCTTTCAATACTTATATTACCATCAACACATTTATTAATGCTTTTGTGTACACATTGTATTCCTTTAACCCCTTAAATAACCAGGACCTGTCAGCCTAACTTCCTCACTCTTATAACTATATCCAAACTAAATATTTGATTCTTGTTACTGAATGCTTCATAGTAGTTACTGAAGATAAATCACTGAATGATAAACTGATACTTTTAAGAGGTTAATATTTGTGTCTCTATAACCATTGCATGAGGCCTTTGTGAATGGCTAATGTCGGGGAAAAAGGCAGGTTTAGTGGCTGCAACCCTTACTGTAACATCAATAATTTGACAACCAACATTGTTTTCACAATTTCCTTGCATTTTGTTTAATATCTGGTTGGATGAGGTGAATATAAGTTGCTTCTGTCGACATTAGTGGGGGTTTTTTTCCGTCAGAAGCTCCTGTTGATATTAACTGTAATGTTGTCATCGTTCCGGGTTCATTTATGAATCAAAATGACCAAATGCTTAAAATTAACAGTTGGATTAGTTAACAGTTAATAAATATGAATGCAAAAAAGCCACAGCACCATAAATAACTCAGTTTTGTTATTATAGTTTTAAACATAATTACTTATGTGTCAATAATGACAATGTGTACAACACATTTTCATTACTGACAGATAATTAATTATCAATTTATATCAATTCATCAATTAATACAGGCCCTCTTCAAGTATGCATGATTAATTGCACCAGTTTCCTGAGAGATATTTCAGAAACTATATTAGTTCTCTATAGATGAAGCATTTATTTTTATCCAAATAGGTTGGATATAGTATCAATACAGCTCTTTAAATCTATATGTAGTTTAATTTACTTCTTAATAAAAAAAAGAATCTGAGTATCCTAATTAATTCGCGATTATTGGATGAAAATATTTTCTTGTTATTCCCTGATGCATCCTTTTTCGTGGTCCCATCTTATCTGCAAAGTGCTGGCATGGCTGCAGATTTTCATTAGTTGAATTAATCAGTCTGGTTTTCTAATGACTGATAAGTTGAATCTGGTGTGGTTGGAATGAAAACCTGCATCCTTTGTAGATACAACATGCAAGACTCAAGTAATAAATCAAGAGATTGTCTGTAAATTGCTAAGTACTTTCAATAGTTTTTAAAAGTTTCAAGGGCAGTTTAGTTTGTCCTTTGTTGTTATTTTTCACCAAAAGCAATAGCAAAAGCTCCATGTTGATTATGGAGTAAATGCAGTTGAAATTCAGTTAAAACACATGTGGAAATGTACAGTATATTATATATATATATATATATATATATATATATATATTATGTACATACACTACAGGTGACAGGAATTAGCAATGAAGCTGTGTTAGCTAACACTGAAGGAAATAATTTATTTAAAATTTATTTATTTTAAATCTGGTTTTAATTTCAAAAGATAATTATCCAGAGAGGAATAGTTCTCAAGGTTTCTTGTCACTAGCTGGCAGGATTATCTGGGGTCTCAGTCTTCTCCAAGTTTTCATTTTTCATTGACTTTTCATTAATCAGACATTTTATGTGTCATATGGGCTCATGGGTCATAACGTGGAGCATGTTTTCCCATCTCCGTCCTCTTATTTCCCTTGTTGTCCTCTCCTTGTAACTTCCTGACTCTCCTGTCACTCATGATTCATTGTACGCTCTTTGTTTTCCATTCATCCCTTACGCCTTGTTTCCTTGTCTTTTTACTTGCTCTTGTTTCTTTCCGTTTCTCTACTCAATATCACCTTGGTTTAATTAATCCCCACGTCTCACCCCCTAACCCTTGTGATCTTTACTGTCTTTACACATTTAATTCCAGCCCATTCTCTTCCCCCAATTATCTGCCATGATGCATTCTCAGGAGAACGATCAGAAACCCTGAACTCCCTCAAATAATCACACGTATACAGCAACACACACAGACAAGTAAGTGGCAATTCCCAAGGACTCACACACTCCCTCTATAATGGTGGCTCAACATCATGCTGAAGGATGTTATAATAATCCGTGGGCTATGGCCTCTTCTGCATATCAATTTCCTCCTACAGTGCTCAGGGACAGAGGGGAAAAGTGGACTTCTTTCTCTCCTTTCTCTCCATCTCCAGCCCCTTTAGCTCTTCTCAGTGTCACTAGTTCCCAAAAACACTCCTGTCCACTTCAGGACAAGGTTGGATCCTCCTCTAGGTTGAAACAGCTCTTGCGGGACATGACAAAAATATCAGAGGTAATTGTTCCCATCTCTGTAGTGCTGGAATCGGCAAACTGAACTGAGTTTTGGAGGAGCAAAGTTTAACGGGAGGATATTTTTATGCTGATATCTCCTGTGAGTTCTGAGTAAGTAAGTACTGTTCCCTTGCGAAGTTTGAGTCAGTACCTTTCCTTGCTGTTATAATTTTTATTGCCCTTCTGTTTATTATTGGATTATTATTACAACAGTCTTTTTATTATTATTAAAAAATATATTAAACATTTTATTGATCTCATAAGGGACAGCACAATGTTAAAGCATGAGCTGAATGAAGTACAGCAATTAACAAACTCACATAGCACTTAACAACAGAAGGTGACACCGTCAGAAACAGTATTAAGATGATCTAAAATAAAACAAGTTTTATATGAAAGACAAAACTCATATTTTAAGATAATTTTCAACTGGGTGGACCAGATGGATTTTCTTGTCCACTATTTACAACCTACCTGAACTTCCCTCTAGTGGACACCTCTGCCTCAGCATGAATGTAAGGGTGTTTTCTCATATAGTTATTTTTAAATGAACCACACTCCATCCTGTTAAAGTGGACCTGAAAAGGAACTAGCTGCAAATGACCTCAATGCTTCTGGTGTTCACAAGTGGATTCAAAAGGGGAATTAGTTCTTTTTCTGGACATTTTAGCATTAATGAGATCTCAGATCACTTGTTGTTCACTCCACAACTCCTTTACCATAGTGTAATAGTTGTGTACCATTGAATTAGTGTCATTCAAAATGGTTGGTTTACATCATGCTATTATGTGACTGTAAGACATATTTTACATATCATTTGGATGTAAAGGGGGTGCAAGGGGCAAGAAGCAACAAAGGATTTTGATGCTGAACCATCAAAACCAGCTCATGCTTTATGCCAGAAAGCTACTGACTGTTTAGCTCATGTGGTGTATACAAAATACACTATATGGCCAAAAGTATGTGGACACCCCTCCTAATTATTGAGTTTATCAGCACTGGCAGTAGAATGGGTTGTACTGAACAGCTATTTAAAGAGACTTTAAACGTGTCAGTGTTTTAAGATGCCACCTTTGCCACAAGCCTGTTCATGAAATTTCTGCCCTGCTAGATCTGCCCTCGTCAACTGTAAGTGACATTATTGTGAAATGGAAGTGTCTAGGAGCATTAACAGCTCAGCCACGAAGTGGTAGACCATGAAAACTCACCTACTGGGGCTGCTGTGTGCTGAAGCAAATAGTACGCTTCCAATTTTGTGGCAACAGTTTGGGGAAGACCCTTTCCTCTTCCAGCTTGACTGTGCACAAAGTGAGGTCTGTAAAACACCTGGTTTGATGGGTTTGGTGTGGAGGAACTCCAGTGGCCTGCACCTTTGGGATGAATTGGAACACTGATTGCAAGGCAGGCCTTCTCATCCATCATCAATGCCTGACTTCACAAATGCTTCTTTAAATGAATGGGCACAAATTCCCACAGACACACTCCAAAATCTTGTAGAAAACCTCCCCAGAAGAGTGGAGGGTGTCATTGTGTTTCAATTTTGAATGGTTTTGGAATGGGATGTCCAACAAGCTCATATAGGTGTGATGGCCAGGTGACTACAAACTTTTGGCCATATAGTGTACATTACCAAAGGAGGAGGTCAGCCCTCTCAAATCTATAAGCAGACAGAAACCATCCTCCTTCTTCAGAATAAGATAGAATCCTGTAAAAGTCTTGTTCTGAACCATAGAGTCTACTTTTTTTTCTATCCTGCCTCTGTTCAAGAGAGAAGAAAAATCTTGACAAGGCCCCAACAAACCCAGTCAATTTAGTGGAGACTGCAATGTATTAGAACTAAAATAAAGCTATGGTTAATCTAATGTTAATGGCTCAGTCCAATGACAAAAACACCAGGGATTCAAATGAATTTTACAGGCTTAATTAAGCTCTTTTTGTCAGAAGACATCACACTGTTTTATATTCTCTACAATGGTTCACTGTGGGTTTCCAATAACAGGCTCTATAGGCTGTTGAAAATGGTGTGATTTTTATTTATTTTTATTTGATTTATTTTTAAATTAAAACAAAAAAACAAAACAAAAAAATGGAAATCTTCTGTAAGTGGTTGCTTGGGTATCCTTCCAAACTCTAAAATTTTTGATGATGTAAAAAAAATGAAATGAATGAAAAATTAATCCCAGAAAAACAACCATTTCACCTATTACCTACAACAGAGAGGATCATTCAGTCAATTTTGTGATTTAGTTCACTAAATACTGCAGGCTTAGCAAATGGACATTGGAGGAAATCATTATATCAAATATATAAAATAGCATTATATCTAAATATAATAATAATATATTTATAATATCTAATAATATCTAGTTATAACATATCAAGTGGCATCTAATAGCAAACAAACACTGTAGCTTATCAGTAGAATGGGATCAGAAGAGTGGAATGAGCTGCAGAGTAAAATTTAACCAATCAGTGGCCGAGCAATCAGCGCCTTAGAGACATAATGAGAAAACATTTTCAGTATTTACTGGGATCTTGTAAACAGCTCTTTCTAAAGAAGCACTCAACCAGAAAATGAGCAAATCGAGGCAGCATTGTAATAATAAATCAACATCCATTATGACAAAGGGTGTGGCACATCATGGCCTTCAGAGAAATTGCTCAGTGAACTGCCAGAATTTAAAGAAAAACAAGACACAGCCTCAAGCGCATTTAGTCTGTACAGGTCTATGCACCACTGCACACAACTCGCTTGAACAGTGTATGAACTTTCCCTTCTTGCATATTTAATTCCAGACAGATATTTTCTCCACTTATCTGCCATGATGGATATGCAGGAAAAATACGAGGGACCCTGTAGGACAGTGACATCACCTGCAGTCATCCATCACATGTTTGAGTCTTTTAGCTGTCAAAGCTTTCAAGCACCAGACGAGATGCAGAAACTAACCAGCTGTCTAATGACTCAGTGGATTTAAAGAAAAAAAATCCACCATATTATGGTATATAATAGTTATCATTATGTTAAGTTAAACTTTTCATCTACGTGTTTTCACTATTTTCACTTTGGTTTCCTACATACCCACAACTCCATTCAAGTACCTGCTGATAGTTATGCCAGTGAGATTTAGCTCTTGGATCATCTCTACCTAAAGAGAGTGATTCGGCAGTGCTTTAGTCCTTTAGTTTGTCTAGCCTTCTCACCTCCTCATATCTGCACACTCTGCTCAAACCAATCAGCTTCCAAAGCTTCAACTTTCATGCGAATACCAATTTCAATGTCACACCGCTCATCATCTTGTAGATCACTAACTAGCCACGTCTCTGCCATAACTCAGTGTCTTATAGCCACATTGCTTTCTTGAACCTTGAGTTCAGAGTTTGCTGGCTCCTCTACTTCTGTGTTACATTTCTCATTAATATGATGTTGAATGTGGCTGGAAAATGGAGAGAAAAGAAGCTCTTGCTACAGCATCAAGCAACAAAATAGCAGAAGCAGAAAGCACATCACAAATATATCAATATAAACACATTTAATGTGTTTCATGGTGAAATTTCTGTTTAAGTCATTACAAACTTGATCACATTTTTCTTTGGAGTAAAATGATGAGTTGTTGGAATTACACTGGCAGCTACATTTTCACATACTATGTATCTAACAATTTTTTTTCATTTGCTTTTGTTTACCTTTGTTACCTTATTACACATAGTGCTAAGTATAATTAGTTATAATTTGTAATTAGACTTCACATTGCATGGTAGAACAATTAGCACACATTCCAACACCAGTTCTGCTGCCAACTTTTGCCTTCACGTCAGTTCAGTTGTAAAACTTTCCTGAGCAGTTGCCATTGTGATTAAGGTGTTTCACTTTTCCCGCAAAATGTTCCATATCTTTTTTTTTATTAATTTGACTAATTAAAGTTAGCCCCAGGAGGAATATACAGCATGAAAATGCTCCCAGCATGAGGAAGCAGCAGTCTTCATCGAGAGTTTGAAATGTGACATTCTTGTCGTGTTCCTTTGGATCTTTAATTGGCATCATGAGTTTCTCCCATTAAAGTGAGGAAGCTGAGACTGAAACTCACAGCACAAGATGAGAGAACACATTGGCTCGATAAGCTACACAGTGCCACACTTGCACATTTGTACCAATTTGTACAAGTCAAGTTGTTTAACAAACAAAAGTTGTTAAAGTTATTACTATGTGCATGGCTAGTGTTCTTAGCATTTCTCCTGACTCCTGACAGAATTGAACAAAAGCCTCAAAACGGCTATTACTCATTAATTAAGTTCTCATCAGGCCACAAAGGTGATGGCTAGACATACATACACATTTGCACAGCACTATAAAGCTGTGTTATGGTTTCATTATGGGGTTTTTGAAAAACGAGCTTACAAGCCATAAGACAGCTTTAGTGTTACATCCACAAATCAGTTAAAATAATTGCTTGTTTGAGTATAATTATATTATAGTATAATGTATAATGCTTGTTTGGTTATTTCAGTGCGAAAAGCTGGGAAGTGTAACATACATTGTTGATAACAATTTGTGCCTTATTGCATGTGTTTTCCAAATCAAATCACTCACTAATTCCACAACAGGAAAAAAAAAAAACCTCCATCAAGCCCACTGTTTTATTATTGCTATTTTGTGAGTCAGATATACCGACTGATGCTGATAGTCTGTATTTGCTGTCTATATAAGCCACATATGATTTACACCTTCAGTATAATGGATTATATAATATCATTAACACTCTCAACATTAAATGATATATCAAAGCAAAGTGCAGGCACAGATGGACTTCTCAGCTTCAGGGGCAGAGCAGCTGGCATGTCTGACAGGTGGCTGGCACTGATCCAAGTGCAGTGAAGGAGCCTCGGGTGGCACGGTGGCACTGCCCAAGTCTTTGTGGGCCCCTTTCTATGTCATCTGGTGGTCTGCCCGGGCACTGTCATCACTTGCAGTCCAAAAAGAAGGTTGAGGCTGCCTGGCACTCGCAGGTCACAGCTGGCATTGGCGGTCACACCTGTCGCCATACTGTCAACCTCCTAGCATCCCGGACACCACAGGAATGACAATGGTGACCGCAAGCCGGGTGGCAAATGTATCAATGTTGTGCCTGGAAATTTGTCTTTGGGTATCCCTATTACAAATCCATTTCGGTTGTCAGTAATGTGATAGATATACTAAGTCAGTGTCATAGATATACAGTTGCATTACATTCAACTGCACCAAAATGAGCTTCAAAACATTAAAAAAACACTTTTTTTTTTTCAAATGGAGAGTTAATGAACAGCTGCTTGTTTCAGGCCTAATTACAATTAAGGCGTCCACTTAAACACATGCTGGCATGTGAGTAATTGGCCTAGTTCAAGTTAGGTCACACTTCTCATTAGGCTGTTTTCATCTTTCAGTGGTTGTTCGGAGAGAAAAATGACTATGATTTAGTTTAAATGATTATATCCAACAATGTATCCATGTATTACACCAGTGAGGGATGAATTATGTCACGTACAGATTAAAACATCTGAGTGATTATGCAACACTAGTAATTATATGATCCAAAGTATATTGATAAGTATGAGAATCGGGCAGGTTTGGGTACCAATGCAGTTTTTAGTAAGTACTTTGAGTCTGCGAACAGACTTGACTAGGCATAGGCAAATTCAAAAACCAGATAGGCTACACACTAAGCCTCAGTAATGTCACATTATAAACCAGGAGCAAGACTTTGCGATGAACAGAAATTAGTCTGGGTTATTTAAAGAATGTGTGTGTGATTGTGTGGCTAATTCAAAACTTGAACAAGTTCTTTGAACAAATTCAAAAAACTTGATTTGGAATTTAATTTTACACCTGAAAATGATCTGTTTCATCTGATATCATGCTTATTTGCTGGAAGCTAACTAGAAGCTTCAAAATCTTGTCTTAATGACAAAGATCAACTCTAACCAAAAGCACAAATCTCTCAGCAACACAGCTGTATGATTAGACTACTTGTTTACACAATTTAAAGCACTACAGATTTTTTTTTTTTTTGGGGGGTGAAGCAATAAGAACATTTGCCTGGGGATCTAATATACAGAGCAATATTTGGGAACAAATTAAGGTTTTAAATCCAACAGCCATGGTGCATTGTGGCAGAGATGATGTGTTTTAAAGTTCGCTAGAACATTTGGGCTGTGTGTCTTGTGAATTCAACCTAAAAATTCATTACAGACCTAAAATCTACAAATATGGCTATTAATTACCATGATTTGTCATCGTAAAAGTCATTCCTCATTCCATTTTCATTCGAATGTGAATGAAGCAAGAGATAAATAAAGTAGATTTTGTGAACCGTTCAGTAACGCAGTAATTTCGGAATTTGGAGATGTGACCCAATAATGCCGCAGCCTCCTTTTCTCTCTCGCTGCCACTGCAATTCAACACTGATTATGGTTTCACGCTCATGCAATTTGAATATTTACCTCGTGCCAACCGGTTTGCCCCCAGCTCATTTACATTTTGATTTGCATGCCAATAGGCGACAGGCTCGGGTAATAAATATGGAGCATAATCAGCATCATTCATCCAAGGCCGAAATGAAGGTTTGGGGTTCGTCCCGAGCACTTATCGCATCTAATGGTGGACATGTAGGCATCAGGGGTCACGCATGCTAATCATGAGAGAACGTTGGCGCAAATTGGACACACTGTGTGACTCAGGTGATTGGTTGTCTCAAAAAGTAAAACAGGGGTTGGGTCGCTTGACTTGTGCCATCTTGATTGTAATTCTCGGCTGTTGTCTCGTCACAGTCATGGATACGTGACTAGAATGCTGAAGATATTTTGCTATCCAAAGTTGCCATCCAAATTTTACGCCTACCATCATGAGGCACACAGGTTTCTGCTCCCATTCTGAGGTTTACAAGCCACTGCGTAATCTTCTTTGATGGACTAATCATTAGGAATAACCTGTCTTATTTACATACTATATACTGAGTCAGGTGATAATTAGTATAACAGTATAATTATCACTATTAACTTATACAATAGTATATACAAGAAACAGAAAGCTGCTTTGAAACAATCTGTATTGTTCAGAGGTCAACAACCCCAGTGTCATGCTAAATACACAATTTCGTTGAATTTCCAGCTCTTAAGTAAAGTTTCAACTGCGAGTGTGAGTGGTTTAGTATCAGTCACACTCCCATTTGAAACTGTACATAAGAGTTAGATCTATTCTAGGCCTGTTTATTGATGGCTAATCATAAAATAGTTTTTTGTGACTAGTGATACTTTTTAATCATTCATTATAATTCATTGGGACAGTCACTCACAGCAATGCAATTTCATGAGCTATTCAAATTTGATCAGATGGAGAACGAAAAGTGATAAGAACAAAGGGAAGGATGTCATGCAGCTTTCTTACATCAAGCCTTCGTTTAATCATCTCTGGCAGGCTAATTTCAGATCCATAATCATTCAGACAGGAATTTTCATTGCAATCACCCGCCTACTATAGAAAACAGGAAGCAACTGTTTGGCGTTGCATCATCAAAGCCGCTGAACAGCTGAAGTGAAACAGTGTTGCTATGAAGCTGATAATATTTAATGACAAATTGATCAAATGTTGCAAAGGAAAAAGTAATACATTTGAATTTGATTTCAACATGGTCATGTGAATACCAATTTGCAGTTACAAATTCACAACAATTTGTCAGATTCACATCATACTCTTAAGGGTAATGTTAGGCAGGGTTAGCATTACCACTTTTTTTTTTTTTTTTTTTTAAGAAATTGATATCTGAAATTAAATTAAATCCATGTCTCATGACCATATCTCTTATTAAAAGTTCTTTTGAGATCAAAGTTGAGATCTTATTTAGCAGTGAAGATGATCATAACTTTTGGTTCATTTCAGAAAATTAGGCCCATAATAGTTGCCTTTTTCTTATAATATTACCAAAGATAATATATAGCCTTACACTATAACAGTACCTTTGCATAGAAACTTCAACGTAAAGATTACATGGCTGACCTTTTTATTCCTCGATAGCATCAGGGGAAAAAAGGATATTTAATTTACAGTGGAATGAAATACCTTATAGAATATTTGTGTACTTTCAATGTTGAATAACCTTTACAAACTTTAGCAATACATTGAAATTGCACAAGATTGCATCATCATATCAAACATGTTCCACAAATATTACAGTGAAATCCCAAGGGAAATCAGTTTCATACTTACCTGAGCACACGTGGACTGTCAAAACACATTAATACTCAACTCTCCTTTTTGATAGGGCTTAAAAGAAAACAGATGAATAAATCAGGGGTCTGTTCTTGAGGTCTTCATTCACTCAGTGTGAACAACAGCATATGCAATAAATAAGTCATGTACAGAAGTGAGATGGTCACAGTGGACTTCCGTGTCCTTTATGAAAAATGCAGGTCTCTAAAGTACAAGCTTTTCCATTTTAGTCTAAAAGCCCCATACAATCACTGATGCTTTATAGTTTTCACAGTAACATGTACAAGCACCACAGAGAGATCTTTGCAAACTAATTACATCTGATTAAGAAGAACAGTGATAAGAGAACATACCTGAGATTTTGTAATGATGGTCTCCTATGATTGCTTAAACACTCAAAGTCTCAACTTATTCAGTTATTCATCTTAAAGCACATTATCCAGTAACTACTATGAATTATTCAGTGACTACAGTGAACTAATAGGAAATATGTGTAGTTACAAGAGTAAGAAATGTAAGCTTAAAGAGTTAAATGTT
The DNA here is from genome assembly GCA_037576825.1 of Pangasius krempfi. Lineage (NCBI taxonomy): Eukaryota > Metazoa > Chordata > Actinopteri > Siluriformes > Pangasiidae > Pangasius > Pangasius krempfi. The sequence continues at coordinate 2,780,463 of CM074978.1, forward strand.
GAGCGTGTCTGCATCCTATTTCTAATAGAAACTCTATAGAAGGCAGCGTTTTTTCTTTTTTTTAGGTTTATGCAATTCTGAGTATGACGAAGGCCTGTGTCTGAGCCTCTTTAGGCCAACTCGTAGCTCCCAAAGACCAGTTCAGCCCTGGAATGCCCACTGAAGAACATCTAGCATTTTCCAATAATGTGATTTTGAAACCAAAATGTGTTTTGATCGTTAGATTTATCTTTATAGTGGTGCTTGACTAATCATATTACCACTGGCATCTGTCTTCATACATACAAGATTTTTGAAAATTCAGCTAAAGAAAATGTATGTTTATGTTTGTACGTTTCCATTGCTTGCTACTACACTGGACAACTTTTTTTTTCCTATGGTGTTCCTACCACAGAAATGTTTCCTTGATCTTCACACTAAACACTGAAATTTCTGATTGTTTTGTATGAAGGATTTTGTAGAAACACAAATATATTGAATTTGTAAAAGAAACACAAACTTTTATTGAATGAACAAGTTCCACTCACATAAAACTGTTCTGTTGCTGATTGTCTCTTGTACGTAGCGTCTGATGCTTCTCGTTGATGTGTGTGACAATAATCTGGATTCCAGTTGCACTGCTACGATTTTTCCATTATTGCAAAGTCTTGAGACTTTTCGAACAAGTTCATCACTAACTGCAGCAAAATTTGCACCAAAGAAGTCTAAATGTAAATGCAGAAAATGAATATTTAGTGACATGTTGAACCCCATGGTTTTGTATGCTTGAAGCATTTTGTCGATCAGCTAGATGTAGCTTGGTGCTCTGTAGTTCCCAAGAAAAATTTCAGAACTATTCTTGACAGCCTTCCATGAAATTCTCTCCGGCCCCACTAGAAGTTCTTCAATATTAAGTATTGTAATTCTTCACTTTCCTTGTTCATTGCTTTCATAAAAAAATATATCATCAGCCCAAGTACATTTGAAGAAGAGGCAAAATATCATTGTTGGGTAGACAAGTGCTTTATGCACCACATTTATCTCTCCTAGAACCACATGCTTACAGTGTATGCTTGCAACTCCTTTAGCACTGCCGTCCTGTCTGCCAGTGAAACATGGTTCTTGGCATATCCAAGCTGCAATCCTAGCATGTGTCATGTGATGTCTACATGCTCATGTCTGGAAAACTTTTTTTTTTTTACCTTCACACACACACAAAAGTAGGACAGGAACATTTCAAGGTGATTTTCCAGCTCAGGGACCCCAAATCCATAAGATACATCCAAAACTTTTCAGGTAGCAAAATATTTGTCCAGTGTTACATGAAGAGAAAGCAACAAGAGGACAAGCACACTAATCAAACACAAATAGTAATAAATAGACTGTAACACATCACCAAATGTAAAATATACATACAATATTTAGGTACTTCTTCAAATTGGGGTTTCTATTAGCTGTCCATACGCACAAATTCAACATTGGCCAATAGGATGAAAATCTAACTTCATTTTTCAATGGATTTGTAGGAACTGTTAAGTGCAAAGGTACATGAGGAGCTAAAACAACTAAAACACCAGGTAAACTTATACAAAGTTGGATGATTTCTAGGTCATTTCAGAGGTTTAGAGGTCGATCTCAAAGACAAGATCAGAAAGAGCAACAGTTTCAGATCTGCTCCAGAATCCACACCAAAATCCACAGAGGCAAAGTTTCAGAGAAATCCAGCCTTAAAAGAGTTTTAACGTGCGCAAGTGGATGAATTTGTGTGTGCAGCTGGGCAGTTTACCATCTTTATAAATGAGGAAAAAGATTACCCTGACAAATTTGTATCTGATGCCTTTGAGACTTAAGGGCATACAAAAGTCTATGAGCTTGGAGCAGCACAATTCACAACACATGAGTCCTCATCAGGTTATTTAATAAATGAGTCTTCTAAAGAAATACTCTACTTTAAAATTCCCTGAACCAGTTCAGCACTTTGATAGATGATACTTACTTTTTGCAGATAGAAGTGTGTATGTATATATATATATATATATATATATATATATATATATATATATTTATTTTCAGATAGCCTTTAAGAATGCCTTTGCCAAAAGAAGGAAATAATGAAATCATTCTCGTGGCTGGATCGGGAAGCTGTCACACGGTTGCGATGGACTTTAACAGGAAACCATGGCGAGCACATCACACACACACACACACACACACACACACACACACACACACACACACACACCACACTGTCACCAAACTTATTCACAAATTCAAAAAGACTGCAAGCGTTCAGGACCAGCCGAGACGCGGACGTCCACCAGCATCCCCTGACGAAGACACAACCAACGTGGTGCTGGCAAACACAGTCCCCTGTGTATGGAGACTTTTGGGACACGCTGTATATATATATATATATATATATATATATATATATATATATATATATCTGTGTGTGTGTGTGTGTATGTTTTTTTTTTTTTTAACCTGTCTCCGTTGAGCATGGGCCTCTGTAAGCACTGGATGCACGCTTCGTGGAACCACTGCTTACATCTGTTACACTGCAGCATTTTCAGATACCACCTGAGGAAGAGAACACGGTCTGTGATTAGCCAGAACACAAGCCTGTCATTTCTTTACTGATACGTCGTGGTAAGAGTTTGGGGAAGAACCACATATAGGTGTGTGATAGTCAGGTGGCCATATAGTGTAGGTGTGTGTGTGTGTGTGTGTGTGTGTGTGTGTGTGTGTGTGTGTGTGTGTATACAGTGCTGTGCAAAAGTTTCAGCTGCAGAAATAAGAAGCGAGTCGACAGTCGAGAGTCTCCAGAAGACCTGCGGCTGCTTCTGCGAGATGCTCAGTAACACTTACAGCTCGTTTCCTTATAAACCTGCACACGCTGCACCTGAGACTACGGTTTAGGAAGAAAAAAAAACAAAAAACAGGAGTCTTCACACCAAACATTGAGATTGTTTAGTTTATTACTGTTTACTGCACGTTGTAGTATTTTTCCTTTTAAGTAGAAAGATTTACTTTCTTTATTTTTGAAGTCATCTTTACTTTACAGCATTTCTTTGCATGCACCTAAGACTTTTGCACAGAACTATGTATATATATAATGTGTGTAATGTGTGTGTGTGTGTAGTGTGTGTGTAGTGTGCTCACTCTCCAGGCCCTCCACAGTAGCAGTAGCACTGCTGGATGTTGGTTTTATGGCCCTGGTCCCACACCAGCTCCTCCAGGGTGTACGGCAGCGACTGCTTCATCTCCTGCAGCGCTTTGGCGTTCGGCCCTTTCTTCAGCGCACCACCTCTCTGCAGTTACAAAGCGACGGAATAAACAAACCAACCTACGAACCGCTCCACATCTTTCCTCAAGTGGAAGGAAGGCGTTTACTTTATTAATCAAAAGACCTACATTTACTATAAAAGGATCACGGATATACAGCATGTGGCATAAGGTAGAAAAGCCGCGTACAAGTGATTTTACCGGACCAGAAAGCATCTCTTATATACAGCTACAGACCTGTAAATAAACCTGTGGCGGTGTTAACAGCAAAAGAATTAAAATAAGTAAGTTTCACGGCGGCAAACCTTTGTAGTTGTGGCAAACACACACTCTCGGCAGAGCCATTTATCGTCCGACGCAATCACGCAGGCATCGATGACGGGCGCGTGGCAGAGCTGGTGGTATCCTGTACGATAACAAATTTAAAAAAATTATACAGTTTGCAAAGACAAGATGTCAAAGTGTGCTCCGTTTACACCACAGCGCTGCTGAATACTCGATTCTGATTGGCTGAGTAATCTGATTAATCTACTTATTCACTGCCACAACCTTAAACACAACAGCAAACGGATAAAAAAAAAAAGGGAGACGTTTCGGCAAACCGCTGTGGCGTAAGAGGAATAAAACATTTCAGGACGTGCTGTAATGGAGAAATAATCAACTTCAGGGACGTACCAATCACTCTGCTTCACTTCCCCACACACACACACACACACACACACACACACACACACACAGAAGACGGAGTCTGTGTGTGTCCGTACCTTGTCCACACTTGTCACAGATGACTATTTCGTTGGGCGGTTCTGAGCTTTCATTCTGGCATATCGTGCAGAGCATCTCCCCTCCACTGTCCCCTGTAACACACACACACACACACACACACACACACACACACACACACACACACACACACCCATCATCATCATCATCATCATCTCCATTTTCAGCCTGTGGCCAGATTCAGAAATGAGATCAGACTCCAGGTGGCTCAGCAGTGAAGACATTGGACTACTGATCGGACGGTCATGAGTTCAAACCCCAGCACTGCCACTGTGGGGCCCTGGAGCAAGGAGGAGGCCCTTAACTTGGCAACCAATCAAATGTCTCGGGATATTATGTGTATCCGAGGGCCAGGCCCTTATACCCCTCGATTGGTAGCAGGAAGGCTCAATTTCTGCTACCAGCTGAGGGATCAACTCATATTATGAAATTATAAAAATTTCGGCATTAATTAACCATCAAACTAATGGTTCATCGGCCCGTTTTTGTCGCCGTGGTCGAAAATCTTACATCATAAAAGGAAAAAAAAATTATTTTGTTCGTGAAATCTTAACGAGCGCATCATGTGACACGCACAGTCTAAACGTTATATATAAAATGCAAACATTCCTGCTATGAGAGCTGTATAACAGTCCAATATCGCAGGTTTGCAGCTTTAGGACCCCAGTAAACTTAATCCCGCCCGGGACAGGGCCGACGATTTACACCGCTAAAGTGAAGCGTAAAGTGTAAACACGGCAAGCAATCAGACGCGATATTTAAGCAGCGTATCTCTACGGTTTAGTCACTCGTAACGCTTACCTGTCTGAATGTCCTTCCAGAGAACCCAAGATTTAGACTGATCTTCAAAAACCACAAAACAGCAGTGCTTCTGTTTGTTTATCTGCAGGAAGAGCACATCACACGGCCCCGTGAGCGAGCGCCGAAACGCCAGGAAGCGCGACCGAACCGAAATCACGTCCACAGGCATTTTACACACGGCTATAATCAGCCAAAGACTATTTATTAACACATTATTAACTGCTAGTGAACCTCTATAGTATAGTAATAAGTAAGGAATAAGACATTCTGTGTTACGCTTTTACTGTTACCATGACAACATCCTGTAAGTGTTTTATTCCTCTGATACCACAGCAAACGATTACAAATTTTTATTTACTAAATAATACTTTGAACTAAATAAAACTAGCATTGCTGTTTTGTTTTGTTTTTTTTGTTTTTTTTTTTTTAAAAACGTTACCTTCGTGATTGTCCCCAGATAAAACAAGCCATCAGACCAGCGAGCTAAAACATCTTGGCCCTCCTCGAACTTATTAGCGAGCTTCTCCGTGTCGCCCTGCCCATTTCTGAGCGAGAGTTTGGACAAGGACACGGGAGACTCGTCTTGACGATGAGACGGAGACTTGCGATGGGAGCTCGGACTGTTTACGACCGTTGAGTCTCTGTAGGAAAAAAAAAAGGATATGACTTCAATTCACAAAGTATCTATTAAACAAGCAGTAAAACACTCCGCGTCACGCGCCGTGAGGAAAATAACCAACAACGGCGTGGTGTGATGACGTGGAATTACGCCATGATTATTATCTCACGGTACAGGACATCCGAGATCATAACAGCGGAGATAAGACTATCCCACAAAAATCTTAAAAAAAAAAAAAACAAGTGAAAACGAAAGACGAAATCGTACGTGAATGCATTTCCATTAACATGCAGCTAATTTAGTTAAAAATAGAGAAACAAAAACGTCAAAGATCACGTGACCTTTTATAAAGAACTTATTAAGCTGTTAAGGTATATAGATGTAAACTGTAAAATATTTTATACGTTTTTGGGTTTTTTTAAACATCCAGCTAATTTGGTTGAAAAAAAGGAAAAGCATAATTTTTTTTTTTTTAAAAAGTAGACAGAAAAAACACATACAACTATTTTTGCAAAATTTATCTAAAGAAAAAGTGAAAGACGACTCGATGCAAGAAATCAGTCGAGGACGTTTCGAGCATTTTACAGAAATGAGTAAATCGCTAGTAAACAACTCGTGTAGTTTATAAGATTTTACACGTCAGTTTTTTTGGGAATTACAGAACATCAGATATCTCCATCTCTATTTTCAAAATAAATGGATTAAGCATAGTCTAGTAATTAATAGAAATATTCTGGGTTTTATTTGTAATTTTATTTAGTGTACATATTTGACTATATTATATATATATATATATATATATATATATATATATATATATATATATATATACATACATACATACATACATACATACATACACACACACACAATAATAATAATAATTATTATAAATATAAAAAACTGCAGGTTTGTACAGAGTAAACAGAGAGAGAAAACAGAATAAAAGACTTTGTTTTTCATTTTGTTAATGTATAGAATAAACTAGGGACAAATAGTTTCACTGTTTCAGAAGACAGTTAGAGGATAAATGTAAAATATAATACATTTAATGTGTGTGTGTGTAAATTATTGTTTGTGAGCTGAAGAATAAAAACTCTGCATTTATTTCAATTCATATGTAAATATTACAATTTCTCTGCTAATGGGAGGAGTGTAATGTGACATTTTTTTGGTATAAAACGTTTCTTTTTTTCATTATTTTTACAAAGGAAATACCTCTCTCTCTCTCTCTCTCTCTCTCACACACACACACACACACACACACACACACACACACACACACACACACCCCCCCCAGGTGCACACAATGAGCTGCATCAAAGCTAAAGCTCATCAAAGACATGCTACATCACCACTGCTAGACACGAACATGAAAAGCCCAGAACTGCAAGAAAATTACTTCCAAAAGAAAACGTAAAACAGAATTTACTTTCACTAACAGAATTTCACCTTATAACTGTTAGCTTCCTGAGCAACACTTTATAATATAGCCAGTTAGACACTTAGCTAACGTCAGCAAACCAAGTGATGTTAATGTAATAGCTAACATTATCTCATCAACAATTTTAAACATGTACATACTTATCTAACATTAGCTAACCAAGTAATGTTTATTATGTAGCTAACCTACATGTACCTCAAGAACACGTCAGCCAGCTAGCTGCTTAGCTAACATTATTACACTAGTTAGCCAACTTCTTTGTTGGCATGTATTAGCTAACACTGCATAATCAAGATTTTAAACAGTTAGATAATTAGCTAACATTAGCTAACCAAGTAATGTTAATTTTATAGCTAACATTACCTCATATACAGCTAAGCAAGCTAATGCATGCAAATTTATATATATATTAAAAATAAATAAATAAATAAATTCAGCCAGGTAGATACTTAGCTATAACATAAATGCTAGTAGACTGGCTAATGTTAGCTAACATTACCTCATTGACACTTTAGCCAGCTAGATACTTAGCAAATATCAGTTTTTCCAACCAACATTAACCACAACTAGTTTGCATATAAAACACACATTTTTTTCCTCAGCAAACATTTACGACAGCTAACATCTGATTAGCAGGGAATAGTTAGCGTGTCTCCCACACTTCTGCTCGAGTTGAGTCCATCATGTACACAAAGTGCATGTTTTATAGCATAGCTAGCATGCTAATCTTCTATACTGCATATGGAGGCAATATCTTATCAGCAAATGCGTCATGTTGGAATGCAAAAACACTCTATACATCAAGATGTACGCACACACACACACACACACACACACACACACGGGTTGATACTAAATGGATTAGTTAAGATACGGATCTATAAAACAAGCTGACAGAACGTTATGATGTGACTTAAGCAGGCAACGTGAAACCACTGCAGCTTTTCCTCAGAGTCATTAAGCAACAATGTGGGAAAAGTACCTGATGCCTACGTGTGTGTGTGTGTGTGTGTGTGTGTGTAAAGGTCACTCTGGAGCCTCTAGAGGGAATATGATCTAAAGAAGGATGATGCAGGAATTAGTTCCCGTAAATGTGGCTCATGATTGAAAAAATAGTCATCTAATTGTTGCTAAATGCCTACTGCACATTCCACTCATTGCACCTCATGTATCACGCTGCATATGAACGGATTTATGCGTAAAACGTTCGCAGGAACATTTACATGAGAAAGGGGGCGTTTCTGAAAGTCCAGTCAGGAATAAAAATTCCTCAGTTTGTGTACATTTATGTATAAGGAGACTCGGTTTCAGATCATAACTGGTGATGAGCTATTGTGATTTTATATACGCGTTACACTGACAAGTTCACTTATCTCAATTACACATTCAATTAACACTACAATACGGACACGCACTCTACGCATTCGCCGATGTCGTCCTAACCTTAAATATCCTGAGGCCTTTAATCTTGTGCTTGTGGTAGCTGAGGTGCTGCAGTGGCTGAGCTGCATTACTGGAAGATTTAGCACAGATCACACTTGGGAGGCGCTCTTTCACTGTTTAGTCATAATTTTTGACTTTCGGCTCTCTTTTTACCAAGTTTTGTGAAAAAGTAAATCAGCTGTGCTGTGAAACTGGTCATTTGCAGCGGATTGGCATTGAGCAACACGTATATATTTTTTTAAAATCTGTTTTACCTAAACTTTTGTAAATTTTTAGCTCAGTTTGGCCTACGAAAATATTTGGCAAATACGAAACTTAGCAATGTTGGGGTTTCTACATACACCAGTGGGATAAGGCACTTTCATGTATTAGCTCTTAGTTAGCTATTATTTCCTCATGGGTCCTGTTGCTTTTTCCATCTCATTGCATAGCAGAGGAGAGGAGAGGAGAGGAGAGGAGAGGAGAGAGAGAGAGAGAGAGAGAGAGAGAGAGAGAGAGAGAGAGAGAGATATGGTTATTAGCCTCCTGCACAGCTACCCAACTTTCCTGTGAGGTTCTATAGGACAGGAAATGGCACACCATGTTTTCTCGCTGACACTGTTTTCTCTTACCACAAAAAAAGGAAGTGCAGGTGACTCCACATTTTTGGGTTTTTAAATAACAACCCGCTGGGGAAGTAGAGAAAACATTTAAAAGGAAAGAAACAAAATACCCAGTCCAAGTGATTTTGGTAGTGCCTGAAGCCAAATCACAGCAAGACTTGGCAAAAAAAGGCTGCAAAATTACACACACACACACACACACACACACACACACACACACACACACACACACACACACACACACACACACACACACACACGTGTACATGAACTGCACACTGACCTATATCGCAGTGCATTATGGGAGTTCATGAATGCGTTCCAAAACGACGGACATGGTGCACTTGTCCAGACTGATAAGCTATCACATGCTATCACATCCAATGCTAGACCAAGTATGAGAAACACAGCACACGTGTTAAGCTATGAAGTCACAGCCCACAGGGATATGACCGGATCATTAAACTGGATTTCCCATAATGCATTATTGATGCGCTGCACATAACATCGATAATGATGAAGCTCACTAAACTTGCATTAATTTTAACCCTAAGAAATCTGTTTGGTTTTTTAAACGCCTAGGTTCATGGCAGTAATTAGCAATGAGGACACCGAGGTCTGGACTTCAGTGGTTTCGGAAGGAAACTTTTAACCCCCAAGTTTCAAACTGAACACGGACACAGTGACGTCCTGATACCGTGGAGGCAGAACGGAACCCAGTGTGCGGAAAAACTGCAAACCAAAATAATTAACTTGTTAAGATTAAATGGTCTAACCTGACTCGGAGCAGTTTATGCAAAGTACAACATGATGAAGATTAGAAATGAGAATCTGGCATTGTGGCACATTAAATATCAACTTGATCATATTTCCGTAAAGTGGACTAGGGCTGGGAGAAAAGAAGATCTAATATATGACAACACTCACTATAATTATATCACGATACACTTTTCTGAGATATCATGACATCTTTTTTATTAATTTCTTTATCTAAATAATGACAAACTGACTGAAAGCAGCTGATCTGATTTTAAAATCTGATACATTAACATTTTACAAACTTGTAAAATGTGTTTCACTCAATTTTTTTTTTTTTACATAAATAAAAATGTTAGAAAATGTTTGAAGATTAAAACATTTCAATGGATTTAATTTTATACACATTAAATGAAGTATTTAACATTTTTTTCTCCCCTCCAAGTGCAGCACAATATTGTTTGGCACAATCACAAATGTCTTTGAGAATGCTGATAAGATTTTTTTTTTGTTATAACACCTCACTAAAATGTCAGATTCTCCTCACAGCCCTGTGTCGGTTTAATAATCTGTAAAATGTCCCTATTTCAAAAGGCTAGGTTGTGTTTTGTATTAATTTTTTTTCAGTACACACAGTCAAGTCAAGTGTAGTTTTATTTATAAAGCACATTTAAAGACAAAAGCAGCTGATCCAAAGAGCTGTAGATAACATCATGCAGACTTCACCAGACACACACACACACACACACACACACACACACACAGGGCAGAGAGACTGTTCAACTCTCCAGTGCTGTCCTGTGACTGGATTCACCTCCGCATCAATAGAAATGCAGATAAACTCGTCACTGCTCGCTTTTGAGTGGAGTTGGTTGCTGTGGTGCCTTCATGGCCTGTCAGCAGGGTCAGAATTACGAGGTGAGCACTAAACCGCCACCACCAGGTCCTAATTACGACTCGGGAACTCGTATTTTTCTACGAAACCCGACTTTACGAGTTACAGGCGTGTCAAGAACAAAACAAACAAACAACAAAAAAACATGTCATTTTTATTTTCTCGTGCCGTCCAAAGTGCAAAACCACCTGAACACATGAACACACACCATGTCGTAATCACGAGCTGCAAAGTCGTAAACACGAATTTCAGAAAAGAACTTTGCTTTCCAGTTGTGTGTTTTTGTAAAGACATGCCTCAAGGACATTTTAGACATCATGGCACCAAGAGTAACACTGATCTCTCTCTCTCTCTCTCTCTCTCTCTCTCTCTCTCTCTCTCACACACACACACACACACACACACACACACACACACACACACCGGCCTGTGCACGGGGGAGAAAAGCTACGTCATAACCCAGATTGAGCACGAGAAAACAGGAAGTGAGGGGTAACGTCATCGCTCAGAGCCGCACTACATGTATAGAATTGTAGCTCAGGACCCGGCTCAGTGGAAATCCGCTTCAGAATAAAGTCTGTAACCCGCATGAAGCACTGTGATGCCTCAGAAACCCTCTCAAGGAGCAAAATGTGCGTGACAGCTCGCGCTTGTGTCTCACATCCTCCATTTTTTTCCCTCCTTGATGTGACCACTTCCTGTAAAGTTGCCTGCGCCTTTTATTTCATGATTTAGCTGCTTTTTCATTCTGCTTCACTGTTACAATGTTTCTGTTCCCATGAAAAGCAGAAAAAAGGGCATAAATTAGCACGTACGCGCGCGCGCAAAGTAAAGTTTATTTATTTTTATTTATTTACTTTCGCGCAAGTTGCGCGCGCGTCCCACCCAAGTGAAGGGGGTGAAGTGAAGCACTTGGCTCGTCCTTCCTGGTTTGTTGCTTGCACTTGCACACAATGCGGCCACATCGACCAAATGGAACAGGTTTAATCAATCAATCAGTAAAAATCAGACTTACCTGCTTGTTAGACGCTTTTTTTTCTGTCCCAGGTGGATGAAGAGAAACGCAGTCGCCGGGTGCTGCTTTATCCGGGATCTCTCTCTTTCTCTCTCTGTCTCTGTCACACAGCGTCGCAAACTTCCTTCGTGCAAAGCTAGCGAGCGCCTCTCAGTCTCTTTCTTTCTCTTTTTCCCCTCCTCTCTCTCTCTCTCTCTCTCTCTCGCTCGCTCTCTTCCTGAACTGTAGAAGCGCAACTTGGCTTCGGGGTGCGGTCCTGAATCGGAGGCATGGCTTCACAGCTCACGCGCCCGCCCTTCTTAAGCTCCTCCAGCCAATCAGAAGCAAGTATTCCAACAATCCCCAGGGAGCGCGAACCAATCGCGACAGCTGAAAAGTTTTAGCGTGACAGGAAGGAATAATATATTTTTAAAAAAAATCTTAAAATACACCACACTGACTCTTTTAATTAAGTAATTAATTATTTAAATAATATGTCAATTTATGCAAATTTAGCAATGATGTAGTACAATAATATTCTGCCTGTGCAGTTGGAGGAGGCCCATGATCTTGAACCCTAGACAGAGAGAAGTCTGTGTGAGTGTGTGTGTGTGAGTGTGTGTGTGTGTAGGAGAGGGATGTGGGGGGAGACTGAGGCAGTCCTAAGCTAATGTTTAATGAGTAAGGTATGTGCACTAAGGATCTTTATGCCCATATAAGTATTCAGGCTGTGCAGGATGAAGCTACATCATCACTTTTTGTTGTCCCTGTTGTAGTGCCGCCCATGTGAGGAATGCCAGGAATTACTCATGCACACTCATTCACAGCCATGCCACCAGCCTTTTCTTATCTTCCTCAACTCTCTCTCTCTCTCTCTCTCTCTCTCTCACTCTCACTATATTATCAACACTTTATTGATTGATTGATTTAATTTATCCATATGTATACATTTCACTTTCTCAATGCATTCCCTCACTTTCATTCCTTTTTTTTTTTTTTTTTTTTGTATGGTTAGGTGTGGACTGGAGCTAAATCTGAAATAGCTCCCTGCTCCCTAAATAGTGCATTAAAATGGTGACACCCTTCATGCTGCACTAGCGCTGTGAATCATGGATTCTGATTGGTCAGAAGGTGTTGATGAATCTTCTACAACGGCAGCTCTGACCGTAGCGCAGGTTTACATTAACGCAACATAGCTCCAGCAACAGCTCATTTAGAAAGACTCGTACATCAGGCGCTCTACATAACCTAAAACTAAGAATAAATGCATTAAAAACTTGTTAAGAAAGGAAAAAATGTGTAATTGTTGTTTTCTGTAAGGAGATGTTTATTCAACATTTATGGAAGGAGTCTCCAGTGTCAGTAAGTAACAGTCAGTAAGGTTTTTGACGTCTTCAGGACAGAGGAGTTTACGCTTTCTGGTTTCTCGGTAACATGACAGTCTGCGTTTTTTTTTTCTTATTAACTCCAAGAGAGCGGCTGGTGAGGGAATGACGGTTTATAGCTGCTATAACGTAAGTGAGAACAGGCGCTGACTTGTTTAGTGGACATTCTCCACTATTAAATGTAACTATAAATGGATAAAAACTATACTGTATTATTCTTTAACAGATTTAAAAAGTGTAACCATTTGCAAATTATTGTGGTATAATAGTAATAAAACATGCTGTTCTTTGGGGTGGTAACAGTAGCCCTGCTTCATCACACCACCCTGTCATTGTTTATTTTCCAGTAACAGCGCATCCACCGGTGATTTATTTCTTACTTTAACATTTAAAAGCGTCGAGAAAGGAATTCCTGACTTTACAAAAACTGACAAAATGATTGAAATTGCATCCTACAAAGTTAGAATTTCTGAAAATGCTGTGAAAAGTTTAATTTTGTTGCCATTTAAAGTTTCACTGAAAGTGAAATCGAAATTATGGCCATGTATTCTCATGTTTTTTTTAAAATAATAATTTAAAAAATGTATTTACACAGGTGTGAATGTGAATTAGAGTTTGTCCGAAGTTAAATCTAGCACCCTAAATGGCTTGTTGTTTTGTCCCTCTAGGGGAACCTGAAGGCTCTGTGTAAAACACAGTGTTTCCATTTGGAAAGCTGTAACCATTAACCTTCCAAAGAACCCTTAAGGACCCATTGTTTAATGATAGAGAATGATAGTGTTTTGTTCCCTCACTTAGTACAACTATGTGATGATGAATGGAACATTCTTGAGCTCAGATTCATCCACAAATAGCATGACGACCATGATGTCTGTGCAAACATGACTGTGTGTGTGATGAGGACGATGATGCAAGACTGAGGGAGCGCTGTTAAAGGAACAGCTCAGCGAAAAAAAGAAATCGACACATTTTTCTCCCTAAACCCAAAAGCAGTAGATCAGCCAAGACATGTTCTTTTTTGGAAAGTTTGCTCCTTTAGTTTCACGCTGGAGCTATGAAGTGAACGGAGTTATCATAATGGAAGTGTATGTCACCCATTTAACCTCATCCAACCTCCTTCAAACAACATTGTTAAGCTATATCCGTTTGTAAAAAAAAAAAAAAAAAAAAAAAAAGCCTGTAATCCTTTATATTTATATGTTTATAAAATGTATTTGCATGATTGGCTTGATTATGCAAAATGAAAGATAAGAGGTGCTGCAAAATTACTGGCACCCTTCATGTAAAGGGAGCCATAATTAATAGAACACCTGCAATTAGAGATATATTTAATTGCACATATTAAAGAATCATGTTTTGTTTTGTTTTTTTGGATGCCCAGGCCACACGTCAGCTTTTTCTTGAAGTGAACCCCTGAAGACCACTGGTTTCAGGTGTGTGTTTTCTGAAGAGCACTAAAGTTAAAGTCAAAGAACAGATTTCACGCGCGGTCAAAGATACCAAAGTCTTAGTCTTGGATTCTGAAAAGTGCAGGACCCTTTGGGTGAAAATGGACCTGTTTAATCATCCATGTATCCTCCAACATTTCTGTACAATTTTCCCTCCAAATATTCAGAGGCGGGGTGTCAGAACATCTGAGGAAAGATTTTCAAGATGGCCACCCAGTAATGATCCAGTGTTGATATTTAAAGATTGTAGTATATCACGCTGTGTCCTTGTGTGACAGAAAGATGTTGGATGAGATTAACGTCTGTTAGCTTCTTTAGTAACTGATGACGCAAATTTTAGTCACTGAACATGTCTTGGTTGATCAGTTGTATTGAGGGTAAAGGGTACATTGTTTAAGTTTGACTAAATAATACCTTAAAAATGTCTACAGTTTGTGTGTGTGTGTGTGTGTGTGTGTGTGTGTGTGTGTGCTTGTGTGTGCATTTATTTTTGTTAGAGGCCTGACGCCAGCTATTCACAAACATCCTGTGCTCCAGAGACGTCGTTTTATGACTCTTTTGTCACCCAGACAAAATAACCACATCATTAATCAGCTACAAGGAGCACACACAAACACACACACACACACACACACAAACACACACACACACACACTACTAATATATCTTTAGCCTTGATGGCTTTAACCCAGGTTCCATCTCCAAACACAGAGTCTGACCGTACGGCTCTTTGGTTAGCTCCTGTCATTGCAGCCTTCAGCAAAGTACTTCAAATGAACTTGTTCCAAGTGAACCACGCCCACTGTTGGAGAACTTCTTTTGGTTTTGGGTGGATTAAAAAAATCTAAAAGAAGTAAACTCAGCATCAGTGGAGCTAGTGTATTAATTTGGAGCTACTTTGTCCAAACTGTTATTTAAACCCCAATCTAGAGCTTGTGATGAACTGGTTTATACCACACCGCTGCTGAATTCTGGATTCTGATTGGTCGGAAGGTGTTGATTAATTTTCTGTAATTCTGACAGTAGTGCAGCTGCTAATCACACGCTTGTAGATTAATGTTCTCGTTCTAATACATTCTACATCCTTTCTATAGTAACAGCTCATTCACAGAGGGCGCTCCACGTGGATGGATTAAAAATGTGTAATTGTTGATATGGTGACGTGTTCCGTAAGGAGATGTTTATTTAACATTGACGGAAGGAGTCTCCAGTGTCGAAGCTTTGTAACAGTCAGAGGTAAAGCTGTAACTTTAAGTTTTCCAATATCTTCAGGTTTCTCTGCTGAGATCTTTTGTCTTATTAACTTCAAGAGAGAGAAAAAAAGAGAAGGAGCAACTGTTTATAGTGCGCTTTGCATCAGTTTTTGTTGAAGCTAACTTGTTTCATAGATATTATATACTATAAATGGATAAAAATTACATTGCAAATTATAATCGCTGGCAAACTGCTGTGGTATAGGAGGAATTAAACACTTCAGGACATGCTCTTATAGGAAAATAATCAACTTTAGAATGGTATCAGTAACCCTGCTTCATCACATCACCCTGTCTTTGATTATTTTCCTATAAAAGCACGACACAGAGTGTTAGAGTGCTGTGCTCTGTGATCTAACCCGTCCAGGCATGAAGGCTCTTCCCTGAGTTGGATTAGATTTCTCCTGGTCTGGAATTCTGGGATGTGATGATTAAGGTGTGAAATGAAGAATCAAACAGTGAGTCTCTGAGCCGAGAGCGCCGCAGTGGAATGCGAGGAATGTGGCGTCTCTGTTTACACCTTCAACAGAGCCACATCATCTCTGACTGATAACCGGGACAAAGGTTTTGCTTTTATTTTACTGTCTCTTCCCCTCATAGACCAACCTGCCTAATCTAAACTGGTCTTCTGTCTGGTCTGAAAAAAAAAAAGAGAAGAGAGGGAGAAGGCAAAGTGAAAAGGGGGAATTGAGAATAAAAGGAGAGAGAGAAAAAAGAGAGGAGAAGAAGAGGGATGAAAGAAAGGACAAAAGAGAAAAAGAGGGAGAAGTCAGGAAAAGAGGAAGGAGGTAAAGACGGATGTAAAAGAGAGAGTTTAGAGTGGGGTGGAGGGAAAGGCTGAGAGAAAGAGAAAGGGAGAAGAGGAGGAGAAGTGAGTGAGGTTAAGTGAGACTCTTTCTCAGTCTCATTGAATGACATTGTCTCCCGATTGAGAACCTGAGAGAGTGAAGGCCAAATGCCAGGGTTTTAAAAAGAAGAGCGAGAGAGGGAGAGAGAGAGATTACCAAATAAGGCTTCTTCTGACCTCTACTTACACACACACACACACACACACACACACACACACACACAGTGTGTAAGAAGAGCAGGGTGTGGCAGTGCTGTTGAGTGTAGCAGCACTATGAGCACACACAGTCCATTCACTTTCACACACTACCACCATCAACATCACCACCACTTCCACTGCCCAGCGAGCTTCTAACCAGCACCTACACAACATTACTGCTCCTCTGAGACGTGTCTGTGTGTGTGTGAGTGTGTGAGAGAGAGAGAGAGAGAGAGAGAGGAGAGAGATCTATCTCTACCAGTCTATAACTAGTAGTAACTATAACACACAGCTTTTGTTCAAGCGTCTTTAAAATGTTAGAAAATTCCTCATTTTATAATTTAAGTAAAGAATTAAACACTTGGTGTGCCGTTATAGGAAAATAATCAACGACATGGAGTTACTGTTACCACCCAGAAACGTATAACAGTATTATTTCCCAATAAAATCATGTCCCAAAGTGCTTTATTCCTCTTATACCACAGCAATTATTTTTTCAATGAATGACACGTCGTTCTTTTTATTCATTTATAGTTAGTTAGTTCACTTACGTTATAGCGGCTATAAACAGTTGTTCCCTCACCAGTCTCTCTTTTTTCTCTCTTGAAGTTATTAAGACAAAAAATGCAGTTTGTTACAGAGAAACTGTGAAGCGTAAACTCCTCCCTCTGCCCTGAAAATGTTGAAAGTTACCGCTTTACAAAGTGCGTGACACTGGAGACTCCTTCCATAAATGCTACATAAACGCTAAGTGGGTATTTACTGTTCACCTTTACTAAGTGTGAATAAATTCTTAATGCTAAAATGGTTTTAAAAACAGGTACTAAACCTAATTTTAACCCTTTAGAGTCTTATCAGTTATTCTTCTTAAAGTGTATTGTTCTGTAACTTTTCACCCTTAAGTTTCTTTAGAACCTTTTTTTGTTTCCTAATTTTATAATTGATGGATTTTAAACCATTTTTGTAAAAAAAAAAAAAAAAAAAAAAAAAAAAAAAAAAAGTCTACCATGTACTGTATGCTACCACTGCAACATGTAGAATGGCGGTGCAGTGTGAAGTGCTGCCACCTCGCCTGCAGCTCCAGGGTGCCCGGGTTTGATCCTGAGCTCAGGTTACTGTCTGTTTGGAGTTTCAAATGTTCTACTCTGGGTTCTCGGGTTTCCTCCAAACTCCCAAAAACATCTCAGTGTTTGGCTAATTGTAGGCTCTCGAGCGGCGCAACAAAAAAGCACTCGCTATATGGTCAAGAGATCATGAGTTTGAATCTTGACGATATGACAGCTATACATGGCTAAGAGACAAGCAAGCAAAACTGGCCATGCTCTCTTGGTGGGAGGGGAGAGACCCTGTCAATCACAGCGATCTAGCCAATCGTGGGCATCTGTGAGCTCATGTATGTGGAAGAGGGCGGATAGCGCTTTCCTCCAAGTATGCGCAGCAGTTCAAAAAAGATGTGGTTGTCTTGCTTGTGGTTGTTAGCCTTCACTCTGTCGGCGAGCTGGCCAGAGAGAGAGAGAGCTGTGAATACCCTGGCGTCCCAGTGTTCCTGGGATAGGCTCTGGATCCACTGCAACTCTGACCAGGATGAAGTGATGATGTGGCAAAAAAGATGGCTAAAAATCATAAACCAGTAGGTTGTTTAGAGAACCATAAATGGTTCTTCTTTGGTAATGATCTACAGACCGTTTTTGTATAAGGTTTGTAGCTGTGAGAGTGATGAGCGAGGAGTCTGGGAATGGTTTTGATATGATTCACACTTGAATCTACATTTACAGGTGAAATCATGACTGTGTGCCATTGTTCTGTTCACAGTAAAAACACGAGAGAAAAAAAATCACAGCCAAGTGTCCATTAATCGTTCATTTCAAAAATAAGCATTTCAAAAGGCTCTCTGAGGTAACTCCCTTGGATTTATCATGATAGTTCTGGGTTTAACGTCCCATGAGTGGGCTTCAGGACCACACCAGTAATGTGTTTCCCGTTTCCTCCATGTGTGTCCCATCAGTCCACTAATTATCCCTCCACGCCGCGCGCCAAGACTTTTTTTTTTTTGCACAACTTTACCCAGGCTCTTTCGACCCGAGGCCCTCTGGCCGTGTCACTGTGGGTGTGCATCTGCATGTGTGAGAGTGTGTGTCCTTAAATGGCATGAAATTTTACCCATCGCTCTGAACAGAGCCTCCAAACAATCGACAATGCAATCGGGACTGCAAATGAAAAGCAAATGGCAAACTGTGTTTTTCCTCTATTTCTTTCTCATTTTACCCCCCATCTCTTTCCCTCCCCCTCTTTCTTCTTTTATGTCTGTCCCTCCTCTGTTTCCTTGTAATCAGCTACAGGAACAAGCTCTGATAAACACGCTGACTCACAACAATCCGGAAAATTTCAAATGTGGTAATGCACATACAGTACTCACTTCTACACTCAAAACCCATCAGAAAAACAACACACACTGTGTGTATCAGACCTGTGTGTGTGTGTGTGTGTGTGTGTGTTTAATCTGCACACAGAAGCAGAATATATCTACTATAAACATATGGATACACATGGAGTTCTCTGTCAGGGTCTATTAAATTCAATATATAGTCAAACAAAAATATTGAATCTACACAATTTCCTCTGTACAACAAATTCCATCCATCATTGAAGATATTTCTGGTGTCTGAAGTTTTTAATTTTGCACTAATTGTAGCCTAACAATCAATGGAAATCTATTTTACCCATTTTTATGTGTAAATATGAGCCTCAAACCACATGCAGGTCTTCAGTTCACCCATAGAGATTTACTCGAATCTATAAAAATGAGCACGGATTTCATTTGTCCCTGTAAGCCCTGCCTCCCCAAAGTGAAAAGTTAGAACAGCCATGTTGATTTGACGTCACATGCTGAACTGGGAGACGAGGAGACAAGTTTCCGAGTAGGAATTCTGAGTTGGTTGTTTTTGACTATTCAGAGGTCGGACATTTCAAGCATTATTCCCACTTGTCACAACATCCCAGGACAAAACCTGCCACTCCACCAGAGGTCACCATCACCAGAATTCACTTCCTGTCTCTGGATTATAAAAGCACATGGTTTCTATATACATGTTGCGAAGTCTTGCCAACAAGTCCTGTGTTAATCCTGATTGTTTTATCTGTGTATGAATATTCACTATCCCTTGTCTGACTAGTCTTTTGTTTATTTGAAGGTTTTACTGACTTTGGTTTGTTACAACCATCTAGTCATACTGAACATTCTTTCAACACACTCAGTACTGTTTTTACTCTTCCACACCTGCATCATATTAGGGAGTTTTTTCTCACCACTGTCACCTCTGGATTGCAGAATGTTTAAGTCTAATCTACATCCAGATTTCTGTGAAACTGCTTTGTGATAATATCTATTGCTAAATGTGTTATACAAATAAAATCAAATTGAATTGAATTGTGGGAATGAAGATTCAGGCCTGTATTTATAGACACAGTTTTGGGAGAGAGAAATTTCACTACTCATTAGCTACAGAACCATCGTAAATCTGGAGCAAAATTAAGAAAATAACTTCAGACAACCAACATCTAATCGACTACGCACAGACACACACACACACACACACACACACACACAAACACACATCAGTGTAATCTGATGGCATGTGGAGTATGCACTGTAGATAGCACTTCACAAATAAACTAAAAGCAAATACTTTGCAGAGTCTGTGTGTGTGTGTGTGTGAGAGAGAGAGAGAGAGAGAGAGAGAGAGAGAGAGAGAGAGAGCAGAGGAATTCAGCAGCCTTCTCTCTCACTCTATCTCTCTCGCTCACCCACTCGCTGTGTTCTTTTGCCCTTATATGGTAACACAGTGGTGAAGAGAGAGTGAGAGAGAGCAAGGCAGAGTGTAAGTGGAGGTGTGGTCGATTGTTTCAGGGCGGAAGAGGTGTAGAGTTACGCTGGCTCACTCGTTCCCTCCCTTCCTCCTCTCTTTCGTCACTCTTCTACCTCGTTCCTTGCTTTTCTTTAGAGAGCATATTTTTCTGCATGAGAGACACGGGGGGTCGCGTAACACAGGTAGATGTGTGTGAGACAGCAGGCTGGAGACAGGACTGAGAGAGAGACAGATAGATAGAAAGAGATAATAATATACAGACAGAGAGATATACACACAGAGACAGACAGAGAGAGACAGAGACAGAATGATATACAGAAAAAGAGACAGACAGAATGATGTAAAGAGACACAGACTGTGTTTCTATGTGTTTGTGTGTATGATATTAAGCAGTTGTCTTTGGTGGAATGTTTCTTATCTCTGTCTCTAGATCATCCAGATTAAAGACTCCTCCTCCTTTAGTCCATCTCCACACACACACACACACACACACACACACACACACACAAAAAAAAAAAACCCAAAGCCTCCACACCAGTCTGTGGTGAAGCAGGAGCTAAGTTTCAGATTAAATATACACCAAAGAATCTTCAACCATCTCTCTGTATCTCTGTTAGTCTCTCTCCTCACCTGTGGTAATGAGCTGAGGATAGAAAGTGTAAGGACACAAGTACAAGCAGCAGAAATTAGCTTCCCTCATTGCTCACCTTTCTCTGTGTGATAGGGTGAGCAGCTCGAAAACCCAGGAGCACCCCAGAGGAGATCCTCAGAGTAGATCCTTCTTAAAGATGGAGACAGCTGAGGTGGTTCAGGCATTTTATAAGGGCATATTATTGGATATTACATTTACTCCTCGGGTGGTTATCCATCTATTACAAGGAGCCATTGATAATTAGACAAATCATCAAATAGTCTCACTCTCTCTCTCACACACACACACACACAGTGTATCTTCTGCCATGTGCACTTGAACAAAATTCAACTCTTTAAAAACACAATAAATTTAAAGTTCTCATTGTTGGCACTTGCAACCTGATCTCGAGAAGATTTCATGCAGATGACATCATAACCTCGCCATGCATCTTGGGATTGTTACAAATTTGCAAGTGTGAGTGCATGTTGCATGATTTTATTTTTACTACTAATATTTTAACATGCACAATTTGACATTTTTTGCTGCCTGAAAGATTTGAAAGATTTTGTACTAAGGGTGTGCAAACTTTTGCACTCAAATCCTTATAATAAAGGGCCTCCTTTACCATGCGGTCACAGAGCAGCTACTGGCTTTACAGTGAGATTAGCCTGGGAAGTTTTGCACATGTCTGTAATGTGTATGTATGTATGTATGTGTGTGCGTGTAGAACTCAGTCACACGTATGTTTGTAATGTATATGTGTGTGTGTGTGTGTGTGTGTGTGTGTGTGTGACTCAGTCAGCTGTACGATTCCTCTGTATGTGGAAGTGATCCGTCAGGCCTCAGGGGGAAACACGGCAGCCTCTCATACAGGAGGCTAATAAGCACTTGTGGCTGATGGGAAAAGCATGATGTCATCTGTGGTTCGTAATAACATACTGCGATCAGAGAGAGAGAGAGAGAGAGGGAGAGAGAAACAGACAGACAGACAGACAGACAGACAGACAGGCAGACATCATGTGACATCATGAGACTGGCATGATGTTCTCATATCATATATTGTTAGTGCAGGTGGCTGGGAGACTGAACTAATGACAGAGAGAGAGAGAGAGAGAGAGAGAGAGAGTTGTTCTTCACTTTACCCCAAACATAGCTGATCAACCCCCCAAAAAACTGCTAAACCCGATCTCCCATAGAGGAAAGGTTTAATTTAGCAAACATTATCAACTCCTGTGCTGTCTAGCTAGTGTTTTATTTAGATTGCCAATAACTGCAATTTGTTCTTTATTTTAAAAAATGGCATCATACAGTTTATCCATTTTTCGTTAAATTTAATGTTGTGGAGAATCTGTGAAACAAGTTAGTTCCTGTTCTCACTTACATTATAGCAGCTAGAAACAGTCATTCCTTCTCCTCTGTCTGGAAGATGTCAGAAAAATTAGTTACAGCTTTACCTCTGGCTGTTACAAAGCGCTGACACTGGAGACTCCTTCCATAAATGTTAATGTCTGTAATATTGTCTTTCCAGGAAACTTCACCCCATCAACGATTACACATGTTCTTTAATCTGGTTATGTGGAGGGTCAACTGCACAAGTCCCTGCAGTTATTACTATAGAAATGAAATCATGTTAGAATGTGCGCATTAATATAAAAAAATATAGAAAATTAATCTTCTGACCAATCACATTCGAGAATTCAACAGCTAGTTAGCTAGTAATGTAATTTTTTTTTTTTTTTTTAATGATGGTGTCATGATGTTGACTAAAAGGCAGTATTTTTTTTTTCAGAAACTCTATGTCTTCTTTTTTTTCTTTTGGCTCACACCTCACAGATTTGCATATTCACATGTTTAAAGTTCAACTAGTTCGGTTAGATGAAGTGAAATTAAGCTCTAAAGGAAGTGAACTCCTTTTTCGCTTTCCTGCATCCTCTTTTTCATTCAAGCGTCCTAGCCTCTTTGCCGTGTAAATGTTGTTAGCGCTCAGCCAGAGAGACTGATTATTTGGCTTGATGAACCCTGACAGAGCCGTGGGCAGAGACTCATTAGTGTACAGTGTTATTAATTAGCATTAGGGGAAAGGGTGTAGTATTAAGTCCTGACTTGTACCCGGCCGTGTCGCCTGAAGAGCAAACACCACAGAGGCTGGAGAGAAAGTATGAAGGAAAGAATGCAAAGGAAGACAGCTATAGGGCATAGTCCAAGTGAATAAGTGAAGTAGTGAAAGATTTAGTGCATTAATGAGTCGGACAGAGAAGCAGAGAGGACGACTGATGAGAGATTGAAAGACGAGAAGGAGATGAATTCATGCTGAGTAAATATATGAGGCAAAGCAATGTACGCTGATGTCGTCATTGGCTGTAAATGTCACAATGAATACACACGTCTTATATATTAATCACCTAGCACACCTGTACATGATAACATGTAGTCTTTGTGCAATAACTAAGCACTAAAGTTACACACTAAAGCATTAAAGCTGCAGTACATGTCTTTTTTCATTTATAAATATTAACAATATAGCATTATTGAGTCAGTATAAAAATGTCTTTAAAACACACTATTGTTACATTCCTACTTCTTCCGCTACTCCTGTGCTGGATTTAAGCGTGCAGGTTTCTTGCATATGCGCACATCTTGTATTTATTATTCTGTCAGTAAGATCAAATAGATCAAAGTTAATGAAAATTCAACTCCTTGACTGTGACACCAGCAATTTTTATGACGATTAAAGGTCTCAATCCAGCAGATACATTTAAGATTGGTCCGAATCTTAAAAATGTCAAAGGATGATTGAGAGCAGAAAAGAACCAGGGGCTGCGAATGGTGCAGAGAGGTGAAGATAACATATTATCAAGCCTTCACAACCAACACACACACACACACACACATAAAGCTACTATATGTGTTTGGGCAGGCTTTGCTATTTCCCGGAAGTTTCAACATCAATTATGTAAACAATCTTTTCCTCAGTAATTTGAGCCACAACCACAGTTGGTTATTTAACCAGCAGTTCTGTTATTTCACTAATTTATTGCATAATGGTGCAAACGATTAAAGCAAATGACTGAGATAATAATAATAATAATAATAATAATAATAATAATAACACTAGGATGGCAGGGTTTTGGTTTTGGCACTGAAGCATGGTGATGGTAGATGTTTGGGCGAGGGAGAGGTGAAAAATGCCACAGAGTTGAGTTTTATATCTTAAGATGTCATGTGCAGGTGTGTGTGTGTGTGTGTGTGTGTGTGTGGGCATGCTTGAAGATTACATGGAACTGACTCTGATTATAGACCAGACAAGCATGAACATGTGATAAAAACACACAGACACAAACCCAGAGCCAAGATTCTCGAGAAAAGTGAGATCATTGTTTTTAAAGAAAAACAGGCACATAAGAAAGTGAGCTCTACACACACACACACACACACACACACACACGCGCGCGCACACACACGCGCACGAATACCATATTGGCCTGCAATTTCTGATATGACATCAGTGATAAATTCAGATTACGTTAATCTTTGCAAAACTTTGAAAAATGAGGGTTAGACTAGCTAAGAGAGTGTAATAATGAGATAAAATCACATTACGGGTCAGAGGTAAACAAAGCACACACCCCGTTAGGGCGGTTTTCTACTGCACATGCAGAAACAAAACAAGGTCTTGAGAAACTCTTCTAAGAAACAATGAAGACAGTAAATTCAGGTGCCTATGATGCATTTGACACCAATTTTATTCCCCTCAAGACTGAAGTAGAAAATGCTAACAGGCTATGCTAAAGACTGATGTAGAATAACAACACTCTAAGCTAATTCTTGATATAAGAAAACACAAACACTCTGAGGTAATCGCTAATGCAGAATAAAACACTAACACTCTGAGGCAATCGCTAATGCAGAATAAAACACTAACACTCTGAGGTAATCGTTAATGCAGAGTAAAACACTAACACTCTGAGGTAATCGCTAATGCAGAGTAAAACACTAACACTGAGGTAATCGCTAATGCAGAGTAAAACACTAACACTCTGAGGTAATCGCTAATGCAGAATAAAACACTAACACTCTGAGGTAATCGCTAATGCA
>CM074978.1:2805889-2816989 GCA_037576825.1 Pangasius krempfi
TTTTGCTCGCTCTCTCTTTCTCTCTATATATATATATATATATATATATATATAGATATATAGATATATATATATATACATACATATATAAAGTGTAAGGATCTGAGTGCCTTTGACAAGCTCCAAATTGTGATATACTTTCATCAAAGACTTCTCCCTTTGAAGAAATTACAGCCTTGCAGACCCTTGGTATTCTCGCTGTCAATTTGTCTTGGCATTGCAAAATGGAGTGATAGTCTTCCTTGGTCAAGATCCCTTTTATCATATATAAATCTAGCACATTACCACCATAAAAGCACCCCCAGCACCCCCTTTCTTCCACCATGCTTGACAGATGGCATCAAGCACTCCTCCAGCATCCATTTAATTTTTCTTTGTCTCACGAATGTTCCACTTTGTGTTCCAAACACCTCAACCTTAGATTTGTCTGTCCATAACCATTTTTTCCTTCCTTTGTCCAATGTCTGTGTTGGAATCTGCCTAGAAGGTCAGCATCCTGGAGTCGCTTCTTGACTGCTGATGTTGAGATGAGAGTTTTGCAGGTACCATTCAATGAAGCTGGCAGTTGAGGACCCGTGAGACGTCTGTTTCTCAAACTAGAGACTCTGATGTACTTGTCCTCTTGCTTACTTGTGCACTGAGGCCTCCCACTTCTCTTTCTCTCCTGGTTAGAGCCAGTTTGTGCTGTTCTTTGAAGAGAGTAATACACACCATTGTATGAAATCTTCAGTTTCTTGGCAATTTGTTGTATGGAATGGCCTTCCTTTCTTAGAACAAGAATAGACTGAGGATTTTCAGAAGGGAGATTTGCTGATGCTCAAGATACTCAAGTAGCCTAAAGAAGGCCAATTTTATTGCTTCTTTAATCAGCACAATGATTATCAGCTATATTAACATAATTGCAAAAGGGTTTTCTAATGATCAATTAGCCTTTTAACATGATAAACCTGGATTCGTTATCACAATATGCTATTGTAACACAGGTTGCTGAAATAACCCTTTTTGCACCTATGTAGATATTCGTATGCATGAGAGAGAGCGAGAGAGTTATTTGTTATTTACATCATTTAATCTGTTACACTCCATCTACATTACGTGTTATTTTCCCATTTGAAGCAACACATAAACATTGTGTCCATCATATAAATACCTGCTAGCCAAGTAAGTAGTGCTAGTGTAAAATATTTCTTGGTATTATTACATGCAAGTTTCAAAAAGAAGAAGGTGTTTCCTGTCACTTCTAATCCACTGAATGTCAGTCAGGTAATCAGCTCAATTTACCGCTCTCTGGCTGCTTCTAATTTCCTTGAGACCTCAGAATGAAGATCTTAATCAGTGTTTGCAAGCACTGGTTTCAACTAGTGCCTGGATTGAATGCATGACTCATTTAGAAATGTACAGGGGGAACATGTCTAAGTGTCATTTAAGCCCAGGCAGACTTATATTAAAGAAAATCTCATATCCAAACAATTGATTTTCACTCAATAACATTTTTCCAGCACTACATAGAGCCACTGGAAGGAAATGCTGCCTCTTTAGGCCATGCTCAGTCTTCACTGAGAAACACATAATTCTACTGCTATTGACAGTGAAAATATATCTGACAATATGATGGGATCAGCTCATTCATGCACATACACAAACACACACACACATACACACACTGAAATGAAGACAAACATGCAGTCACGCCTCGCGAGGCCCAAACTCTCATAAACAGAAAATTATCTGCATTTTCATTCCTCCTTCACTTCTTCCTGAGATATTTAAACCCAAATGCATTACTGGATTTGTACACGCTTCATCGGCTTCAAACCTGAGTTCCATTTCCCTGTTGCAATATTCCTTTTTTTGTGGGGGGGGGGTTATCATTTGCATTGTGAGAATTGGTTGCTAACCATGGCCACAAATATATGTCTTATATTTAGAATTCAAATATCTAATTTAGTCAGTTCATTGTGTCCTAAAATTGCTGAGATTGCAAAATCTAAAGCGTCTAAATTTTCCATTATGTCACAGATCCACTGTAAATAAAGACATGCAACATCCCAATTGAATTAGGCCCACAAAAATATAGACTGATTCAGTCAACAACATTTATTTCCCACCATAACTTCTGCCCGTGAAAATATTTTGTTAATTTTGACAATAGTTTGAATCATTGAGCTTTTTTTAAGTAGATGTTTATTTAACATTCACGAAAGGAGTCTCCAGTATTAGTGCTTTGTAAGAGTCAGTAAGTAAGTGCTTTCTTGTTTCTCAGTAAATTAACAAGCTGTTTGTATGTTTGGTTTTGTTTTATTTACTTTGAGAGAAAAAAAGAGAGAAGGTTGAGGAAATGACTGTTTTTAGCTCACACAACGTAATTAATAACAGGAACTAACTTGTCTCGTGGACATTCCATAACATTAAATACAACTATAAATGGTTAAAAGTTAAAAATGGTAATCATTGGTAAATCACTGTGGTATAAGAGGAATAACCTACTACAGGGCATGTTGTTCGTAAATAGTAAAATATTCCACTCCAGGGTGGACACAGTAACTATGATTCACATCAGGCTATACCACACCACCCCTTTACTGATTATTTCCCTATAACAACACTGTCATGTTTTAATCCTTATCGCTTAATGAAATGAATGTGCAAAATTGTTATGTATTTTTGGATATATGTACAGTATAGCCCTCTGAGTCTTGCCAGGGCATCTTTTTTTTCTATGAATATCTACTACTTGTCTCCAGAATATTTGTCATATGGCACAGTCTGCCTCTGTCTCGGTGTTCAGGAACTTTCACCAGTGAAATGCACAAATTTGGTGATTTTTTTTGACAGTTGTTGAACTCCTTCTCCTAGACCTCATGTCAGCTCTCTCTCTCTCTCTCCCTGTTTTTATTTTTATTCTAAACTCCAATACACAATCTCAGATAGGACAGAAATGTAATGTCTGGGCCTTTGCAAATACTATATATTACAGATGTGAAATAAAATTGTATGATACTACAGCACTGTTGAATTCTTGATTCTGATTGTTCAGAAGGTGTTGATTAATTTTCTGTAACAGCAGCTCTGACAGTAGTGCCAGCTAAACAGCTAAACACGTGTCAAAATAAGCTTCTAAGACTCCTATGTTTTTAAACGTCACATTTTCACCACGTCAACCAAAGTGTCCTTCTCCCATCATGTCGCTTGATGCGATGCTCGACTGCTCCTTTTTTCCCTTCCTCTGTTTGTATAACTGCCTTGTTATTTATTCATGGAGCCATCTTGTACCATTGTGATTAGCATGAAACCTCTCAAAACCGAATTACAGTGAGTTGATATTGTGATTACGGATGCGCTGGATGCCTGCCACCTTTGTTATCCAGAAGATTGCGCCATACTTTGTGCACCTGCTACTTGCACTGCTGTAGCTTACTCTTTCTTCTCTCACTCTGCTCCAAGAAAAAAAAAGATAGAAAAGGACTAACCCAGCTCTAACTCACATTTTCAAACAAGGGCATCTAAACCAATATTTAGTCTGTCTAATTGAACTTCCCACTCGCTGCCACCTGGCAAATCAATTTCATAATTTTCATCTATTTTCAACTCGATCTTATGCAAAGTTCATACTAATCCAGGATGATTTTATCTAGATGACAACAGAGAAAAGCAAACTTTTAAATGCTTCTTAATGTTTCATACAAGCTTGCAATCATATCTTGCTACTTTATAGGGTGTTTCTGGAAAATGGGCAAAATAAGTCTATAATCCTTTGGCTGAAAGCCTCAGCAAATGATCCACCCCAAAAAAAGGCTTTGATGGCCACCCGGGCCCAATTTAATGGGGGTCTAATAATCCTTGACATCTGCTCACCAGAAAACATGCTCAGATAAATAGTGAACATGGCTAATCCGCTCTAACTGGCCATGTTGCCTGTTTGAGGGCAGGTCAATCCATCTTTGCAATCAGCAGTTTGTTTGTTAACAGAGGAGAGATTGATCTTTCCCAACAGCCGCAATCAGCAACAAAGTAGACGCTTGCAGTTGCAATGAGTTAATCTTTAATTGCAGCTCGAATGAATTGGTTCAGTGGTGCAGAGGTTCTGTGTGTTTGATGTGTGTGTGCATTTGTTTGATTGTTGAGTGTGAACATTATTACTGGGTGATTCATCAGAAGATTAATTTTTGATGCTAATGGAGTCTTCACACCATAGCATACATTTTAGAATGTCTTCCAGACAGTATGCCTATTGGCAGATGAGCAAATTAGAGGCGTCCATTTTATGTCTTTTAAATCAAAGCTAAGGGAACTGGGGTCATCGACTGGCCTTTAAAGGAGAACGGTTTCTCTTGCAGATTTCAGATTGATCCAGTGTCTTTTTGCCGTTGACCTCCTCCTGTCTTGGTGCTGATTGAACACTAAAGAATAAATCAGGGAGGGTTTTTTTGGATCATTGTATTGATCTTCAGAGAAGGATGGAGGTCAGATCTGTTTCCAGCCAATGTTTTTTGCTTCTTAAACACTTTTCTCAGAGGTAACATTTGACTATTCTTTTCCACAGATTGATGCAGGAAGAGTGGTTTGGGCCTCATTTAAAAGTGTCTGTATTCAGAAGAGACGAGATTCATACCAGATTCATGCCATGCACATACATAGTGTTTTCACATACAGTTCTAAACTGTCCAAAAAATATATTTTCTATGATTTTAATAATAATACACATTAATCTACACAATCTGTTCAATTTGGAATATCAATCATTTTTAGCAAAAAGTCAAAATTTATATGACATGCAATTTTAAGAATCTGGATAGTTTATTATTAAATAATTTATCCATGAAAGGGTTACAAAAACTACAAAACCCTGGTTGCACACCTCTCCCTACTAATACATTGTGGAAGCACCTTTTGCATTTATTACAGTCTTTGCGAATACATCTCTATCAACTTTGCATACATGGACTTTGTAATTTTATTCCACTAATCCTTGCAAAAATGTTGTAAGCACCTTCACACTCTCAGAGAATCTCTTGTGCACATCTGTTCTTGAGTTATTCCACAGATTTTCTATGGGATTGAGGTCTGGCCTCGGGGCTATTCCAAGACTTTGATCTTCCTTTCCTTAAGCCATTTCTTGGTTGACGTGAATGTGTGCTTTGAGTTGTTATCATGTTGAAAAGTGAAATTATTCTTCATCCTCAGCTTTTTGACACTGGCCAGCAGGTTTTGTGCCAGAACAGCTTGATATCTCAGCTGAAAAGAAGCATCCTCAAAGCCTGATGCTGCCACCACCATGCTTCAAAGTAGGTATAGTACTGTTTGGATGCTGAGCTGTAAATTTATGCCAAATGTATATTTCAGAATTAAATTAAATTTATGATGTGCGGAAAACGGGAAATCATTGTCACATGCAAGGAGTCACCACTACCTGCAGCTTCTTTAATATTGCTGTAGGCCGCTTGATAGTCTCCCTGATGAGTTTTCTCCTTGTCCTATCATCAATTTTGGAAAGTCATTTTGATACTGGCAATGTCCCTGTGCTGCCACATTTTCTCAACTTGTAGATGATAATCATCTGAATGCAGCATGATACATCTTGGAATTAAAATGTCTACACAAAGAATCATAATTGCATCTTCCTGGGATAGCCATGATCCATAAGGAGCTGACAAAACATCTTTAAGAATCTTACTGTTGAAAGGTACCGATCAGGAGAAGGGTATAAACTGTGTTGACAGCTCCTTATGGACCATGGTTATTCCAGGAAGATGCAACACTGTAGACTTTTTCATTTCCACTGTATATCAAACTCCACATACAATACACACAATGATTTCAGATGTAGATGAGTTTTTTAATTACCTGCATCCTCTGACTTACAGGAATACCAGGAAGCAGCTGGTGAGTTCAATCATAAAGGACGCATCTCATAAACTTTACTGTGCCATTTGTTTTTATCTGCACCCATTTCTAAATGTTTCCCCTGTTATATTTCCTAATTGAATTCACACTCCTTTACTCTTGTTGTCGCTTCACTGTTCTACTGTTTTAATTCAACCTCAATGCATTATGTATCATGGTTTTAGAGCCATCAGGATATCCTCGTCTTTCCTGATAATGTATAAGCTTCTGTTCACACATGAGACTTTTAATAATTTCCAAGGAATTGTACTAGGTCTTACAGTCACACTTCCACACTATTTGTCGCTAAATTCTGATAGAAAATCATAGCTACGTAACCGCATAACTTCATACACAAACACAGAGCTGCAGACCACATGCAGCTGCAGACCATGTGCAAGTAAAAACTTCTATTTATTTTATTTATTTATTATTTTTTTTACTTACTTGACATTTTACATTTACATTACACTTTCTGGATTTGACCTAGGTGTTCTTGTGATTCATTCTGATTTATTCTCATGTATATTTGTGCTACATTTTGGTCCTTAAATGTTATTTGTGTGGATTGATTATTTTACTTTAAAGAACAGTCCAAATCAGCAAATCAGGAAAAAAAAAATCAAATAGTTTCTTATCATAGCAATACTTTAAAGCCTGTTTTTAGACATTTTCACTCAAATCATTTTGTTCCTTTCTAGAAATAATTGTTTCAAAGCTAAATGATCTGCCAATAGAATGAGACAATTCCAAGCTTGATATGAGCAAAACTGACTTGAAATAAGATCAATTGTCTAATATTTGTTTTATAATAGGCTCATACAGAGAATATAAGACAGATTTATCTATATTCAAGATATTTTCACTTGCCAGTGAAGCTTTAAATAATCTTGTTGAATTCTTGTTGAAGAAATGTGCTTATGAAACTTTGTTCGGGTCATTTTTCCATCAGCAATGTGCAACGTCTTTTTACTGGCAGACATTTGTGATGGCTACATCGCTCAGTAATTTCCGCGTCACTGCTTGACTGAGTTGGGGTCAAACTGGCAGCCGGCATCTAGCTGTCAGTGTCAAAGGTGTTATCCCACTAGAAGGCCTTAGGAGGAATGTGTCATGTCAAAGGGAAATTCCCACAAGTCCAAGAGGGACCCAGAGACAGAAGTGACATGGCAAATAAGACCTGAATGTTTGATGGGCAATAGCAAAGCTTGACAGTCTTGGAATTGCTATTCATTCACTAAATTCCTTCTTTAGTGGAAAGGCAAGCTACGAAGGCTTTAATTTTACAATCTAAACTGTAGGCTTGGGAAGTGAACTGTCCTCTTGTTTTTCCTGTCATTGACTTGAAGCAGTCAGTGATGACATTTTAAATGTTCATGATGAATAATGCTTAATAAATATTAAAGGTGCTTTATAATTCTACACAGGACGTTATCAGTCAGACAGCGGTGCAGTATGACATAACATGATGGCACTATATTTACAAAGAATTAACTGTAGTACTATATTAAAGCTTTATGAGGTATAAGAGTTTAGAATTACATATATATAAAATCACAGTCATTAAGGTCTGTCGGTACAGGCTTGATAAAAAGTGTGACCAAGTATATTTAAGTTGGCAGAAAACTTTTAAATTCAGGAATGCATTTTATGTGGCATTCAAGAACCCAGACAGCAACTCGTGTTCTCAGGTTATCGTAAATTTCCATTTACATTTGCATAATTTGGAGACATGCTTATCCAGACTGACTTGCAGAATAGATTTGTGTTCTCCATCAGACAAATATATACCCATGCTAGCAGAATTAGGTCGGGGTCTAGGAATACCATTAATCCTCTTTAAGAGGAGTTAGTGCACGAGTTCATACAGAACAGCCCATTTCACTGTGTGTGTGTGTGTGTGTGTGTGTGTGTGTGTGTGTGTGTGTGTGCTCCGTGCCCTGCAATAGACTGGCATCCCATCTGCAGTGAATTTGCCCTCCTTGTGCTAAGTGTTCCTAGGATAGGCTTTGGAGCCTCGTGACCCTGATCAGAATAAAGCATTTCTGAAGATGAATGAATGAACTCAAAATTTTATTCCACCGCCTGTGTGCCAATACATGTAAAATTTATAAATATATCAATTCAATATACCGAAGTCATTTAAGAGCTCCTAACAGGAATAAGATTCTATCAGGGTTAAGAATGAACGAATGGGAGATAGAACCTTGTAATACTAAAGTCATGCTATACCTGTTAAAAGACTATTAAAAAGAGGACAAATGAAACACCTCAGATACTTATTCCACTAACAAGAATTATTTTTATTTCCTCAGTTGATACTTATTGTCAAAAACCAAATGGAGACAATTCATTTTCATGACTGGTAATTTATTGCATGAACTATATTAAAATAGTGTAGGCTGATGAAATAACTCTGAGCAGTCCATGTTAAATGTTACATATAAGAAGGTCATGTCTAATCTCCATCTAATTCTGGATTATTGAAATTAACTGGAATTAATTAAATGTGGGTAACTCCTTATTTTAAATATTGAATATTAAAAAAGTAAAAAAAAAAAAAAACCTCAAATGACTCTCAGGACATTAGTTACAAGTCTGCATCAAGGGCATCTACGATTATTTAGACATCTCTGGCAGGTACATCCAGAGCCTATTGACATTGTCCATCATCACTGCACCCTCATGAGAGCTCTCTATTGCCACCGGCAGAGGAGATGATATGTGATGGATTGCAGCCATGTATTTTTATATTGTATCTGGTGGCAATGTCAATTTTGTATAGATTCTGTCAGATTGCCCCCCCCCCCCCACCTGCTTCTCCCATCTCTCGGCTCTTTTGTCCTTTTTGACCTAACCTTCTCTCCATTTCATTTCAATTCAGCTTCATTTGTATTGGTTTCCCTCTTTTCTTTATAATGGACATTGTCCCAAAGCATTTATAGGGCACTCTCACTGTCTGACCATTTCACTTTCAGTTTTTATTTCTCTTTATCCGTCCCCAGCACAGATCTCACACTGTGAGTCCGCCATGGCCACAATACTCGTCTGTGTGTCGCAATTGGACATGGCCCCCACAAGCCAGCAGCATGCTGAGAGGTTGAGCCCACCTAAATTGTCAAGGAAAAAGCAACCCGCTGTTCACTGTGGGTGTTTTAACTAAATTTAACACACTCCCGAGCACAAGAAGGCTAGTGTACATTGTTCCAGTGCCTTTTCTGTGGTTGTGCCTACTGTGGCATTCATTAATCACATCAAGCTGAACTCTATGCATCCATATAGCACATCAAGCTATTGTGTTATTATCACTGATTTGAAAAATGAAAGTGCTTTTTTTATTCTTGAGACAAAATGAAATGTTCCTGTTGGTTTTAATAATCGTGAGTTTGATATGCCTTGACGAATTAATAATGTACAATATGTACAGAAAACAGGTGCAATTTGCTCTTAACTGCTATTAATATGGCACAACTCACTTACTTCTGTGCTGGCAATACAGGACATGTATTATGTAGTTGATTAGATTAGAAGATATCAGATGGGCACTTCATTTGGTGAAAACAGAGATCAGCCTGTTCATTTGCTGTGTTGGAAAGTGTTACACATGTGATCATGTTTAATATCACTTTTCTGGGAGTTGGCATAACAGTGTCACGCTGTTACAACAGGTCATCATAACAGTTTGAAACATACTGAATGAAAATATACATTTTTATACACAGTCCCCTCTGAAGATATTGGAACAGCAGGGTCAGTTCTTTTGTTTTTGCTATACTCTGAAGACATTTGGGCTTGAGATCAAAAAATAAATATGAGACAATAGATCAGAATTTCAGCTTTTATATCCTGATATTTACATCTAAATGTAAATTAGAACATGGTGCCTTTTGTATGAACCCACCCATTTTTCATTACAAAAAATGTCAGAACATGTGACTGACAGGTGTTTCTTGTTGCCCAGGTGGGGCCTGATTGATTGTTTAAACAATTAATAGCTCTGAATAGCTCTAATCTTTGAGCCCTGGGTTTCACCTGGGAAGACTGCATTTTTTGTTAAAAAAGGATAAACCAACCTAAAGACCAGGGAGCTGTCTATGGGAGAAAAGCAAGCCATTCTGAAGCTAAGAAAAGAAAGGATAAGAATTGGGCATAACCAATACAGCAATTTGAAATTTTCTGAAAAGAAAGAAACCACTGGTGTACTAACAACCAGACATGGAACAGGTCAGCCAAGGAAAACAGCAGCAGTTGATGACAGAAACATTGTGAGGGAAATTCTGATCTCAAATTCATCTTTCAATATCAAACCCAAATGTCTTCAATGTATAGGAAGAACAGAAGAATTGGCCTTGCATTTCCAATATTTTCGGAGGAGACTATACCTATATGAATCCTAAACCACATATTTTAGCTTGCTCTGTATTTCTGATCTGAAAGAAGTCTGATTACTGTCCTATCAATTAATCGCTTTCACTGAGAGTTTTAAAGACAATTATAGCATCTTTATACCACAGAAATGTTGAATTCTTGAATCTGATTGGTCATAAGTTATTGATTAAATTTGTGTGCAAGCAACTCTGACAGAAGTTTGAGCTACAGATCAAACAAAGGTTTATATTAATGAACTTGTTCTAATATGTTATTGTTTCTATAGTAACAACTCATTCACAAGGACTTATACAGTATGGCAGATGCCCCACATAATCTAAGTCTGATAATAAAGTGAGAAAACAAAAAGAAAAAAGTATAAAAATAATATAATAATTGATATGGTGAATAATATTTTCTGTTAGTATACATTTATTTAACATTTATGGAAAGAGTCTAAAGTGTCAAGTTTTATTCATTTATGTGTTAATGAAATATGCTTCAATTCTTAAAAATATATAAAAAATAGTAAAGATTAAGAATAATGTTTATGTATGAGGGGGCCAACAATTAACATTTAAAGATTGGTTCCATAAGTTAATTTCATTGCAAATGAAATGGCCAGCAGTTTGTGGACATCTCACCATCTCTCCCATATGTGTTTCTTCCCCAAACTGCTGCCACAGAGTCTGAAGCACACAATTGTACAGAATGTCTCCGTATGCTGTAACATCACAATTTCCCTTCACTGGAACTAAGAGGCCCAAACCTTTACCAGCATGACGATGCCCCTGTGCACAAAGCGAGCTCCATGAAGACATGGTGTGTGAAGGTTGGAGTGGAAGAACT
>CM074978.1:2831274-2883553 GCA_037576825.1 Pangasius krempfi
AAATGGCTGTAATTCCTAAATGGTAAATGCCATATTTTTGTGGAACCTCTTCAAATAAAGCTGAAAGTCTACACTTCGGTCACATCTTGATTGATTTATTTCAAATCCATTGTGGTGGTGTATAAAGGCAAAATCACAAACTCTGTCACTGTCCAAATACTTCCAGACCTAACTGTATGTGTGTGTGTGTGTATGTATATATATATATATATTTTATTTATATTTTATATAATATATATATTTGCAGTCTTGTAATCTGTTTTGTGCTGCTGGTTGCACGGATACATCCTGGTGCTTTTGCAGGTAAAATAAAATGCTCCGCCTGATTTCATTCAGTATTCATAGTTTCTATAGAATGAGAGTGATTCTGTTGGATTTCATAGAAAAAGCGAAAAGGTGAAAATGGCTAACCTTAACCTTTCACTGCAGGTAAATTCATATGAGTACCAACTATATGAATTGGCTCATGAAAGGTCTTTCAAAAAATATGCATAGATAATTGTACTGCTTAATTCTGTACTGATTGAAAACGTAAGTGAGGAATGCGAGTTTGGACATGCTACAATTCTATAATCTAAAAAATGGCGCAAAGTGCTGATAATTGAAGGAATCTGCCTCGAACATTAGTTCATAAAAGTATGAAAGTATAAAAGTAGGCACTGGGCTTTACCAGTCTGCTAATGAATTGTAGCCACATTGTAGAAGCTAAATTGCTTATCTTTCTCTTTCCAGCATCAATGCTGACTGATTCAAAGTAACTGATGATCTGTGGTGATCTGTTATCTATTTCCTTTACACAAACTTTATCGCAGTAAACCTTTGTTTTAGGATGTAAATGGTGCACCAGTAAAATTTTGGGAGAAAAACTGTAGGAACGTGCCGGTCACAGAGCCTCAAGGTATATGACGTAGCAGCAGTGGAGCAGAAATTCTGGGATTTGGAGATGTAAATGATATTAATTAATAGGTAAATGATATTAACTGGCGCCTGCATCTCCTGTGTGCCATAGCGCACATTAGCAGAACTTTCCCAGGAGTTGGCAATCATGAGCTGCACCTGTTCTTCTTTCAGGGAGACATTTGATGGTGCTTTACACACACTCTCTGTCCATTCTTGACTCTCTCCTCTTCTCTTCTTCATCGTCTATGGCACCATTAGTACAGTGCTTTTGTTGAGTTGCACTGGTTTTTTTTTTTGTTGGTTTTTTTTGACTGAGTCTATATTTTTGCTCCGTCCTCGGTCTCTTTTTGCGTCCCTCTTTTTTTTTTTCTTTTTGGTAAAACTTCTCTAATGATTCTCCCATAATTATGGTCTAAGTTCACAAGTGTTAATGTTGCTTTATTAACTGCGATGTTATCAAAGGATTCTGTGGTTTTAGTTTACTTCTCTCTTATTTTGCTTATTATCTTCATCTTGGTTCAGCTTTCATCTCGTTAATTTTTTTGTTTGTTTTTTTTTACCCCACATGTTTAATCAGAAGTTACATCTCTTTGGCAGAAAGCACAATGTACAAGTAGGTATCTGTTCTTGATTTATGTACAGAATCATGTGTGTGCTAAGTAGCTAGAAAACACGTTAGTGGAATAACTTGCTAAGAAGAAAAAGATTTCGTATACTGTAGATAATAAGTATTTTATTGTCCCAAGTTATGTTTAAACAGCTTCACCTGCCATATTTTCACTGTTTTGAAAAGGAAATTGTATTAGATCACATGGTCTCCTAAACATTTTGATATTGATACCTAAGAAGCCTCTTCTAACTTTCACTTTAGTTGATAAACTAGGAAGACCGGAGTAGCTGATATAACTTTAATACCCATAAATTGATTCAGGGAACATATAATTGCATTTATGAATACATAATCTGCTCCAGGGTTTCCTCAATTTTGTGTGGCTTTCATGGAGTTTTACTGATTTCTGCTGCATAATTTCAATTACAGTACTGAACATTCTTCACAGGATGAGAAAATTAAGAAAAGTGGTAAGGTTGTATTCAGAAAGACTATCCATTACAAACAAACCCCCAGCCACTGAAATCGATGAGACATGGCTACGCATCAGCCAATTCAAGATGACCTTGGGGCTTTAGTCATTCATTCGTTGACGTTGAGGAAGATAACATAGAAACTACGCACAGTTGTCAGCGAACACATAGCACTATCTCACACCTTGAACCATATATATACTAACAACAAACCAACATCTCAGTGTGTTTTGCCAAAATGGATGTGATGGATGCCAAAAGGTCCTTTTGATGCTAGACAGAATGTAGTGTTCATCGTTATCATCGTGTATGGGATTGATTTTTTTTTTTCTTCTTTTTCGCTA
This sequence comes from Pangasius krempfi, assembly GCA_037576825.1. NCBI lineage: Eukaryota > Metazoa > Chordata > Actinopteri > Siluriformes > Pangasiidae > Pangasius > Pangasius krempfi. Next base: position 2,833,602 of record CM074978.1, read on the forward strand.
CTTGATTGACTGTTTTAAATATTTTCCTTTAGAGAAAAGGAATATGAAGGAAGTTGAATCCTGTAAATTAATACTGTGTTTGGCCCCATGCCAAATGTAAATAACTGACTCTTGTTTTAGAGAACGTTAATAAATTAATGCAATCATTTGAGGTTTGTGTAATAAAATAAAAGTTTTAATTAACCTCTGACTGCCACACAGCAACATTTTGGTTAATTGTATATTTTTTTTGTGTAAAAGTTCAGAAAAAAAAAAAAAGCAATCATATTCACAACACAAGCTCGCTGAATTATCATTACTTTATTACAGACATTACTTTATTCAGAGTATAAACAGCCATGGTAATTAACAGTGATTTGAATATTAGATTAAAGCCTTCTCATCTTTTTTAATCCCCCGAAAACAGCAAGTGAGACGTCAGTGGTTGAGCAAGGTCAGATTTTGGGAATAGGTTGTTAAAAAGCACTCCATTATACAGTTAAATGGTGCAGAAGATTCGGTCAGACCTCCATCAGTTTGATGTTCAATTAATTAATTTGTAGAGGGCATGTCTTGGCTTGCTTGTCTTCGTGTGTGTGTGTGTGTGTGTGTGTGTGTGTGTGTGTGTGTGTGTGTGTGTGTGTGTGTGTGTGTGAAGGTCATTCGTCCTTATCCTCTCATAACAGTCTCGCAGAAAAACACACACTGTGACTTTTGTCGAAGATGACAGTCTCAGTAAAGCCTGTTGTTGTGAGCTAATTCGCATGCTCATGCCCATATCCGCATTCACTCCATTTTCTGCACCTGACATGTCACTCCAGCAACCTACACAATCAAGATTGATGAGACCCGGGAAGTTTGCATCATTAGAAACTCTTTTTTTTTTTCTTTTTTTTTAATGCACAGGCAATCGGATGGGAAGAAGGGACTGTCAAATCTGATGTGACAAGCAGTTGGCAGTGAGTGTAGGGTCACTGAAAAAAAGGCAGTGAAATGGTGAATGATGGGCCAAGTGACAGCCTCCCTATTGACTAAACAAAGAATAAAAACCTCCGAACATAAAAAGCGGTGACAGATATAGGATCTATGAGGTCAAGGCAACACGGTTAATGCCTAGAACCCCAGGAGGCACAGAGTGAAGTCTGAAGGCTTGTTCTAAGTTGTGAAGTTGTAAGTAATCATGACACCTCTGAAAACATCCTCAGCTATATACCCTGACAAACTGTTGTTAGAGGAGCAAAAGGTTTTGTTCTGTACTGTATAGTGCAGTCTGAATCCTGTCAGGAATGACACTGATGTACTCAGGACTCTTTGAAATGAAATGGTGGTTGCGCAACTCTTTTTTTTTTTTTTTTTTTCTTAAGTTACTTGGGCAAAACGATTCACACAAGCATAATCTAATTAAAAGTAAAAAAAAATGCAAGCTTTTTTACCTGACACTTCCTCTTACGCTGTTTAGACAACATTTGTTTCCTAATGGCTTACAGCTCTGCTTTTTTTTTTTTAGCATACACAACATAGGCAGATAATCAGAGCTTCGTTCAGAATTGTATTTTAAATTAGACGTGCACTCAGCATGCAGTCATGCTTTAGCACATACCACGGTATAGTCCATCATTTCTTTTTTTTCTGGCCTCATCCCCCATAACATCCACAGTCGAGTTCTGTTTGGAAGGTCAAAAGGTCAAAATTGAGTGATAGACAGGGAAATGGGAGGTGAAACATGACATGAGATTACTGGTTAATGGTATTGTTACGTCCTGGGGTGTGTTTTTGTGTTTTGTTCTCTCCCCTTTTCTCTCGCCCGCCTCTCTCTTGTCTCTCTCTCTGCAGCACTGCCTCATTGGTTAACGTTCCTGTCCATCTTGATTAACCCCGCTGACGTCACCAGCCGTGACGACCAATCGACCTCTGACCCCGCCTATTTAAAACCCGCCACTATTCATTCAGAAGAATCTGTTCCCGCTGTTTACACCAAAACTCTGTTCCTCTGTTTTCTTTTTTATGTATTGTAGTTACGTTGCCTTATTGTATGTGTTGTTCTTGTATGTCATTTGGTCCGTGTTTTCCCCGCTGTGCTCTAGTCACCTGTCTGTTTAGTCATCTGTATGTTAAACGTTGTTAGTGTTGGGGGGAAAAGTGGACGTGTAAGTACGTCACGTGACATACTTAGCAAAACACGTAGGGATTCTGTTTTTTTTTTTTTTGGTTTAGACACATTAGGTTAGGAGTGAGCACCACCCTCTGTACTTTTGTTATTGAAGAGATAGAGTAGGTTAGCTAGGGCGTCCTGGACACTGAAAACACTTTTTTTTTATCTTTTGTTATAGTTAGGTTAGAGGGCTCGGAAATAGGTAGACTTGTTTTGTTCTGTTCTTTTCCTTGGTTCAGCTCATGTCCCTTTTCCCCTTGACTCTCGTTACGGGTTTTTGTAAATACATTGTAAATATCACCACTGTCACTTGGTGCACCCGTTTTTGTTCACTTGTATATAGAAAAATAAATCACTTGGATACACGCAACACTTGTCGATGGTCACTGATTACACACACAGCTATTATTGGTAATCATCACATAAGTGTTATTCCCCACACATCCCCTAGACTAACTGGGGACGTAACAGGTATTGTTTCGCTGCCTGTGTGCGCATGGTGATGTGTCTAAAAATCTGAAGATGTATACATGCAGCCATTTTAATAGACGAATTCCGAAACATACCACGATCCCTCGTTCCTGTTGTTAATCGCCAAATCACTTCACTTAAAGATACATCTCAATAAACTTTGTGACATCACTCGGCTCTTGGACGCTGTGCTGTTAATTCTCACTTTGTCTCTTGCTACCATAATTCATAATCTCTTTTTGAAAAACGAATGACTTTCGGCTACTTTATCACATCGGTCCACTGCCAGTTACTGAAGATGAATGAATGAATGAATGAATGAATGAATGATTTTCTGACACCAGCTTTTTTGAGGAAATTGTAGATATGTTAATCTCACTCTGTAGAATATCCCTCTGCTTTCAGCATGTATTAAATATTCTGAACTGTAAACAGGCTATGGGAGAATTTTGATATAATGATTTATACACCCTAGAAAGTGAATTATATCCTCTTTGGGGAGTTTGGAATTTGTTTGAAAGTGAAAATGATTCATCTTAACATAACAGCCCTTGTTTGACTGTTTGACCCTTTAAGGCAGATATATTCAAACTTTTAACCACGAGCCGCACTTGGCATTTTCTTTTAGCCTTGTTGTTGTTTTTTTTTGTTTATGCTGAAAACTTGATAGTTAAGTCATACTACATTTTCTTTCGCAATAATCAACTAAGAAAAATCATGGTCATGAACGTTTTTGTGACAGAAATCATGAATCATTCCAGATTCATATGTCAATTGGCTGATTTTTTTCATTAGGGGGAAAAAAAAAGACTGCTCATTTGGCATATTTTTTGCATTCTTTTGTTAGTGGCGCTTCTACGCAAAATGTCTGAAATAGTCACTGAAATATTTATTTCTGTTTTCTTCTGCCTCACCTGTGCCTCACAAGCAATTCCTGTGGATCGCCTCACAGTTTGAATATCTCTGGTTTAAGCGGTTAGAAACCTTGCCTGGGGCACATAATGTGCTAGAACCTGTGCTACTGATATGTTTCTTGATGTTAAAACCTTGCCTGGCTTTCTTACATGCATTCAGTCTCACAGCGTTGTGGTGCTTCATGTGCATGATGTCATCGGAAACATTCCCAATTGGTAGGCTGTGCACATGTTCATTTGCTCAACTGAACCTGTTATCTATGACCACTTTGAGATTTGCAGTTGATAGCATTTCAAATAGCATGTTCCTCACCAGGCGTTAGATCGCCAGCAGTTGTGTAAAGCCTACCACTTGCAGTTCTTTCACACTGTTCAGTAGAAGAGTGAAGCCCAAAGTAAGTAAGCAGAATGGTAAAGTTGCTTTTGTTTGTTTAGTGTAGCTTTTTTACTACTCTCTTACGATTCATGTGGTTATATAGCAGGTGCTGCTGTATTAATTATAATTACTCCAAACACATGTGATGTGTAATACTATTATCACAAAAATTGTTGTTTTTTTTTACCCATAAAGTAATGTTTTTGTGTAGAGGGCAGTGGTCGAAAAACAAAGTTTCGGACACTATTTCATCAAAACTTCCAAAGTTTTACTCTTTACAGTTTAAGTAAAAGGCTTGATTTTAAATTAAATTAAATTAAATGTGTCACAAACTGTTAACAATCAGATTTAAACCTCATGGTTCAGGTGTAAATGTTTACAACGTTTGTGCTACAGGCCTTTCGCCAATTAAATATAGCCACATTGTGATGGCAAATTGCATTGCTTATCTCGTCCCTTCCTATTTTAAGACTCCAGTAGCAGCACTGATCCAAGAATGCAATGTGGTCAAAGCTGATAATCGGTTATCTTTTTTTCCCCACTTTAAGCAAAGTTTATCCTGGTAGACCATGGGTGAAAAACATGCATTTCCACATGGTTTTGCTACCCTTATGGAGTATACTTATGTGAATTTTCCCCCTCAAACGTGACTTTCCCTTCCTTTAACTTCCCATGTAATCCACTGTCCACTGATGTGTGTTAAATGTGATCTTGCTGAATACTGTGAAGCACATGATGAAAATATTCTCAAGAGTACAATGTGACAAGTTAATATACACTGCAAACTTTCACGCATGGCCTCTTTGTCCATTCTACGAAGTAATGATGTCGTGGAAAATGTTATGCATGTTTACGTTTCCTGCAATTTGAAAATGTCACTGCATATTGAGCAACGCAGGTACGCTTATTCACTCCGGTTAACATTTAGCAGAAAGTCAAAGAGTCTCAAAGTATACACCAGGGGTCGTCCAGTGGTGCACATAAAGACCGGGTGATGTAGGAAGCTTCAACCAGTGAGGAAGAAGCTTGATCCTGGAGCAAACTCGCACTTGATTGGTGGTTAGGTACAGAACTGGCTCAACAAAATCAACCACGCTTCTACAGAATTGTACAGAAACGCAGTAACATAAAACAAACATAAACCGAAATGCTGGTATAACATTTACAAGCACAGACAAACACACAGCACGTTTCTATGTTCAGAATTAACACTAACGCTAACAAAACACAAATATTTAACATCAAAATAATGGACAGCCATAGGGGATCATGGGTATGCAAATTAGAGCCCACTCTACAGCCAAGCACTTGGAAATACTGTCAGAACTATGGATGTACCCCAATGCGAATGTACCAAAAGTACTGCCCTGTAAGCAAACATTAAACATTAAGTTCAGACACTAGGTTAGAAAAAGATTCCAAAAGTTAGAGAAGTTTATTTCTCCAATCCTCTGTAGAATCTCCATTAGCTTTTAGTCTGAAATTACTGTATGTAGCAAGGTCAGATGTCTGGTGCTATGACAACAGTCTATATCTGCCTTGCTCCATGCATCTCAGCGCATATATATATATATATATATATATATATATATAATGTGACCACAAATTACTATGACAACAAATTACTATTCATTTTAATCTTTTGACAATATATTATACTGTAAATACAATACAGCTGTATATATCTGAGGGTTTATGGATCATAGTGACATTTATTAATGTATTTCACATATATAATGGTTTATATGGATAAATTGATTAGATGCTGACTATATATTATAATATTTCAAGAAGAAAGTCATCATATATGGAGAAAAAAGTTGGAATATATGATATGAGAAAAAAGTGCCAAAATATTTTGAGCATAAAAATATTTTAAAAAAGTGTCATAACATTATGAGAAAAATGTTGCAATATTTCAAGAATAAAGTCATAATATTATGTCAAAGTGGTACATACAACTTGTACACCGATCAGCCATAACATTTAAAACCACCTTCCTAATATTGTGTAGGTCCCCCTTGTGCCGCCAAAACAGCACTGACCCGTCAAGGCATGGACTCCACAAGACCTCTGCTGACCGGTCTGCAGCTACGCAGCCCCATACACAGCAAGCTGCGCTGCACTGTGTGTTCTGACACCTTTCTATCATAGCCAGCATTAACCTTTTCAGCAATTTGTACAACAGTAGCTCTTCTGTGGAATAGGACCAGACGGTCTAGCCTTTGCTTCGCTTTCCACTCACATCAGTGAGCCTTGGGCTCCCATGACCCTGTCGCTGGTTCACTGGTTGTCCTTCCTTGGACCACTTTTGGTAGGTACTAACCACTGCATACCGGGAACACCCCACAAGACCTGCTGTTTTGGAGATGCTCTGACCCAGTCGTCTAGACATTACAATTGACCCTTGTCAAAGTCTCTCAGATCCTTACGCTTGCCCATTTTCCCTACTTCCAACACATCAACTTCAAGAACTGACTGTTCACTTGTTGCATCTGTGTATATAGGACTTATATCTTTATATACAGAGTTCTGCAAACTAACTGTGTCATATTTAGAAAAACATATTTCAAAAATGTTTATCTCTTCGAGCTAACATTAGTAAGCCATGTCAATGAACGATATCCTTGACTTCAAAACCCACCTTTAAGGAGAGAGATATGAAAGAAGAAAAGGAGAAAATAAACATAGACCATGGGACTAACTGCATTCACTTAAAGATACCATGCACTTTGTAGTAATAAGAATTACTTTGTAGTAATCTGATTGTGTATTGTGTAGCACATTTACAGTCCCCTCTGAAAGTATTGGAATGGCAAGGCTAATTCTATGGCTTTTGCTATATACTGAAGACATCTGGGTTTGAGGTCAAGGGCAATTTTATCGTCTCATGTTCTTCCTTTGATCTCAAAACCAAACATCTTTGGTATATAGCAAAAACAAAAGAATTATCTGATCTACTTCTTTCAGCAGGTACTGTACTTTTAGGCACTACAGCAACACATCACTATATGTTTAACAATATATTTTTAAAAATGTGGGGATGTGTACATACTGTATATTTACATATATATATATATAAAGTAAAGTCCAGTTTATAGTATAGTTATGTTCTTTAAATGTGGCCTAAAATCTGAAGCTGCTAATACATATGAATCTAAAAATAAAGCTGGCAAAGATACTAGTTGAAGATAATATCAATCAAAATGACATAGACATAGAGAATATGTCAGCCTTCATGTCCAATAGGCTGTAAAAGGGAGAACACCAAGGGGCCAAAAATTGAATCATGTGGTACACCATAAGGTTCTCTTTATATCTGTAGAATATCTGTAGAATTTCCATTTATAAAACATTGGTGATAGTCTGGGAGCTAGATATAAACTAGGCAAGAGCTTCTAACATGACTATTTTCAAGCCTGTCCATTAAAATATCACGGTCAATAGTGTTAAATGCTGCACTTAAATCATTCAACAATAACACCACAGAAACAAACCAGTTTTTCCAATGCTGATTCTCTAATGGGTCTGGAACCACAACTGAAATACATTATACTTGTTATTTCTCCTTAAGAAATTGTCCAGTATTGATCCAAGGTGTTTCAGCTGCAAATTTGTAGGACAGCTGAATGAAAAATTTATTTTATTTATTTATTTATTTATTTTGGTGGGTAAGATGCGGAGAGCAGCAGCACCTTTTCGAGTGATTTTCTGACTCTCTCTCTCACTCATTATTTTTTTTTTTCTAGAAATTTGCCATGTTCATGTACACATTTGGTCATATTTTGTAAGTTCTTCTAAATTCGTCTACCACACTAGCAAATACAAATGTAAATTTAGCAATTAGTAAATGGTTGAAATACAGCACAACATTTTGGTCTGCTTTCTCGCTTAGCAGTAACATATACATGAACACCACTGTCCATGGCATTTAGCTCCAAACCCAGACAGAAAAGATGCACACTGGGATTTAACAGTACGTTAATTAAATGAGCACCCCGAGTGACATAACACTGAGCACAACAACAGTAGGGGAGACTAATTTGCAGGAAGCTGCAGAGATCCAGACCCACACACATTCTTTCTTTCACTGTACGTTTGCTTCAAACCTGAATATTCTACACCAATTTCAAAAGCAGGATGCTACAACAGAGTCATATCTTGTGGCAGACCATTTACCAAGGCCAAATAGCCAATTATTTCTGAGTTTAAGATTATTACAGGAAAAACACATTGGGGTCCCTGGAGGACTAGTGGTTAGGCCACGGCGCTCTCACCGCTGCGGCCTGGATTCGATTCCCAGCCAGGGAACCGACCCCAGCCAGAATTGTAGTTCAGTTTTTAAACATAGTGTTTTTATTGTATTGTTTGTGAAAATCTAATACAATCATTTGCAAATGATCATCATGCTCTATCATTGTTCAGTAAGACAAATGAAATACAACCAAAATCAACTTAATGAAAAGCTGTACAGACAGTAACACATAATATATAAGTATATGCATGTCCATTTAAGTAAAATGTACAGACTCACAACAGTTAAAATAAATAGACAAATGATATGTGAACATTCAGTTATATTATAATGTTATATGAGGGTTTCTTAAACAGCTAAAATTGCATTTGTCTTAGTTTGAAATAATGTGTTTTTGTACAGTAAGTATCTGAGTCCAGAGGTGTTTTATTTCTCTTATACCACAGAAATTTGCTAACAATTCTAGGTATTTATAAGTCCCTGTGTAAGCTAAACTAGAAATGATAATGTATTCAAACTAACATATTGATATACTGTATACCTGTGATTTGAATTACAGTCCAAGCTGCTGTTATAGAAAACACCTTCTGACACCGCTGTGGTTTAATTTTTATTTAATAAATGATACCAACTTTGTAGCTGATGTCAAAAACCCTCTTGAGACCTGAAACCAGAGGCTGTGGATGTGGTACGTGAGAGTGAATAGTACAAAGACAGGTGATTTGAAATACAGAGTGCAGGTACGGCTTTTTAATACATTTGTTATATAGTCCAATAGTCACAGTTCAAACCAAGGTCAGGTTTTTTTTTTCCAGCAATCCTCCATGTACTGAAGTTGCCAGTTCATTGTGTTTAAAGTTTTTCTCATTGCACATTAATCAGGCATTATTTTTAATATGTGCAACAATCATGTTTGAATATTTTTGCCAATGGACAGGCTAAAATGGGAGAACCTTGCGAAATTCTCTGTTCTCCGTGGAATGTGGCTCATGACTGTCCTAAAGGTCACAGCAATTATTGGATATGCGCTGAAAAACTTTGCATATAGAACAGTCTCTCCTTGATGAGAGAAAACTAAAAAAAAAAAAAAACCTCCACAGAACATGCAATCAAATGCCCTATGCTAATTTGTGTGTAATCAGTTCTTGAGAATTTCAGCACACCAGCTCACTCGCTGCTCATTCCTCGACTCGACTACAAGTACAGTGGCCAAAAGAAAATAATGCCTCGTAAATTAAAGCTTAATTAACTTACTGTATATCTGGCACAAAAACAGTTTTAAAAGCATTAAGGTGTCAGTATTGATGAAAATCACCTATGTTCTATAAACACAAATGTAAAAACAACATGCAAAGGCTATATTTAAAATATAAAATCAGGTACACACTTAAGATGTGGCTTAAGGATGGCTTTTGAAGGGCTCTTGGTGGGGAGAGAGAATCATTTCTGGGTGTAACTGGATTTCATATGAATGAATAAAAAAAACATAACTTTAAAGTTAATATATCCACATGCTTTACATTTACCAGGTATAATTTTCATATGAGCAGATGTATGCAAATTTACCATCATATGATATATAGTAGTATGTGGTAGTCCACCAGTAATGATTTCAGAATCATTCCAGTATGAACTTTATAATGCTTATCCAGTGGGACAGCTGATGTAGGTGAAGAGGTATCCATGTAAATGTAATTAGGTTTATTAATTAGTAGGGGTGTAATGATGCATTGTGACACAATGCAGAAAAATTGTGCATCATTTTTGGTGGAAATGTGCGATTCACATCATGGGAATCAGCAACCTATTAATTATGTATGAAATGCAGTTGCACTGTTTGAACAGCAGAGGTTCCAATCTGCGCAACACAGAGTAAAAATTCGGTAGTGTGTGCTGGGCCCAATAGGTCCTGATCATAACGACCACAACAGCATTATACGTTGTACAATTACACAGCCACGTTATAACAGTTAAAGAGAACTCTTCAGTGGCTTTCAAACCCCACCAGCACCACACTGCTACAAATTACAGTGCCTGAGAAAAAGAGTATACCTGTTCATTTCTTCTTTGCAGAGCGGCTCATGGTGTGACCCACTCTGCAAGGGGGGAAATGAACAGGTATATTGAAAAACATATACAGAAAACACACCATACATAAGACATTTCAGCCCCAAATATGACACACCCCTAGTCTCTAAGACCCATTTGAACACACCTACATGGACTTTATTGACATGACAGAAAGGAAAGAAGGAAAAAGGTACTGTCTAGTAGTGGTAGACAGATTCTCTAGATGGGTAGAGGCCTTTCCATCTAACCACAATGACACAATGTCTACATGAAGGCCAAGGTAACCCTAGCAATGGCTACAGCAGTTAACGTAGACAGTCTGAACCCGTGGATCCAAATCAGCCACTGCAGCCCAGCCGAAGAGCCTGGTATGTCTCTATCAAAAGACACAGAACAGCCATGGAAGCCGGGCATTTTAGCCGACATTGGAGCTCTATTTCCAGTTAAAATGATGCCTCAGGCACTGCTATGGAGCTCATTATGTTTCAATCAAGACTTTCTTTATTCAATAAATTACTGGGAGAATTTATAAATGCATTTATTTATTTTTAATATACGGTGATTTACAATCTTAAAACTTTGTTCATAGCCATTTTTTTATTTAGTTACTTTCATAAAGACAAAAATTTTAATAGAATTGAGAATCCAGTATCATGAATCAAATGGAATTATGAATCTATCCTTACACCCCTATTAATTAGTTAAGTAGGAACTAGTAGCATCACAGTATTAATCAGCTGAAAAGGATGAAGCCAGAGCATACCATGATCTTATCACTACAGTAATGTGGAGAAATTAACAAAAGACATTTTGAGGCATTTTTTTTAACCAAGTTAAAGCTTCTTAAATGTCATTTCAAATCAATACCTCAATACTGTAGTGTGTTGCATTACATGTCTCATCATATAACATGTTGGTTTCTCCCACATTTCCCTAAATGGTTCTCAGTCCCTCTCTAAACTTTTCATTGTTCAGCCAGTGAGAGAAAAACCAGGCACCATGCTCCTTTTTGTCCTCATTTTTCAAGCAACAAGGCAGGCAGCCCTCTGAACTTTAATTAAAGCAGAAGATTGAGGAAAGCCGTCGAGGTTGGGGGAGAGGGATTAGCTCTTATCTTGCTGTGTCAAAAAGTCAACTTTCAGTATGTCCAGACAAACGCGCTATGGATCTGAACACTTACTTTACCTGCCAAGATGTTCCGGGCCTTGGATCACCTGACGTACACTTATTCTCCTGGATGATGAAACATCACAAAGCTGAATGTGTCAGCTCTGCCAAAAACCGGGGATGGTTAGCAGCGCAGAGTGACTGATTAAAGAAAGCAATAGTCAAAAAAGACACTGTGAATTCCCAGCAGTGTTTGTACAGCTCGAAAGGTGATGGAATTGTATTTTCCCACCTCATTAAAAGTTCCATTCTGCCAAGTCGCTGTAACTCTGGAAACTCTGATTTGAAAAGGCATCACAGTTTTTAAGCACCGCACATGTGTACTGTTGGCCGGAGTTGAACAACACAGTGATCGGCATTTGCCGTGCAACAAATGGTAATTTCCAGTGAGAGGTCTCATACACTATAATTGGTTTTAAATCTTTTTTTCTTAGTTACTTGTGGAGTGGAAAAAAATAACCTGAGGAACACACTTAATAAGGTCTGCAGCTCTCAGACCCAATAAACTATTTAATTTTCTTTACTCATTCCTGAAAGATTCATTTCTGTTTCCCTTGATATGTCGTCCTTAAACATTTCTGGAGATTTCTTAGAGGCATTTCTTAGTTTTTTTTTCCTCCCTTTGTGTTTTCTAGGTACAGTTTGGAATAGAGCCAATTTCTACAGGTTTCATTGAGGTCACTTGCATTTGTCAAAGAAAGACAAAACCGCACATTTTTCTTCTAACAACCTAATTGATCCAGAGACTTGTTTTTTTGTATCTTAATACATGTATTATGCAACACTAAAGCAGAACTATTTCAGAAACATGCAGGAAGCACTGTGGTCCATATCAATAATGGATTATGGATCTCAGCACAGATTTTACACTTAAGCCGCTTCCTACCTCACCTAATCTGATGAAATATTCATTAATCACAAAAATCTCAGGATCCTTCTTAAGGTCCAGTGTGCAAATGCTAATATCATCATGTCTAACAGCAATAGCAGAGATATTACAGAGGTTCTCGGAACAGGGTAATGAAAAGACTAAAGAAAGAGACTATTTGCACTATTACATGGGCATATCCTACTTGCCTGTAGGGTTATAATACCATTATAATAACATTTTTAATCTTTAGAATATCTAGGTAATACGTATTGGTAATATCAAAATAACGGTATTTGCAAAATAAGTAGCCGTTTTTATTGGGGGAACAATAAATAAATAAATATTTTACAAAGCAATGTTGGAGCAATGTATGAAATGTCAAATGGTATAAGATATGCGACTTTGTCTTTATACGGAAGAGAGAACGACAACCAGTACTGTGTTACTGTGTTTTCTAGCCAATCTTTTGCGAGTTATTAGCGTGTTTTTACCAACAGCACATGCACGACACTTTTTTGGCTTCATATAGTCATGTAGTGCTTCATAAAAGTGCTATAAATGCAATCCGGATTAACGGTTTAGTTTGAAGCCATTAAAATCATTCATTTGGCTGGCTCCATAAATAAGAAGCTGTATTGGTATGACACTCCATAATCATAGTATAGATCATAGATACCGTACGTACGCTCGCGGGTGGTGCCAATACTTTATTATGGGATCTACTTTTTATAGGAGCGTGGAATTGAATGCTCAATCCATTATTATTAGCGTATTAATATGATCATGGAGCACCATTCTAATACAATATTATTTATAAAGTCCATATGCCATCCCAATGAATGAAAGCGCTGAACGAATGTGCTGTTAGTAAGCTAATAACAAGCTAATAACTTGCGATAAACTTTGTTAAAAAAAATTACAGCAACACAATATCTCAAACGTATAATGATAGCTGATGGCTGTTGTTCTCTCTACCATGTACAGCCTTTCATGAATTCTCCAGCACCACTTTATAAAATATTTGTGCGATGCTTATGAACGTGGAACTATGCATAAAGGAACTATACAGTAGTCAAATAAAGTCTTACCAATTATTTTTGTTTGTTTGTTTTTGTTTGTTTGTTTGTTAGTTTTTTAAGAGGATGTCCCTAAATTCCTTGTCTTTGGTATACAGTGTTGCATCTATATAATTATAACTATCAGTGTAGTGTAGTTGAAGGTATTAGAATTAGTTATTGTTAAGGATGACACTAAGTCTCTAAGTAACTCGGGTACCAGTAGGCAAGCAGTTACGCATTTGCACAATCACATAACATATTTTCTATGCGTTTTTGATGTTATCCTATGTATACAGGCCATGGACAGCAAAAGCCGTGTCTACCTATACATCTGTCACTTAATCTTTTTATTGAAAAATGGAATTAGAGGCATTTTAAGTATTGTTTTATATTATTATTTTATTACAGGTTTACAGTAAGAAACATGTAAACAGTTTTTGATATAATATAGCATTTTCCTAGGCTGGCATATATTTTCACAACTTAGTTGTGAAAAAAAGTTCACTAAAATCATTCAGTTTGCGCTAATTCGCTATAAACCCATCTTTGCACACATGCTTTGGCTGGTGAGTTTGAATGTCAGTGATAATAATGATCCAAACTGCTGTTTAGTGCTCATCTAAGGGCACTTTTCAATCCCATATGAGCAGGAAGGTTAGTACGTAGATTAATGAAGTTGCTCTATGATCAGCTAGTTTACTTTATATTAGAAGGATTACAGTTGCTCTTCTAATGTAAGCAGTTACTAAAATGGAATGTGTAGGTAGTCTACACTATGTATACTACTATGTACACTGCACTGATAGTAAGACATTTTCAGCGAGAAATTCATGTATGTATACACATCGGAGGCACGTAGTGCATATGATTTGGTTTCCTTTGTAAATGAGGTGATCGTGAAGGGCATTGCTGACACAGACGGACATAATCTATACACGGTATATCCATCTATAATTATAACCTGAATTCTTTTAGGTTAAACCTTAAAAGTGCCAACACTGTTTTCGTAAAATATTGTGTGATTACTTTTTAAAGCGCAAGGTCATTTTGATTCACGGCAATCGCCGCATAATCATTCCCTATGAATATGCGATCATCTGCTGTGTACTGCTAACGTTTCAATCAACACAGATAAAAAATATTAGAAACATCTGCCAGAGGGAAAGAAAGTGTTTAAGGCTGAGGGGCTGATGAGGCCTCATTATGAAACTGTAAGCAGGTTATAAAAGAACATCAGCATCAAAAAAGCATTTGGCAAGCATGTGTTTGGCACTGACTGCTCTGGCACACCTCTTCATTTAATTTGTTCTCTCTCTTTGTGTGTGTGTGTGTGTGCTGCAGAATAATAAATACCCCCATGACTGCTGGCAATAATGAAAGCACAATTCAGGATCATACTACAATTGTTCCACGGTGTTGATATTTAATTGCACACTAGTCTAGAGTATATGTATAATAACTCTACTGTGTGTGTGTGTGTGTGTGTGTGTGTGTGTGTGTGTGTGTGTGTGTGAGAGAGCGAGAGAGAGTGTGTTTGCATTAAATGTGTTCTGTGCAATGCAGCAAAGTTGCATATCCACTACTGAACATGAAGTAATTTTGTGAGCATCATCATAGCAGAGAAACTCCAAATATTACAAATGCGAACAATCAGCGCTGTCATCAACAACAGCAACCTAATATAGTCTATATATCATTTAACAATGTTTTGTCTTGGCAGAGAAACACTGTAACATGAGTTGGTTTGGGTTAAATAACAGAATTCACACTTCCCACATAACATCACGCATGTTTGCTTCTTGTATCAAGTTTCCCACATCGCCAGCGACTACTCTACAATTCCAATGAAACCAAACAATCTCATGTTGTAACTGTACTGGCAAAGTGACACAACTGCATCATGGGTCAACTGTAACACCACTCAAAAAACACTGTACATGTACATCAAGAAAAATGCATTCAGCGCACACAGATTAATCACCCGTTTATATGAACTGATATAATAAATGATGATCTCCTTCCTTGGGGTTTTGTTTAGATTTTTTTCCATTTCAGTTTTTGTTATAACATAGTAATCATTATTATTGTGGTATGGAAAGGTGGATATAAAAAAGTCTACACACCCCTGTTAAAATTGCCGATTTTGTGATGTAAAAAATGAAAATAAGAGAAATCATATCAGATCTTTTTCTAATTTAATGTGATATAGCAACAAACAAACAAAAAAAAAAAAAAACGTTTTAGAATGAAAAAGAAAAAAACTTACACTAACTTGGTTGCATAAGTGTGCACACCCCTTTATAATGGGGCATGTGACTGTGCTCTGAATTAACCAAACGCAACCAAACTCATGTTCAAAAGTAATTATCCTACACCTGCGATCAATGAAGTGATTCTGATTAACCGCAAATAAAGCTCTGCTCTTTCTGTAGGATTTTCTTAATATTTTCTTGGTTTCATTCGACTGCTGAAGCCATGGAACGGGATTCATTTTGTACAGGATGTCATTGTCGGAAGATATCGATAAGGAGAGGGGGACAAAAGCATTTCCGACAAGTGGAGAAAATGGGGCACCACAGTGACATGAACCATGAACAGGCCATCCCTCCAAAATAGTCAAAAGGACAAGGAGGAAATTTATCAAGGAGGCTGCCAAGAGATCTACAACAACATTAATGAAGCTGCAGGAATATCTGGCAAGTACTGGGCACACCCTGCATGTGACAACAATCTCTCATATTTTTCACAGGTCTGGGCTATGGGGTAGGGTGGCAAGATGGATGCTCCTTCTCATGAATAAACAGCCAATCCTGCACAAATCACCCCAAACCATATGGTAAAATGTGGTGTGACCTGATCAGTCCAGGTCACAACTGGTCATTAGGCATAATTCTAAAATATACATTTGATGGAAGCACTAGACAGCTTATCAACCAAAAGTAAAGCATGGTGGTGTCAGCATCAGGCTATGGGCTCTAGTTAAGATAGAAGAAATCATGGATAGCTCCAAATACTGATCTATTCTGGTACAAAATCTGCAGGCCTCTGTTAGACAGCTGGAGATAAAGAAACATTTCACCTTCCAAAACATTTTCCAAAACAAAAGATCAACATTTTTGGAATGATCCAGCCATAGCCCAGGTCTAACTCCTATGTGAAAACTGTGGCATATGGAATTTGTAAGAAAAATTGGAATAAAACTGTTAAATCAAGATGAGATAAGTTGGCTGACTCTTTCCCAAAAAAGACTGAGTGCTGTATTAAAAGAAAATGGTGCTTTAACAAAATATTAGTTATGCAACCAGGTTATTGTAAGGTTACTGTAAAGTTTTTTAACTTTGGTTTTCACTTAAATGTTGTTGGTTGCTATATCATATTAAAGGTGGAAAACCATCTAGTGATTTAATTTGGTTTCATTGTTTTATTTCATAAAAGACCTACAATTTTAATACAGATGTTTTAACTGTTTATACTGTAAATCAGCTGCATAGCAAATATACAGCAGATCGATTGATTGATGATGCAGAGCTTATAAAATGTCCTCCTTTTTGTTGTTTGTTTTTTAGTCATTTCCATTCAATTTTTTTTGTTATATCATAGTAATCTTTATTATTATGATATAGCATATGGTTTAACTAACCATCCATCCATTTTCCATACTGCTTATCCTACACAGGGTCACGGGGAGCCTGGAGCCTGGAGCCTATCCCAGGGAGCACGGTCGTAAACACACTCACACACTACAGACAATTTGGAAATGCCAATCAGTCTTTGGAATGGTGGAGGAAACTGGAGTACCCGGAGGAAACCCCTGAAGCAAACTCCATGCACACAGGGCAGAGGCGTGATTTGTACCCCCAACCCCACAGGTGCTAACCACACCTAAGACACCATGCCCCCTTGGGTTAACTATAATTGTATGTTTGTTTGTTTTTTCAAAAGGAAGAAATCAATGTGAGCTCTGCATCAATTTGCAATTCATCCTTGCAAGCGTGGGAATTAGTGTGTGCACAATCTTCTCTGCCTCTTAAGGGTCTGAGAGCCTCTGAAGCAAGATGCATTTTTATAGCAGGTGTTTCAATTGTACTCATGCACCCACTGTTTCTCTCAGTCTTGCAAACAGAAGTAGCATGTGCACACTCTGAATACTGTGCTACCAGTTAGTGTAGAGCAATGTCTGTACACAACTGTACAGAATTTAGTTGGGCATTAAGGAAAATCTTAAACATTAAGGAAAAACTAATACTCAAACACTTCTTTTTCTTCTTTTTTTCACTTGCATGGCTCAAATTTGTTTTTTCACAAATATCTCCAGCAAGAGATTTTTCAAATGCACCTGGAGACTAAGACACCTACAATTGTGCTGGCTCTCTGCTACTTTTTCTCTGGACTGGAGTTCACTATGCACAGTCGAGTGTGAAATCCGTTTTCAAACATATCTGTGTTCCAGGGAATTGATCCATACCTTAACAAATAAAGACTATTTGACTATTTGTTATGCATGCCACTTTATTACATTGCTTCATGTTAGTGTCAAGCTGTATAATAAGTAGGGTATAAAACACGTGGAATAAATCAACAGCTGACGAAAAAAGGCGGAGTTAAGGCGGTGTCATCACCCCTAAGTTGATTAGTTTCCAATAACGGAGCATCCTGTCATGCTTATACCTCAGCAATTTGACAAGTAAACATTTTCAATTCATTAGTGAATTGGCATGCCATGATTTTTTAGCCATTTATAGTTACATGTCCACAAAACAAGTTGGTTCCTGTTATCACTTACGGTAGAGCAGCTATAAACATGTCTCTGCTGTGTCTTGAGGTTAATAAGACAAGAAAGCAGAGCTTGTCCTGTTACAGAAAAAGCAAAAAAGTTCTTGAATCCGTTTTTAAAAAGTAATTTTCATTATTAGGTTTAGATTATGTGGAGCGTCCACCATATACTGTGGTTTGAACTAAAGCTAGCACTAGTGTCAGGGTTGAAAATTAATCAATACCTTCTGACCAATCAGGTTTAACAATTCAACAGCAAAAATTTCCATGCAACTCGCAGGAAATATTTTAAGCAGGTCTACTTTGTAAACCTTTTACATGTAAAGCCAGATACAGCAAGGAGTTTTCATAAATCTCAGAAGATTTGACACCCAAAAATCAAACTGGATCGATGTTGCATGAATCCTGATCTGATTGTACAGACTGAGGTCACATTGCTATACTGTATATCAGAGTCGGATTTCAGTCCCACATATGAAAGTGGCCCAAATCAGAGTTGAATCTGTCAGACGCGATATCATTTTTTGTTACTCACATTGGAATGAAAAGCCGGATCTGTGTCACATACAAGGGAAAGGAGTGGACTGTTGCCTGCAGTGTAACCTAGTGTCACATTCTTTATCTGAGCTGACAGAAAAAAAACTGAACAAGCTTAACCTTCAGCTACAAGGAGAAGATGATGACATCCAACACGTGATCAGTGCAGAGAATACACTTAGGGTGAAGCTGAGTGTGTGGGTCACCCATCTGAGGAACTGAAAGCTGGCACACTTACCAAATGTGGAAAAGATATCTGACAGTGATGCATTTCAGCCTAAAACACTTCTGTGGCCACCAGGACAGAGTTCAGCCAGTGTTTTTAGGAGCTGAATGACATGGCACCTGATGTGATGTTCATCTCAAACTCTTTCATGACTACACGAACTGAAAGGTGTCTGCTATGTTAGGGAAGGTCTTTGCATTGCCAAAAAAACAAACATTGACAACAATTTGTTTGCAAAGTGACACTGAACTTGAAGTGAGGCTTTTTGAGATTTTTTTTTTATTAAAGAGCGGCGACCTTTTGCTGTATCCTTTGATTCAAAGTGAATGCATATTTTGGATTCCAGAGACGAAAATAATAAAATCAACATCAGACAAACTGCTTTAGCCTCACTGTATGTACCTAGAATCTGAATCACAAAGGATATGATATGTCTTAGATTCAATATGTTACTAATATGAACATGTACATTTTAATTTCAGAAATAATTGACTATACCATATGTTGAATTTCTGTTGCATATTTTGAAAGCGATTTGAGCGGGTCTCTGGAGGACTAGTGGTTAGGACGCAGCACTCTCACTGCTGCTGCCTGGGTTTGATTTCTGGCCAGGGAACCAACCCCAGCCACTGGGGGTGCGTGCAACAGTGTGCCCTCAGTCCCAATCCCAAGCCCGGATAAAACTGTGGAGGGTTGCGTCAGGAAGGGCATCTGGTGTAAAATCTGTGCCAAATCAAATACATGGACCAATGATCCGCTGCGGCGACCCCTAACGGGAGCAGCCGAAAGAGGAGCATTTTGAAAGTGATTTGAGCAAATTCACATGTATTTTCAAATATGAACATAAAATGAACATGCGCATTTTGCAGAAATAAATAACTCTACGAAATGCTGAATTTCTGTTGCATATTTTGAAAGCTGACATGAGTAAATTAATATGTACTTTTGAGTGCACTATGCAGGAAATGCTTGAGTAGACTGGATTAATTAAATAATTAGCATGATTCATTTATCATTATTAGTAGTTGTAGCTGGGGTGGTTGCTGTGAATGTTCAAGCAGGGCCCAGGCCCTTCACTTTGAACAAAAATGCATGTTGTACTACACATACATTGCAGTGTAGATTCAGGCAGCCTATCAGTTACAGTCATATCAAGTGCTTACACAGAGTGAAACACACAGAGTGTTAGGAACAAGGTGGATTACTTCAGTCAGTCTTAGTCAGTAAGACTAAGAAATGCATTTGGAGGTAAAAGAAGTAAATAGACTACACTGTCTAATCAAAGCTATAAAGAAATTACACAACGGGATGAACGAACCATACATTTTATGCCTGTGATGAGACCCGTGCTATACTTAATGGTTTCATAATACTAATGCTGACTTACTGATGGGTGTTAAAATATTAAAAAGTAGTCCTCTCATTGAATATTGTGGCCAGCCTGGTGGTGCTAGTGGTAATAGTATTAATATTAACAGTAGTAGTATTTATATTACTAGTTGCAATAATTATAATTGTTGTAGTAGTAGTAGTAGTAGTAGTAAAAGTTACAGTAATAGTAGTTGCAGTAGTATTAGTAATATTATTAGTAGAAATAGTAGCAGTAGGGGAAGTAATAGTAGTAATAGTTATAGTTGTAATAGCAGTCACAGTAGAATTAGTAAAATAATTAGTAGAAATAGTAGCAGTAGTAGTAATGGTGGTAGTAGCAGTAGTAGTATTGGTAGTGTTAGTAGTAGAAGTAGTAGTGATACTAATACTAGTAGTATTTATAGTAGGAGTAGTAGTGGTAGTAGTTGATTTGGGCTTAAAATTCTAATGAAAAAAAAAAAAAAGTAAATATATTATAGGCTTGTAAATGTTGAAGTCCACAGGTCTACATGTACATGCGTACCAAACTATGTACTCAGATATGTGATGCTGACTTTGACAGGTGGTTCAGATCCTGCCTACTACCCCGCCCTCCTCCCATACAGACAACCAGCAGATGGGCACTGTGAGCTAGGAAGTTGCCAGACTGGCATCTCCCCGTGCCACTGCCTCTCACCTGGTCGCCTCCGAGGTCATCTCTGCCAGGCGTGGGCACCCAATCAAATAAAGCCGGCTATTAGAGAAAGGACAACAGAGGGTTCGAATTTGCGTCATTTCTTATAGCAAAATCACCCTAAGTGATTGAATACGCATGAATTTATTATGAGCTCGGGTTTGTAGTGTGACATTTATTTCCTAAAAACAATATACAGTGCTTGAAATTTGAAGGTGTAAAACAGTAGAGTCATTCCAAAGGGCAAGGACTGTATAAGACGTTCCACTTTTGAGAGTTGGCAAATATTCAAAAAACCCAATTATACTGTATTAAAATAACACGAAATTAAAATCAATGTTCTATTTTTCAAACAAATGAACAAATTCTGATTTACTAAGTAAAATTCCTATTTACTGGAAGCAGGAGGGATGATTATTCATTATGCAAGAGATGTATAATAATGAAATATATAATAAATATATAAGAAATATAATAATGTTTTGGGGGAAATTTAGATGTTTGGACTCAGAATAATCAGGGATGTTTAAATTTTTATTTCTTAAAGTATTTGTTTCAGCTTAACACGACAGTATTCGTTAATAATAATAATAATAATAATAATAATAATAATAATAATAATAAACGGAGTTGACGTTAAGAATAAATCCGCTTGGTAGTGGAGTTAAACTGTTGGACCTTCCAATAAATTTATTTTATGATTTTTATTTTTTTTTGATAGCACATTCTCATCCATTTATCATCTGTCAGCCAACAATGCTGGCCTGTTATTTTTACATTAAGGTTATGTTTTGAGTGATTGAGTATATCCCACGTTGGCATTGATGTCAAGCAAAGTGTCCAAACGGACTTCAGAACAAATAAATCAACACAACCCAAACCAGTCCATTGTTTTTGTGGGAGTGAGCCAGGCCACCCATCTGTCAGGGCGCACACAAACAAACACAATGTAGCCAGTAGCTTGGCAGCTTGACCCAAAATAACATCTGCGATCTTTTGCTGCCCGGGTTCATTATGCAATATTCATGCCCACAAGAGCAAGCATGAGAGCGCGAGGAGCCCGATGGCATCCAGAAACACAGACATGCAGCTAAAAACAGATTTAGCTCAAACATTACAGTGTGTATTAAGAGTGTATATTAAGATCAAGTAAATTTAGAGGATCAGTGAACATCAGGCACTTATAATGCTGTTGTTTGGGAACATTATGCACTTGATATAAATTCTTTACCAAACAAAACAGAATTCAAAATAT
Organism: Pangasius krempfi; assembly: GCA_037576825.1. Taxonomy (NCBI): domain Eukaryota; kingdom Metazoa; phylum Chordata; class Actinopteri; order Siluriformes; family Pangasiidae; genus Pangasius; species Pangasius krempfi. The sequence goes on from CM074978.1 coordinate 2,855,750, forward strand.
GTTTTTTTTTATTCAGTGTATTTCCAACTCAATAATAATTAAGTAGTTTAAAATGAACAGAACTGGTTTGTTTCAAAATCAATGCCCATGCACACATCCTGATTCATCTAAAAAAAAAAAAAAAACCCATTTGCTAATTTTCCCTTTTATTATTTTATAATGAGTTCAATAACCATTTTGCTCATGATAATAAGAATCGTGTTCACACACACATATACAATTTCTTTTGATTTATGTTGCTGTATATGTTATCTTACAGTGTCCTCAATGAACAAGTAAGCAAAAGGACATGTGTAAGAGCATAAAACACATAAAAAAAAATATTAATTGCAATCTTTATATGGTCCCATGAAGGCTGCAAAACAAGCCTGCATTAAAATTGACCTTACCACCAAGATATTTCATGTAGACATTTATCATCTTTTTATAATATAATTGGGGATCATATCATTACCGGAATCCCAGAAAGCACAATTTATGTCTTAGCAATATCATATGTAGCTCCCGTGCTAATTGGGATGTTGGCACAACAGCATTTTTTTTCTTTTTTACTGAAACAAGAGTACGTGGCATCCACAGAATTAAGAGCTAGCACATACATATTGTATGCTAGCTCTATTGACTTATTTATCCTCATACTGGATAGATGGATAAGCTAAAGATGTGCACTTAATCTCACCTGGATACTGTAGACTTGTACCTAAGAACCGATGCTCACACTGAACATCTTTCCAACACGTTTAGTATGGTTTGATTTTATGGTATATAATTGTGGAAGAGTAATGATTTATAATCGCACAGCTCTGTGTCAGAAGAGGACGGGTTTCCTTTTGACTACGTCCTCATGTCTTCTCAGGGAGTTTTTCTTCCCCACCATCATCTCTGGTTTGCTCATTAGGAATCTAAATATAAATCTACATCTGGATTTCTGTAAAGCCAGTTTTATTTATTTATATATATATATAACAGTATAAGGTACAAATGCCACCAATAACATCAACATTTTACATTTGGTCTAGCCAAGATGGCGGCGTGTCCAGACACAGCAGCCCAGCGTTCCTCAAGTTTTGGTAGAAATTTTGCGTTTTTGTAGTTTTTGTGTTTTCTTTACTAGCGATAGTTGTGATAAATGTTGCGGACAATATTTCGCTATATTTGGAACAACAACAATAAGCGCTGGAAATCTATTCCTCCGGAGATCCGGTGTTCCCCAGCTGCCGGCGACTTCACTACCCCCACGCTGAGATCGCGCAGACGGCGAAGGCACAGGAAGCAAAAGAGGGGCAAGCGAGGAGGCCTACAAGCGAAGCTAAAAGCTCATTTTTCCTCAGGAAACTGAAACAGGCGCACCTCCCACATCACCTGCTGACCAATTTCTATCGGTCAACAATAGAGAGCCTTCTGACCTACTGCATCACGGCGTGGTTCAGCAGCTGCACAGAAGAGAATAAAAAAAGACCTGCAGCGGGTGGTGAGGGTGGCAGAGCGCATCATTGGCACAACACTACCTCCCCTCAAAGACATTTACACTGGCCGTCCCAGAAAGAAAGCCAGTTGTGTCATAATGGACGCCACTCACTCTGGACATCACCTGTTTCCCCCTCTGCCCTCTGGGAAGAGATACAGAGAGAAACAATCAAAACGAGGACTAACAGAACAGACTTAAAGAACAGTTTCTTCCCACAGGCAGTCAAATGCATAAATCCTCCTCCTTCCCTCCTTCTGCTCCCAAGCATTATCGATCAGTAAACCAACGTCTCAGGTCTACAAGTGCAATAATACACACACCATTAGTGCATATTTGCACTAATCTGTAAACACCTCTCATATGTTTACACAAATCTTATACTGTTACACTTATTTACTATTTATATATCCTGATATACACTCACAGAGTATACAACAACACTATGTCTACTGTATTCTGCACTGTTGTTCTTGTTCTTGTATATATTACCTTTTGGAATACCTCTCTTCTTGTCTATTTTATTTTATTTGTATTTGTCTATTATGCCAAAACCTTGTGAGCTGCTGAACAATCTTTCACTGTTCAAAACAATGACAATAAAAATCTATTCTATTCTATATAGTACCTTCACAGGCAGTTTCATCTACCTTGAGTAATATTCTGAATAAATGTAGCCTAATCTGTCTATCAGTACATGTTTACTGGGTGTTCATGACATTTAAACATGAAATGAAATAGATCTTCATCTGCAATGGGCCTTTATATACAGTGCCTTGCAAAAGTATTCACACCCCTTGATGTTTTTCCTGTTTTGTTGCATTTGTTGCAACCTGGAATTAAAATTGATTTTTATTTGGATTTTATGCAACAGACAAAATAGTCCAAAAAGTTGAAGTGGAATGAAAAAAGTACCTTGTTTACAAAAAAGGTCCACCTGTATGCAATCAAAGTGTCACATGATCTGTGACATAATGTCAGTAGAAATGCACCTGTTCTGAAAGGCCCCTTTTCAGAGATTCAAGAAAGAGCTGCAAAGATCCACAGCAGAGATGGGAGTATCTGTCCACACGACCACTTTAAGCCGTACACTCCACAGAGCGGGGCTTTATGGAAGAGTGAAAGAGTATGGAAGAGCCAGAAAAAAGCCATTGCTTAAAGAAAAAAAATAAGAAAACATGTTTGGAGTTCGCCAAACATGTGGCAGACTCCCCAAACACATGGAAGAAGGTTCTCTGGTCAGATGAGACTACAATTGAACTTTTTGGCCATCGTGGTAAACACTATGTGTGGCGCAAACCCAACACTTCCCATCACCCCGAGAACACTGTTCCCACAGTGAAGCATGGTGGTGGCAGCATCATGCTGTGGGAATGCTTATCATTGGCAGGGACTGGAAAACTGGTCAGGATTGAAGGTTAGATGGATGGCACTAAATACAGGGCAATTCTTGAGGAAAACCTGTTTCAGCCTGCCAGAGGTTTGAGACTGAGACTTCCCACCTTTCAGCAGGACAATGAACTAAACATACTGCTAAAGCTACACTGGAGTGGTTTAAAGGGAAACATTTAAATGTCTTGGAATGGCCTAGTCAAAGCCCAGACCTCAATCCAACTGAGAATCAGTGGCATGACTTGAAGATTGCTGTACACCAACACAACCCATTTTTATTGTTTGTGTCACAATAAAAAAACATTTTGCACCTTCAAAGTGGCAGGAATGTTGTGTAAATCAAATGGTACAACCCCCCAAGAATTTTAATTCCATTTTAATTCCAGGTTGTAATGCAACAAAATAGGAAAAACACCAAAGGGGTGAATACTTTCGCTTCAGCCCAAAGTACCACTAGTTGTCATTTTCAGCCCACATGGCTAAAAATTTTAATTAATGAGTAGACAACTAATCACAGGAAAATGAAAGCAGACTTTTATTAACATGTACACGTGTTCCATACAAGCCACAGTTATGTGTGATTTAAATTAAATATTTAATTGCTGTAACATGATACTCAATTTGCAGTTTGGTGAAATGAGTAAAACGCAGGCAGGTCCATGCACGCATCAAGGGAATAAATGAACAATCGCATTAGACAGCCGTTGTCACATACAATAGTCATCATCTTCAATGATTAATGCAATCATGCTTTATACAGTGAATATCCTTTCTGTTGTGGATATAAAAAGGCGTTTTTATTTTTCAGGTTATACGCTCTACAATGCTCAGATATCCCTTTTAATTTAACAAGACCGCAAACAGCAGCAAGGTCAGAGTGCAGCTGCCTGCAATTCAGCCGACATGAAAGGGTGAAAAGGAAGAAGACGAGCAGTTCGAATGGTCAAGAGAGAAATGAGGTCACTGTTAGCACTGCTCCAAATTAACCGCAAAAGTTTTTAGCAGTCTCTGCCCAATTTCCTAGCACAAAAGTACTGTCCCTTCTCAGTCAATCTGAAGCATGGGGCTGTACTTTGAGCCAGAGCACCTATGCAATTACTGCGAGAAAGAAAAAGCACCTCTGTTTCTCAAAATACAATAACAGATTGGGGGAAAATGTCATCTTGGCAGCTTTCTTCCAAATTACAGAAGGAAGGAGTAAAGAAAAAAGAAACCTAACCAGCTGTTATTGCTTTTATGTCATCCATTAGTGAGCATCTTGTCATGGGTACTCATGTTTAAGAAATATTTCTCTAAATACCTTTTTCTTTTTCCCTCTAATGGAGCAGGCTCTTAAAAAATAGATCAACTGAGATATTATTGCAGACTAACAAGCAAAGACTAATAACAATAGCTGGGATGAAGTAATTACTGTATACTGAGCAAAACCATAGGAAATTGTAAAAACAAATCAAATGTGCAACTGATGCAATATTTAGGGTAAGCTTAGTTTTAGTTAGTTAGTTAGTTAGTTTCTATTTAAATATTTGAAAAGGTCAGTTGGTACTTTTCGTCACTCAGTTAATTACCAAGCTTTTTAAATGAAGAGAAACCATAATAATATGGCTGTATTTTCAAAACAAAAAGCATAAGAGTGAAAATTCAGCTTAGATTGAAATACATTCCTTAACTAATGGAAAACTGTACACTGCAGGCTATTTTCAATGCTCTTTCATTATCTCAAGGCAGCTGACGTGGGGAGATGTTTGCGTCTCGACACGGCAACGTGATCACCTGAAAGGCAAGGTGCCTAATTAACTTTGACTTCAAAACCACGTCTTGAACAGATGCTTGAGAAGAGCCTTGTCTCCATTCTTTAATTACAAATCTGTGTGAGTCCTCTTCAATTTGCTGATAAAGATTCACAGATTGGGATAATGGGCCATTCAGTCATTTACTTCAGAGCTTTCATAAGATTAACTTTATTTAAAGAAAAACTTGGAAGGGAACATAATTATGGTAAAAGTTGAGAGTGGGTATAAGGGGCAAGATCAGTCGGGCAGTAGGCAGTGATGGACAATCTTAGAATGGTTCAACCTGTAGTTTGGTCAACCTGGTCTCAGGAGAACTTTGTACAAATTCAAACAGGTGAAGTCGTAAGAAATGGTACAAATGCCCCTAACCGTAACATACACTAAAAGGCCAAAAGTTTGTGGGCACCTGACCATCACACCCATATGTGTTCGTTCCTCAACATTTAGAAGCACACAATTATCTAAGATATCTTTTTAACATTACAGTTTCCCTTCACTGGAACTAAGAGGCCCAAACCTGTTCCAGCATGACGATGCCCCTGTGCACAAAGCGAGCTCCATGAAGACATGATTTGCCAAGAACCCAAGTGTCCTGCACAGAGCCCTGACCTCAACCCCACTGAACACCTTTGGGATGAACTGGAACACCGACTGCACCCCAGACCTCCTCACCAACATCAGCGCCTGATCTCACTAATGCTCTTGTAGCTGAATAAACACAAATCCCCACAGCCACGCTCCAACATCTAGTGGAAAGCTTCCCAGAAGAGTGGAGCTTATTGTAAAAACAAAGGGGGAATAAATCTGGAATGGGATGTTCAACAGGCACATTTGGGTGTGATAGTCAGGTGTGCATTAACTATTGTGCAGTTCGCATCCAGTATTTTTGGGTCGTTTATTTTGCAATTAGCAAATCTGTACAGAAGCACAAAAAACCTTATCTGTGCAGATATTAATGTAATTTAGGTTACTTTTAAGATGTCTAGATCATTATGTTAACAATTTTCAATTATTATCTCGCATAGCAATTTCTACTTCTCTCAGGTCACTCAAATGTCTTTAAACTAATGATTCTTACAATGGTATACATGGTCACTATGTACTATATAGATAATTTTTCTTCACTTTTTAGTACATAATGCCTGAAGGATGATTTGAAGTTGTCAGTTGGAGAAAATCACAAGCACTTAGGTTTTTTTTTTTCCAATTCTGATGTACATTCTTTATTTATTCTTTATCTACATCTTTATTTATTTCTCTCTTTCTCATTCAGTCTGAAAAGAACTTGTATGTTTAGCATTAGATATGCAGGTTTAGTATTAGGAATGGTTTCGTAGGTTTATTTTCGATATAAATTAAAAAAAAATAAAATTGATTATTAGAATGTGATGTAACAGATTCGCATTCCAATGAATTATGTATACAGTAAATGTTTGTTGGGGGAACTAGTAAATATGCAATAAATCATGACAACTATAGTGGCATTTGCATTTGTCATATTTGGTCAATGTCAAAATTTTCTGATGTATTATGACAGTAAGTAAGTATTTGTGTTTGCGTGTGTGTGTGTGTGTGTGTGTGTGCGTGCGTGCGCGTGTGCGAGCATGGATTCTTCATTTGTTGTAGTTTGACAACTTCTAATCATACAGTGCCAGTCACTCACAGTAAGGTTTTTATTTACAACACATAAAAATATACACAGAGTGGATATCATGCTCCAACCTATCATAACAAGTCACTTATATCACTTGCCTTTTTAGAATGTAAGTTCTTTTTATAGGGTCATGGTTTAAACCTCCTTTTCTAAACCAAAACTAAACAATCAATCTATCATATTTCTCTTATGTAAGGTAGTAGTAATGCATATGTGACATCTCTCTATTCCCATTACAGTAATACCATCCTCATAAAGCCTTTTCCCACCTTCTAGACATTTTTATTTTGTATAATACTTTATTTATTTTAAAAAAGAAAATGTTGCTCAAGTTGCATAAAGGACTTTATCACCAAAAAAAAAAAAAACACCCCTTTGTCACAGAATTATACTTTAAACACAGGGTTAACCCTGCATTAGAGAGAATTATTCTTTGTCTATTTTCCACCTAGTAAACAGCAAACTCTTCGATTAATTAGAACAAAGCCTACAATCAATTAATAGCACCTTCTTTCCTTCAATTTCATCTATTATGTCCACAGTCATCCGGTCTGTCAGGACAATAAAATAATGCACAATTTCTAGTTATCAAATTCAGTTTGGGTTTTTTTTTTTTTTTCAAATGATTGAAATGATCACGGTATGAGTAACTTAGTTAACTGACTTTACCGTGCTTATTTTCTGCCTTATTTTTAGCACTACTTTATTTATTAAGAAATAAAAAAAAACTCAGCTTCGCATCTGTCTGGTGGTTAAAGTATCCTTTGGTAACTTTTCCAGACAGTGTCAGCTGCTGTGTGCAAGAATGCGTTCTGTCTTTCGTTATGCCATTCTGGTCTAACAAATCACTAAACTGCAGGTTTTATATTGAGACTGGTGAGTGATGGAAGCTGTATCTGTACTTCCGGTTTTAATTGTCCAGTCAAATAGTTGTGATTATCAATATTAAGCAAAAAAAAAAAAAAGACCCATGAGTTAAAAAAAATACAGTGAAAAATTGTTATCACCAACCAAAAGACCATACATTCTTTTATATTCATAATAGTGCATAAGTCTTATATGTATAGGTGTTGAACAACAGTATAGCACTGTTTTCAGTTGGGCAGTATTGTGCTTGCTTATTTAAAGAGCTTGTGTGTGTGTGTGTGTGTGTGTGTGTGTGTGTGTGTGTGTGTGTGTGTGTGTGTGTGTGTGTGGCTGCTGGAAGTGAAATACATTGGAGACACTTCACACAACATTATTGCCAAATGGTGAATAAACAGATAATGGTTTTGAGAATATACCTTTATACATACATGCAATCATACAGTCATACCAACATACACACACACATACATAGAAACATACATATTGTATGTACATAGAAATACGTCATATTTTGTTGCTTTTTAATTTTATTACAAAAATCAATTTCAGTTATTACTATATGTATACTGGTAATTCAGTCACTTAAATATTCAGAATGCATGCACTTTCTTTTGGTTGTCTTTGTGTTTGTATGTATTGCACTGTTTTCTTTAGTTTCTTTTAAACATTGTCCTTCCCCTGGTCAACATAATCACACAGTTTCATCTCTACATCTCTACTCTTATCATCTGTCAGTGTGTCCCTGCATTTAAAGAATGCAGTTTTATAATTATATGCTTTATCACTTTTTATGAACATATAAGTCAGTGCATCTCACTGCGGAGTCCTCCTGTTTGATTGACAAAAAAAATGAGAACATACACCTTGGGTGTGGGTGGTTATACATTAGCGTAATTAGTTGATTATTTCAGTAAAGACGGTTCCATTTTTGAAACTCTTCTTTCAGTGACCCTCCTGAAAAAAGCTGTTAATTGGTCACCACGACAACCACAGCCCCTTCCTCCACTTCTTCTTCCTTCTCTTCCAGGGATTGGATGATGCAGGATGTGACCTCGAAGGCCATTTGCTCAGGCATTGGCTCTGCGTGTGACAGGGGTGGGCTCACGCAACCAGGCATCGGACCCTCTCTATGAGGCTGTGAGGTCAAAACTGGCGTCATGGACATTGCCTCAGGTTCCAATGTTAATGTGATGTCATCCTCCTTGAATAAGGCCATTGAGAAAAGAAAACCACATGACAGTTATCACCAAAACAGCTGCTACTCTAGCTGTTGTTTCCATCTTCCATATCTAAGAACACAATCTGAAATGAATAGCCATGCATCATTTCCACCCCATAACTGGTCTTTGCAAAGTTCTTCCTAAGTAATGTTTATCTCATAGCCTAGTTCCTAGTTTTCTCCATAGTCCTTATGTTTATATACAGTCTAGTGTTTGTTTGTTTTGGCCATTTTTGCTCTTTTTTGTTTATGATCAAGGATTTGCTTGCATTTACACTGTCTTCCTTTGCAGCCACTTGCCTGCTGGTTAATGTAAAACCCTGTATATACACACACTCTCCACTTTCTATCTCTTTGGGCTTGACTGCACTGTTTGAACATGGCTGTGAAGAGCAAGAAGCATTTTAATTACCTTCTAATGATTACCATTAAAATTATTTGAAATGTGTTAGATTTTACACTTTGCTGTAGGCCTATTTAACTCTCTTCACCATAGTCCCGAAATGAAATTTTGATCTGTCTTGGGGCTGCCCATGTTCAGCATTGAATTTATTTGTGACGTCTCACTCCACAGTAGTGGTTAATGAAAGTAGACAAAGTTTTTCTTCAATATTTCTTTTTTTTTACCTAGCCTACTAGGTATAAATGTTATACTTTTATTGTGGGAGTTTTATACAGTGTTTTACTATGAAAAAAGATTTAGTTGTGCTGTTCCCATCTCCCCTTTCCCATCGCCCTGCTCACCAGCAGCTAAACACAGTCACGATACTCTACACACAGAAACCCAACAGTGTCCTGACTAACCTTATAACAGTGTTTAAAATAATTCCTTTGTTTATGCTGATTGAAAATGTCCGATAAGTCAGTTTCCATTCTGCCGGCAGAATGGAACGGCAATGTACTGTAGGAAAGGATTAATCTTTTCTTTTAGTTATTTTTTTTCCTTTCTTGGCCGAAAAAGTCATTTTTGACATTTTATGGCTGAGATTTTTTTTGTTGCATCCTAAATAAATATAGTTACCTGATGTTAACTACAGTGTACCTGTATACTTGACTTTTGTTTCACTTGTTTTAATGAACTTAAAACATTTCACATTTACCTTGACAGAACGTGAGGGTGCTGCATCAGCGCATCTTTCAAGCAGGAAAATCAGGAGATAAGAAATTACTAATGTTAGATGTGGGGAAGGAGGGCGGGGCTTCCAGGGTGTGAGTTAGAAGAGTTCAAAACACCTGCGTAACTGTCAGTTATTCTAGATTCACATGTTGATTGATTCATCTGCCATTTTTATTTTAAAAAAGACTGGATTTTTAAAGTATTTTTGAGTGATATCTCATAGCAGCGTACTCCGATGTTAAAATGCGGAATGTGTAAATGTCTGTATACCCCTGGCCAAAGTTATTTTAAGTCACTCCTCTGTAGAGCAAATACAATATGGGTTACACTGTAATATACAGACTATTAAGGTTTTTTTTTTTAAATAAAAAAATTGCAAAGAACACACCTTGGCTTCTTCCTCCTCTTGTTGCTCAGGGATGCACTCATTTTCTGTAACAAATTCCTCGCCATATAATTCCGGCGTGCCCATTTCTGCCAATGCTATGTTCATGTGTCCCATTATTTCCATCTGATGTGGCTCCGCTTGTGCTGCTGCCCACAAATCAGCCAGTCGTGGATGAGTGGGTGGACCCAAGCTATGAATGGTGCTATTGGGCGTAGCTTGCAAAGAATGGGAGGTGCTGTGTAGCCGATGTTCCAGTGACTGGAAGAAACACAGTTTAAAGACAAAAAATGTTGGCCAAATAAATTAAACACCGTACCAAAACGCTGATTATATTGTTGCAGATTTATTGAAAACACTCTAGTGCATGTTCCCTTTAAGAGCACTTGCTTGTTCTACTGCATGATATATTTGAATTGTTCTAACCTGTTGCTGGTACTGCATGAGTTGCTGCTGCTGGTACTGCTGCATCTGCTGCAGCTGCTGTAAGTGGCTCTGCTGCTGAAGTGCAAGCTGCTGCTGGGACAGATAGTGGGTGGAGCAATCATAGCCTTCTCCAGAAGCCCCACTAGCTATGTAGGAGCCAGCAGCAGGAGAGGCCATGCCTGATAGCTCATTGCTGATTGGCTCCCAGGCATCAGAGGATGAAAGGCAGTACAGACCCTGGGAGACATAGGTGTGAGGCCACACTTCTGCAGATGAATGATGCAAAGGCTGATCTAGAGTGCAAAGAAGCAAACAGAAAAGGTGATAAAGAGAAATTAGTTCTTTGGGCATTGCATTCGGATTAAATACAAATGAGGGGCCAATTCTGCTTAGCAGCAATAAACAATAAATTATACATGTACGATTGTACCTGTTTTATAACCTCAAAAAAAACATTAGTTTAATTTAATATTAATTTCAGTATGTTGTCTCTCAATATCTGTGTTAACTCTGTTTCAGTCTCAGAAAAATGTATCACTTCTATTCTTCCACTCCTGCAATTGCTTTTTTTCATTTTTTTCCCCCACATTTCAATTTGCCTAGAAGCAGTATCAGTCAAAAACAAAGTAAACCGAATAAATTAGGACCGCAGGTATATGAAACTTCTTGACTTCTTCTCAGCCCCACACAGACTACTACTGCATGCACTGAATTGCTGGTCATATCCAGCTGATTGAATGAACTCCAAATGGGCTCATTAAACTGTGAGTGAATCTTGGTCTTGACCAAAAAGACTGCATGTATGAGGCAAATATTCATGAATGTTTAACCCTTTGCTCAGAGGGTAAAATATGGTAATTTCCTGGTTTCTTTGTTTTCTTGTTTTCTTTTTAAAAAGAAATGATTCAGTTTGAGTCTTGGTGTCCCAAAAGCACTGCACACCAATACCTACTTATTTAAATGAAAGGGCAAACATGTACCAAAATATATCATGGTTTAAAAATGTTTAATTTTACTAAATAAACAAAATAACCTATGATAGAACTGTTGCTTTTAACCAGTCAGCTGTATTTTATTGTTCTCTTCTTGGAACTTGATTTTTTATGGTAAAAATGATGTCCCAAATATGACTGTTCAGTTATTGAAAATTAGACTGATGAGACTATGAAATGTGTAACAATGAGACTGAGAACGCACAAATTTCATATGCGGATAGATAATTTATTTAAAGATGACATGCAGCTTTTGTTTATTCTTTGTTATTCTTTGTACAAAAGCTATTTTTGCACAGTAGTCAGACTGTTGATGCTGTTGTCTACATCATTAGGGGTCCGGAACAACGAAAGCTACGAAACACTTACAGAAAAAACATTTATTTAAACATAAATTTAAAAAGTAATAACCTAAAGGTTAGCTGATTAAAGCACTGACAAACTGAATGCAAGAAGAGCCGGTCTTGGCCATGGCCAAAAACACTTACTGGGGAAGACAATAAATCACTAAATTCACATAAATATTATATAAACACAATTAGCTTGTGTCATGTCGTATGTGATATGTACCTTATAGAGCATTCAGAATGCTATTGCTCACATGGTTCATAACCTCCCAGGTGACTCCCACAACTTCCCTCTTGTGAGCCCCTGCCCATCCCTGCCCATCCCCGCCCCCCCAAAGTTGAACTCAGGTCTTAGCTCCTAGCTCCTCAGTGGTGGAATGAGCTTCCATCTACACTCAGAATGGCCACGTGTGGTTTCTAGATATGAGAGGGGGCTAAACTGGTTCTTTAAGACCCTCCTGAAAAATCAGCAGTTAAACGATAGTATGTACTATCTAGTGATAGAGGGGCCTAGGCAGTAACAAAATGGCAATTTCAACCTAAGTACATAAATAATATAAAATAATATAAATTCACATTAAAGGACAATTTCAAGCCTATGTGCATAATAATGTGCTGAATAATAATACAATTAAATTTAACCTTTCCAGGGCCTTCAGAATTACCTCTTGGTTGCTTCACTGGTTAAAAGCTCTCCTCCTTCAGTCACTGACTTTTTGTGGACTACCACTGCTAGGCTGAGTCATAGTTGTGCAATGACTTTCTTTCCATTTTTAATAATACAGGGTGTCCCAAACGTCTCCATACATAGGGGAAATTAACACTTTTTAGCAAAATGTATTCCAAAATTTATATAATTTTTTCAGAAACCCTTAAAGAATGCCTTTGACAAAAGAAGAACATACTGAAATCATTCTCATGGGAATCAGGAAGCTTTCGCAAGGTTGTTATGGACTCTAAAAGGAAACACGGTGAGCACATCACACACGACACTGCTTCCAAAAATACTGGAAGTGTTGTGGACCAACCGAGAAGTGGACATCCATGTACATCCACTGATGAAGGCACAACCAACGTGGTGCTGGCAAACACAGTCCCCATGTATGGAGACTTTTGGGACACCCTGTAGATTTAATGGTCTAATACTCTGCAGGATGTTCAAAGTTTGGGATTTTTATTTAATAACCAAACCCTGACTGAAACCTTTCCAGAATTTTGTCCTGGAATTGATTTGTTAGCTCCTTGGTCTTCGTCATGCTTACTCTTTGTATGTTCACTAACAAATTCTGGGGGCTTCCAGGAAAAGATATGTTTGTAATGAGATCATCTGACACTTTAATTGCACACAGGTCAACTCCGTTCAACATATTATGTCACTTCTGATGGCCCCCCCATTTCAATTCTATGGGCTATTTTTATAGATTCATGACATAAACCAAATTAAGTCCATTTCAGTTCCAGCTTGTGACTGTCATCAGGACCACCTGATCTGATGTAGACACTGCCCAATGGGCAATATTTATAGCTGTGAAGTGTTCCGCCAGTCGTTGCACTGCATGGATGTGCTCCATGGCACCATTCAGTGGTGGAGACACTTATTTAGGGCCTGTCTCACAAGATGGACAGGGGCATTCAGGGGTGCTGGAATATAAAAATAGTCCATTTGGCTGTGCTGGTTTCGTGATTCTGAAACCTTTCCACGGCTTCTTTGGCAGCAGACCCAAAGTGCAACCTTGGCACAGAGGATCGATTTGCACATGTCTAGCAGAGAGGATCGTAGTAACCTGGCCCCATATCCTGGCCTCCTACCACTGCTAGGAGCAAGGTGTTAATCAGCGTTCCCAAAGAGGGATCAACTTCTGTAGACTGGAACAATCTTTTCTACATGCAAGGCATTAAGCTCTCACTAGTGCATCTACATTCAGTGCTTAGGCAGCACGCGCCTGGACATAGTGCTTCATCTAGGGAGACCCGAGCTGCTTGTGATCCCTCATATTAGCTCAGGCACTGTTGCAATTGCCTTTGTCTGTCCAAAGCCTCCTATAAAGCTAGCAAGGCAGCTGAGGTAGTGTGAATTCCACCAACCAGGATTTCTGGGTGTTGCTGAGGCTGGAGTTGAAATTGTCGGTTCAACTTCTAGGTCATTATCAGCCTGGAAGAATCACTCTAATGCAGCTATAGACATAACATCTTCACTCTTCTCCTATGAGAAGCAGCGAGGATGACTAGTCACTGGACTGAGATCTGTGTTTTGCTGTCTCATCTCCTAAATCATCGATCAGAGATGTTGTTAATTTGCCTACAAAATAACTCACAACTCATTGCTTGCTGGGCTTCTTGCAATGTTTAAAGTTGTTGCCAGGTATGGGCGTTTGAGACTAGTGAGCTGTTTTGGCTGTGGTATCGCAGTACACTGAATCACAGTATAAATTAGCTGTCAGCGCAGGGGATGTTCGAGCCAGGCAATGGTCAATGATCATGGTCAATTCTAAGGCATAACTGGTGCCTGTCTCCAGCTTTTGGGGGATTCAGACACTGGATGCTTCAGTTAACCACTCAGTGTCCAATGTCTGGAGGGAAAACTGACTCCAGCCCCAAAGCTGTCTGTTACCAGAAATGCAGCTAACACAATGCATGGTATAGTGGGGGGGGGGGAATAACTACTAATGCTAGCAGCAAGGGCCCATAACTCCATTGGCCAACCAGACAGTGAGAGATGTGCACTACTCTGAGCAAACAACACTGAGAGAGAGCTCAACTTGTCAAGAGAAAGAGTGGTGAAGCAGAATGAGATGTGAGTTCTGCTTACTGAGCAATAGCACTGACCAAGTTCATAGAGATAACTAGCGAACAGCACAGTGAGCAAAAACTAATAAGGCTAGCAATGCTAACATGGGAAAGTTAACTCAAAACTAGCGGATGCCACAGTAGTGTTTCATTAGAAAAATGCTCGCTATATATATATATATATATATATATATATATATATATATATAGATAGATAGATAGATATATAGATATATAGATATATATAGTTTCTGAGGCTGAAGCAATGAAGGGAGGCTATCCTCCATTTTGGCTCCATATGGTGTACATGTGAATATTCAAGAAAACACTGAATAAAACATGTTAAACAGGTGTCATTTATCACCTTCTGACCTGAGGCAGAATATGACAGCAATAAAAGGACCTTTTCTGTCAAATAATTGATTCTTCATTTAATATGATCTGAGCGTTGACTGAGGTTGAGTTTCACCTCAGATTTCAGTCATGAATGCAAACATATGATATCTAACATACAGCATGTTGTAAGAATCTTGGGTTATAGATTCTCAAGGTTTCCTTAGGAACAAAAGTGGATGTAACTCAGACGGACTCGAAGAGATAATGCTGTCCCTCATTTATTTCAATAGGTTACTATATACTCACATAGGGTTGACGGATCATTCCGTTGTCAATGAATGAAAGATCAAATATTACACTTATAATATATAGCGGTGGTACGACACATCCGCACACGCGGCAAGGTGGACGAGAGAGCAAGAGAGAGCGAGAGAGAGCACACATGACATCATCATAAGGCGATCATTACAATGTGCTTATCATCCTTACCTCTGCTGGTAATGCTCTCCTGATTAACTTCACTGAGGTGTGCTACACTGCCCTGGTTGGAGTCAGCACAGAAGCTCTCCCCGTCCATAGAATTCCAGGCCAGCAATGTAGCCTCAGAGATTGCAAATTGCTGCATCACTCCTGTTAAAACAAAAGAAGCAAAAATGGACTGTCATGGTCTATTAAAGCTAATCTGAAAATTATACTCATGACAGAAATCAACAAATCACCCATTCCACTGAAATTCGCACCTCAAATAAACTGACATTGTCAGTTACAGGAAAACAATCAACAAGTCAATAAATGTATGTGAAGTGGTAGAATGTTCTCCTTTTCCTACTAAACATGGCACGAATGTGTCACAATATACTAAATTTATGTCATGATTTCATAATGTGTGTGCGATGTAGCCTACTACATTATGCTTTTAGTTCGCTATTTTGAATAATAAAAAGAAAACATGCGTATGGTTTAAAAGATAAGCTGACCAAGCACTCATCTGCTACACTTACAGCTCACTTTAAATGAGTATGGTTCATCATTTTATCCATATAACATTCAGGCCATGGGATTAGCAATACCTCAGATTAAAATGATACAGTATCTATGCAATCTCAAAAAGAAAAAGGACAAAACTTTTCATGAACTTTACAGGGATAATATGATTAATTAATTTGTGGTATATGTATGTATTTAATATTGCCTTTGAATGACATTCCACAGTTTTTAGAGTGTACAATTCCAAAAAACATTAATTTCAGGGTAACAATTTATGGTTACCTGAAACTGTCACACAGTATACCCCGAGTGTGCAATTCACTGTCCAAGTAGTGCATAAGTCTGAAGTCATGTCTGAGATCTGAATACAGATGTGCAGATGTCTGAATACAGATGTGCAGATGTCCTGATTAAGTGCACAACTCAGAGTACAGCGTTTAGTTTTGACCAGTTAGGCACTTGTACAAACAAGCACTAATCTCTAGTCCATTAATTCTTGAAGATTTTCTAGTTGCTTTGTATCACCGTTTAACCACGTTTTATAAATCACTCTGAATTATAGCATTTGCTAAATTACTAAATGGAAATGTGGATGTATCCAACAATATTTAGTACGAGTGGAGAGTTGCAATATGTCACTACACAAGCTATATTTCTAGCCCTATAAGTAAAAGAATTCACAATATTCAATAAAAGCACATATTTCAGAAAAGAAAGACATCTTTTCCCATCAGTATTTCTTCTTTATTTGATGTGACCATACTGTGTTAAATGATTCGAAGAACGTTCTGAAAATCTTTTCATTAATCAATTTTACCAGCAGCCATTCGTGCCTCCTTCTCCCCGTCACTTAGGTCACTGTAGGCGTCATTCTCAAGTCGTCGTTCTCTCTCGCGGTGCAGGTTGGAAAGACCTGCTCCCCCTAGTGGCCCAGCAGATGGTTTGCCCCAACTCTGCCACTCTATCATGTGGGCTACACGGCCTTGAGCCATAGCTGTGGGTTTAGTTACCTTGTCCTTCATGGACCTGGTCACACCTACATAAAGACACAAACATTAAGTGTTAAATATCAAGTAGCAGCTATACCTGAATATTTTACTAGACATTGTTTTGTAATATAGTTATAATTCTTCAGACATGTGACAACATGACTGAGCTCACATTGTCTATCATCAATATGTTAAAAAAAACCTACGAGCAGGATGTGCTGTAGTACATGAAATTTGGACACAGCTGTGGTTCTGCATGCTTCTGAATGGAGGGTAATGAGAGTACCAAGGCAATGCATTATGAATAATGATTGTTTCGCTTTTTTACGATAATTGAGTCACAAATGGATATATTATGACCTACATCTTTTCTATTTTATTTCCTATAGAATGCTAGCAACAGCATTATTGATTCTGACAAGGAAAAGGTGACACTAGCAGCTATCAGGCTTTTGACACAACTTTTTTATTTGATCCATTTCCTTATAAGCAGGAAGGAAAAACTAATTTCAGACACATTATTCCTCAGAATTTATTATTCAGTTTAATAAACCAAGATTCATTTTCCTGTAATAATAGTTACAGTGTGGCAAGAAATATCTAAAGATTTCTTTACATAAAAAAAATCACTAAAAAAGTAAAGAAGGAATGCATTACTCAATATAGGGGAATAATTCAAAAGAAAAAGTCAACACGGAGTTTATGCAGCCACCTTAGTGCACCTGATGATTTTATTCTTCTTATAAACTACCTGATAATAACAAATCACATACTCTATTTGTTGGACAGTGTTTCTTTCCCTGTAATCATTAATTCATCTTCAGTAACCACTTTATTGTAGTTGTGATGTATCCAGAGCCTGTCCAAATGGGAACCCGGAGGAAACCTACATGGGAGAACAAGAGAAATTCTGCACAGAGAGTAACCCTGTGTTCATGAGCCAAGATGACCCTCAAGGGGACCCTGGAGCAGTGACGTGGCAATGCAACATACTGTAACACCTTGCCACTCCTTTCTCTGGATAAACCTAGGAAACTGTGTGTATGAGTGTGTGTGTGTGTGTGTGTGTGTGTGTGTGTGTGTGTGTGTGTGTGTGTGAGAGAGAGAGAGAGAGAGAGAGAGAGAGAGAGAGAGAGAGAGAGGCCTGGGAACACCCATTGGATGATGCTGAGGCTGAACTTTTGTAAACAGCCAAAAATTACACAAAAAAAACAACAAAAAAAAAAACATGTTTTATCAAAATAGAATTTTTCTGCCAATAATATATGTGCAGCTGCCCGTAAAAACCAGATGTCACTCTGACTGAATTCTGGAAAACTAAATGTAAAAATGACAAAACTTCAGTTTTTATGTCAGTCATGTACTAGGACCCCTCTACTTCAAGAAAACAAATACTATATATTTCACCGAAACGACATAGAAATGTTTCTATTTAATCTACTTTCCAACCTTGCCTTGCTTGTCTGCCTGCAAAGATCATGTCGAATAAGGAGCCAGTTTAAGAAACACGGCAGTAAATACGGTCAGTCTGTCTAAACATGTCTAAAGCCTTGATAGCTATGTGTGCTTGTCTCACAATATGATCAAGGTTCATGCCAGAGCGAAACCCACATAAGCCTAATCAATTCAGTTTGGGATCAGATGACAAACACTGTCTGACAAATTGTTTGTGATGCACCTGCGCTGTCACAGCGTCAAAACAAAGAAGAGTGCTTACACACTCTGTACTGATGACAGAGTGAACTAATGAAAAGACGTTAATGACAAGAAATTTAGTCAACAGAAAAACCTGAATTAATTAGCGATTACTTCCCCAAGAGACAACATGTTCAAATGCTGTGACCAAACATGGACCGATTTAACTGTTGGGGTTACAACTTTCCTTATGGTTGTGATACATGCAAAAGAGTAACATACGTCAGTTCGGGAAAACCAGTTATAACCTTCATGCTAAATATCACCACGTGAAGGGTTTTCCCAGGCTGCCACACACCCGCGCACTCACACACAAATATATATGACGATCCGATGGTATCTATATACAGTATATACAGTATATCCCAATGGGAGTGGCCTCTTCCTGCATGACAATGACAGTGGCTTTTCTCTTTCCATGAAGGAGGAAGAAGAAGATGCACTCAACCAGATATCAACAGCTACAGTGGGGAGATTTAGACCAATGTGTTACACAGCACTCTCTACTACCATCATCAAAACATCAGTTGAGTGACTTTTTGGAGGTGTTGTGCAGTTTTATAAGGATATTATAAGTTTTCCAAAGCATCTTTGAGAATCTGCGACAGTTTTTCTAAAGATTTGGATGTCAAACTTTGCTTCTTACTTTCTTTAAAACATTTCTCTGTTTTTTTTTTTCCCACTCAAGTACCTCAATTGTGATGCTGATCCTTATTGGGGTGAGATCCACTCAAGTACTGATACTGATCTTATTTTATAATAAAAATCACTCGAGGGCTGATTCACCATCACTGAAGTAGTGATAATGCTCTCTACTGAAGATGAGAATCACTCAGTCTATCAGTTCTGTATTTTATTGAGGATTAAATGCACTAAATTCATTGATACTATACCCTATGGTTTGTACAGAATGATCTCCTTTAGGGTTCCTAGCTACACAGCTTTCATTTCTAAGATGTTAGTATGCTAATACTGAGCCCTGTTCGACCACCTAGGGCCATGTTGTGGCCAGAAGGAGGCCCCCTTGTGGCATCTTTTATTCTCCGTCATCTATTGTGTTACATATTAAACATATTTTAATCCTTACATATTCCAGGATGCAGAAATGATTGTAAAATTGTGATGATTGTGATAAGTTATGAATAAGATAACTTACTTTCTAGGTATCTTATTTGCTGCACATGTCACATAATTAAGTTTTGCTCAAGCTAGCTAGACACTGACATTCGGATTGGTATAGTGACCACTCATTGAAGTAAACATAGCGAGCTTGCTAACTCTTGGAAGCTAGCTCACATTGCAAAATCATTTCAATAGATAAATTACCTTTTAATTAAGTTGATAAAAAAATTCATGATATTTTGCTAACTATGTAAGTTGGCTGGGAGTTTATAGTCTAATTATCAATTAGTTTTCATTAGCTCATGTTAGCTAGATAGCTTGGTCGTTCCTTCTTCAGGAAGAGCGAGACATTTGTGAAAAGACTAGCTAAGTTAGCTAAGTCGTAATATTGAATGATAGCTAAACATAACCCTATTTGCACATTTATTTGATTAATGTGAGAACAGACAAGTCTCCAGCAGGTATAACAATCTGAAATCATGAATTTGTTTAAAAGGGATGTCTCTAATGTGATATTCTTTTGTGCTCTGGGTTTGTTTCTGAAGAGGCTGTACTGAAATGTCTAAGGCTACGTTCACACCACAGGAAAAAGTGGCCCAAATTTGATCTTTTCCTTCAAATGTGACACAGATGTGTTACTGTCATGGCTGTGTGAACTGTGTGAAAATCGGACATTTTCATTTCCGATTTGGGCCACTTTTATATATAGCACTGAAATCTGATATGTGGCAATGCCACCTCTGTTTGATCGGAATTCATGCGACTTTTACATTGATCTAACATGACATTCGTCATATTTTCACGCTACCAGGAAGGAAAGATGGAGGATAACAGTGAAGGAGGATTTCAGTGGCAGGATAGTGAGGTAGCGGACGTCATAGACATTTGGGGTGATGTTGCTGTACACGCAAAATTAGAAGGCACATATTGCGACCGCTCCCTGTTTGAAGAGATCTCAAAAGTAATGGCTGAACGCGGCTATAGGTGAACCTGTCTGCATGTCAGCTATAGGCCACATCGAAAACATAGTGTGAACAGCCTAACAAGAAAATCGGATTTGGTCAGTGAATCAGATTTGGACCACTTCTGCCTGCGGTGTGAACGTAGCCTAAGTGCGCAAACAGCTGCAATTTATACTGTATCTACTGCAGTAATGATTTCAACATATATAAGTAAAGTGTATTTTCTGGGAAGTGTTTACTCTAATAAAAGAAACAATTCATTGTGTTGATTATGTGTTGATTATGTGTTGGGACGCATTGTCATGATCTCGCTAGGGCCTCACAAACCCAACGGCTGGCCCTGTCCTTGACAGTGCACATTTTACCATATCAATTTTAAGCAATCTTTTACAAGGATTTTTAAGCGCTTCTTAGCATCATGAATCCGTGCTTCCACTCCTAAGCATGACGAGAATTGGAACAAGGACAAACATGACATAGAGGAGGCTTTTTATAGACGATAAACATGAGGTCACAGTCATGGGATGACAACTTTGCTATTAGTGTTTGGCTAGGAAAATTCCACTAGTCCCAGAAAGAAAAAAAACCACCTGGCTGTCCAGTGTGTATGTAAACAGAACTACAAATATATGTTCGTCTATGTGTGTGTCAGTGTAGCCATATTTAACCCTCTTCTTGAGACACCTCAGTATGATTAATTACCCTGAAACATCCATGTATTTGCCAAACAGCATTAATACAACTTCACTTAAGTTAAATGATGCCAGTGGAGTCTTACTATTCTTGTGAGGACTTTCCATTGATATAATTAATAACGCGGCTAATCGCTGCTATGCCTATAATTTATCCTTAACCTCAGTAACCAAAAGAAAACATTTAGGTTATTTCAGTTTTTTTTTAAATCAAAGCTGTAGTTTTTGTAAGAAAGCAATTTTGCTCATGGGAATCTGGTCAAAACTGTCATATATACCTTTCCTTGTGGGGACATTTGGCCCCCTAGATATAAAAACATGCCCCATGCCCACACACACACACGCACGCACACACACACACACACACGCACACACACACACACACACACACACATATATAAAACTTAGGCATAGATTCTAAACATCTCTGGAACTGTACTAGATGGTTGGAGCACAATTCATCCAAATGTTATTCCCTCATTTTGTTTTGATGGTGGTGGACAGTGATCTCTAACATCTTGGTGTTTAATTGGGTTGTGGCCATGATTTATAAAATGTTCATACTCATCAAACCATTTAGTGACTCCTCGAGTCCTGGTAATGAGGGCATCCTGGAAGAGACCGTTCCCATGAGAATAGAAAGGTTTCATCAAAGGATAAAGGTGATCAGTCAGAACAACTGTCACACATGAAGCACAACACAATATTAATATTCACAACACTGCAATAAACTCACATTAGCACAATGGACAAAACCACAAAGACACTACATCAACACTGTCATCACCACTGAAGAACCAAACGATACAATCCCCAGCAGCAAATCTGTGGTAATGGGTTGTGCACTTATATGAACCATTGTTTGTGCTCTGGTTGGATCTGATTGGGCTTTCATCAATGGCTAGCTGTGGCCATTGACAAGCACTAATTAATGGCAGAAGGTTGTGAAACTGGAAGGGGGAAGGGAAGACCCACAGGGGCAGCCATGTTGGCTCCACTCGCCATCTCCTCCACTGGAGCCAACATGGGGTCAGTTACCATCTACCAGGACAGACACACACCTGACACACCTGACAGAGAGGACTTAGCCAGAGCTCCAATCCCATAGGCGTTGGAGTTCCGTTTGAGACGAGGCAAGATGGAGGTGGTGTCCTCCATAGACAGCTGGCAGATAGAAATGTTGCAAGGAGAGAATATGAATAGCAGATATGGAGGAAGAAAGGAAGGAAGGAACGAGCATTAAAGAAAGAAAGACATGAGTACACCTAGTTATTCATACAGTGCTACAGTATGTTCATGTTTGTGAAACATAACAAGATCTATTGTGTTTAACATATTTCAAAATGGTACACACAGTATACAGTAGTATATCAACCAGCAGTATATTCATTACTAGAACATATTTATTATATTAAATCCAGTTAAATTAATCAAGTTAAATCCACAAGTATCTACTTTTCTAGTACTACCTTTAATACATTGATACTGAAACTACTGTAACAAATCTTTCTGGGTGAGCAAATATCAGAAATGTGAGAAAATAAGAAGAATAACACTGTCAACACAATACCAGACCATACATACTAGTACATACTGTGCAGAGTACTCTGTTTTATTTTATATTTTATTAAATATCAGGCTAGTTCTAAGTTTTGTGTGACGTTAATTATTTTTTATCACTCGCTGTATAGGTTTGTTTTCCTGCGTTAAGTGTCACTTTATCACTGCCACTTTACAATCCCTGCAACCTGAAAACGACTTTATTTGCCAAAGAGTAATCCATATGTTTAGGAAACATGTACAAGCACTGCTTAGTAAAACAGAAAGCGAAATGTGGAAGAGGTAGAGAAAATAGAGGTGGAGAGGAGGTAGAGGTCAACCACGCACTCACATTGATTCCTTCCCATGAAAACTCTGCCCGTCCATGCTGAAGGGAAAGCAGACAATAAGACAAGAAGGAGGAGATGAAGTCAGAGGAGCAGGTAGAGTGAGAGAGAGAGATTTAGCTTTTCTATCTATGTAAATACATAGCATTGCAACACACATTAACACATATGGCCAAAGGTTTGTGGACATAAATCATCCATATCATCCATATGATCCATATCATCCATATTATTATTATTATTTTTTTTTATTATTATTATTATTATTATTATTATTATTATTATTATTGTAGTAGTAGTAGTAGTAGTAGTAGTACCTCATGGCACATGTTAACTGGCACCTCCCCACTTTCTTGCACTCTTGCACAATATCTAAGTGCTTTATTTACAAGTTTGTTTACACACACGTCTTTATATAAAGAGAAAACGCACCCCTCCGTTAGTTTTCCATTAGATTCTCGCTCACTCTTTCCCCCGTGCAGTGTAAGTTTCATGGTCGTATTCAGAGTTGAGTTATGCGTGTAGTGAGGAATTGCACCCTTCAGATGTAAATAAAGGTTTAGGGCTGGTTTATGCTTCTGCATTGCTGTGCATCAACTATCCTTCAGGCAAAACCTAACCGGGTGAAGTCCCTGAAAGTGTTGTGACGAGACACTGTGAGTCTTATTCTGTTGGTTTTATTAAGGGTTTCAGGGTAAAATTGCCAATATAATTCGTTAATCTGACTTCAAACTTGGCATCGCTTCAGTAGAGCACAAAACATCCAGTACTGAGGTGCAATGAGATAAAAATAGAGAGAGGTGTCACTGTCATGAATTGCATGTTCACACATAACTATATTTTATTTACATGGAGTCATATATATATATATATATATATATATATATATATATATATATATACACAGAATGCTTGGAGGGTAAAGTTAGTTTTTTTTAAAAAGGGTGCTTCTGAGTCAAATTTCCATTTCCATTCAATTTTTTCTGTGTTCTGCAACATAACAAAGCGTTTTAGCAATAAAAAATGGTTTTATCTATTAAATTTCTTGATAGCTCTCTGTTACTGAAGTATATATCTGTGTGTTCTGCTTTAGGAGAGGGATGAGAGGGCTTCAGCAGCAGGCAAAGCAAGCAGTACATGCATTTGGTCACATCACTACCAGTCAGCCGAGTCAACTTTACTTTACCAAGAGAGCCGAAAGGACCTGGTTTTGGTCCGTGACTTCTGAATTAAATCAGTCATGGGCATTGGTCTGTCAGTCTCTTCTCATAAGTAAGATAAAGACTTTTCCGAAATCAGGTTGACAATTTAGAGTATTAGTCACGTCATGCCAAAAAAGCTAGCTAAATATCAGTGAACTTAAGAACTTTATTCTTACAATTTATTTACAATGTTTACAAAGATAAATAACATACTTCTTGCTACTCAACTGACCTCTACTGCAACTGCAAGCATTCTGTGAGACTGCCGTTGACTGACTGGCGCTGATATGTGTAGATTTCAGATGTTAATCATTTTCATTAACCTTTTCAAAGATTGCCAGTTGGTTACTAGGTTTAGCCCCTTTGAGAGGTCTCACAGTCATGATATGGAGGAGCCGTGTGTCCAGGCGGGATAAAAAATGTATTTACAAAAAACATACTGTCCAATAAATAGTGAGACATTTTTTTTCCTACACAAAACCCATCTGCCATGCACTCACCAATTCCCAGTGAAGCTGTGCATCCAGGCAGGACCAAAAATGACCCAGAAATGAACGTTAAACATTGCTCAACAATTCCCCATGCTGTCAATAACAGGTGCATCAACTTAGATTTAAACTGTGCTGACAGGTTACCAAACCATACTAACATGATACCATACCTAACAATACTTTCTAAAACAGCTTTCTAAAACAGCAACATAAGATTCTTCTTTACTCCATTTATGTCTAACTACCTGCTGAGGGCATTTTCATGCAGGTTGCACTGCTGATCGAAAACATTTTGTGATAAATGAATGAATGAACAACGCAATACTGCAGTGAGATATTTGAAATTTTGATTCACTAAAATATTGAATTTTACTAGAGTAGTTACTGAGCCTGGTGCCTGCAAATATATAAACTATTGCTGTTGTAATCTCTCTACTGGAATAATTTTGGCACAGAAGGCACAGAAGCATAAATGAGAGCTACATTTATTAATTTTGTCATTAAATTCCATGTTAACTACATACTAGCATTTAATCATGTGATTTTCTTTTTCATAAGTCACTGGCTCATGTAGATGAAAATGAGGTAGCATGCTAATTGTTAGCATTTAGCTCCTTTTTTTTTTTTGGTCTCCTGAAAGGTAAGGATGAAAAAAAAAAAAAAAAAACCTTATAGCTGAAGTTTATTTAACATGCTAATTGTTAGCCATCTAGGCCCTGTATATTTTTTCCACGCGTTACCCTTCAGGTGTGCCTCAACGGTCAAAATATATCTGCTGAGGGAAATTGTTTCCAACTAAAATGGTAAAATTAATGTGACGCAAAGCAGAATAAAACAAATGAAGTGGAAATTTGACTCAGGAGCACACCTTAGCCATCAGGGCTTCCACAACCTATATGCCATAAACTACAGCTCTAGCTGGAGCTGACAGGGGCATCCTTTGAAGTAAATTAGCCAGAACATTGGCATAATTTATTAATTATGAAATCAAAACGAACCATTATGTTTTTTGCATAATGTGCATTGCACAAATATACATTGCATGCACACAACCTTAAAATTTCTGTATCTCATTTTCATATTAATATGCATCCAATTTCCTACATCAGTGCATAAGATATACACATACACACACACACACACACACACAAAAAAAAACCCCACACACATAGTTTTACTTACATAATGAAATTCAGAGCAGCAATTTGAATGGGGATTAGCACACAGAATGTCTGATTGTGAGCCAACCCAGTCTTTGTATGGTAGGCTAGCGACACTGGAGTGACACTGCCATTAGACAGGAAAAGAAGGGAGGTGGTGAAGTGGAACAACTGATGAGGTTATGTCTCTGAGGATAGAAAGCCAGTATAATATGACTGTACTGTAGATAACAGAGGCCCCCTGGAGGCCAGCTCCTGTGGCCTTTGTGAGAAACTTAATACTCTCATGCCTAGTGAGTAATATTATGTTATCTGTCACCTGGCTAGGATAAATTCCCTACTTGTTAGCACTGTAAATATAGTACAGCATGCAAGTGTTGTGTTTGGGTACATTAAGCTACAGTCAGGGATATCAGAGCTTGAGTCAGAATGGTGTCATACTATTGGTTTATTCGGAGATTTGATAACTTGTACAGCCCTTCTAGATGACATATTGTTCTTATTAAAGGTATGTTTGAACCAACACATTTTGACTAATAATAAAAACAACTATTGAGCCCACTGAGTATAATCTTATTTGCATAATGTTAATGAGACACTTAGTGAGACAATTAGTTCTTTAGATTTGTTTAAGGTTACCCTTAGATTACCAGAGTCTTCTATAAAGTGCAGTAAACACCACGAAGTCAATATTTGGTGTGAAAATGCTTTGCTTAAATATGCACCAGTAGTCTCAGGTACACTTTGTGCAGTTTTATAAGGAAATTGGCTGGAGCTTTTGACTGTCACAATCGCTTCTGATTTCTCATTATTTTTTTTTTGGTCTGTGACTTAATACATTACTTTCTCTTCTCACATACAAACATTTTTCTGTAACATTTCAAGTTTAAGTTCAAGTAGCTCTTTATTGCCCTCACAACCATATACAATGTACAGTGCACAGTGAGATGAAATAACATGCAAGCACGACATACACTCTGTTTAGACTGACAGGACATAACAGATAAAGAAGCATGCAGGGAGGGGTTAATGGAAGTTGGGGGCAGTAAGAGCATAAATATTTCAAATGACAAAAACGTTACAATACATTCAACACTAGCAAGGTCCATAGCTGCAACCTGAAATGAAATGATGTTTAAAGTGACAGTGGAGTATTGTGGTTGTGAATAAGTACTATCAAAGTGTTGGTGTGTGTGAATGGTTCTCACACAAAACTGCTAAGGTGACAAGTGCAATATAAAGTGGACAAGTGTCCGTGCAGTGGAGGGAGGGTGTTAGTTGGGAATAGAGGCCAGAGTAGTGTGTGTGGAGGGAGGAAGCATGGTATTCAGGAGCCTGACAGCCTGGGGGTAGAAGCTGTTACCCAGTCTGGCTGTCTGTGAGCGAATTCTGCAAAACCTTCTGCTGGGTGGCAGAGGGGCAAATAGACTGTAGGAGGAGTGAGAGGATTGTCCACATTGCTGGAGGCCTTGCAGATGCAGCATGTGTAAAAAAGTTTTGGGTTTAATTTTTGCATGATTTTTTTTTTATTGAAGCAATAATGCAGAGGTGATCAAATAAATGTATAAGACAAAATGAATATAGAAACAACAATTAGAGTGCCTGAGACTTTAGCATCGTACCGTAAAATATTCAACTCTATGAACTATTAGGTGATAACATTTATTATAGTTCTCAAAGTTTTTTTAAATATACATACATATCTGTTTTCCCATATATATATATACACTGCCCTCCAAAAGTTTGGAAACGCCTGAACAAAATAGGGTTTTTGGGCAATATCAGCGTAAATCCTCTTTAGTTAGTGACCATTTTGCATTGATAATAAGGGACAACAC
>CM074978.1:2883653-2909687 GCA_037576825.1 Pangasius krempfi
TGATCTCACTAATGCTCTTGTAGCTGAATGATCACAAATCCCCACAGCCTCGCTCCAACATCTAGTGGAAAGCCTTCGCAGAAGAGTGGAGCTTATTATAACACGGGACTACGTCAGGAATGTACGGAAGTCCAGAAAGAACATGCCTTATTTCTTTTTTTTCATATTAAGATAACAAAAGTTGTTTTCTGGAGATCATAACTTCTTTTTTCATATGTCAAACTACATTATTGTCTATACATACTATACATCAGGGAGCTCCTTAACAGAAAGTACCTGATACACTGGTAGTGTTACAGCTTTATAGCCCTAAGGTTGTGGGTTCAGTCCTGAGCTTGAGTGGTATTTGACTATAATTTTCCCAAATTTCCCTTTTATCTATCTACCTAGCTAGCTAACCATGGAGACAACCTGGTCCCTCAAATTGACTGGCAATTTGACCAGCTGTTCAGTGTTATAGTATTCACTCTGGTATAGTTGCAGATTTCTGGTATAGTTGCACCTTCTCAAGTGACACTAATTTGGAAATGGTCTAGCACTGACAAACATAAGGTCCACAACACTTCCAGTCTTTTTGAATTTGTTAATAAGTTTGGCAACAGTGTCGTGTGTGATTTGTGATTTGTGCAATTGTCTAAACAAGAAATTCATTATAGTTTTCACATGAAGTCTATTTTGTTGTAGTTATCAAACTGTTCATTGATGGAAACTTGAATGCAAAACTGTTCATATCAATTGGTGTCCAAATCCATCTTCTAGGTTTTAATTGGTACTATCCTCAGTAATGTCAGTGATCTTCAGGCTGTCTATGTGGGTCCATCCTCTGCAGCAGAGAGTGATTTCAAAGTGATGAGAACTCCAACCAGAAGTAGGGCATCAGGATGGATCAGGCAGGTCCAGAGAGCAGAGAAGGTCAAGATCATTGGCATCTCAGGAGTAGCATGTGTAGCTCGACAGAGACAATAAAGTATCCCAGCATATGAGAGAAATAAGTTGTGAGCTTGGGAAAACAACTTTTGTTATCTCGAGATCACGGGGACAAAAAGAAGAAGAAATAATACATGGCATTTCTGGATTTCTGTAGGAATGCGTTCTTCAGAAAGCATATGTGGATGTGATAATCAGGTGTCCACAAACATTTGACAGTACTGTATATCTTTTTATACAAATTGAACTTTTCATGAATTTGTACGTGAGACCATGTTGGTCCCCCCAGTTTATAGCCTCTTACACATATTGCCTACTTTGTAACTATGCTACAAGTCTTCATTTAGTGACATCAGCTCCACTGCCTGAATGCATAAACACTGCACCTACATGATGCCAAATTCACACAGTCAAAATTATCGTAATTACATGCTACCAACTTATAAACACCTCTCCTCCAAGTGGTATTTTAGGAACTTTCTGACAGCCCTGGTATCTCTGACCAAATGGGAACCACCCAGATGTGCTGCAACTGTCATGGCTGCCAGCAAATGCGACAAGCCACCATTTGTTCCAGGATTTTTTTTTGCTTGGTATCAAAATCACACTAAGCTTCATAAAGCCAACTTTGTGTGCATCACATTCTCACTACTTCGTCACATTATTTGATGAAGGTACGTATTAGTTAAGGAAGAGACGTATTAGCAAAGGAGAATCATCAGGGCTGTCAGCCATTGTTTGTGTTACTATTTCAGTTTCTCTCTGTTTGATCACTCAACTGCCTTCAGCAACTCATCCATCCCCTCAGCTCATCTAACACACTCCATTTCATGGCTAAAAATGGCTAGGAAGCTTGTATAACGCCAAACTTTATCAGGGCTCACAAAATTAGAGTTTATGTCGTTTGAGCTCATGGAACATTTTTAGAAAGTATAACGAGCATGAGAAGAGCATTTTTGGCTGGAAAACCAAATCCTAAACATAAATATTCATTGAGAGGCAAGATGGCTCTTGGGAATTCTTGCAGTGGCGACACCATGTTGGCTTTTATAGCCAGTATTCATTCAAATACACAAAGCTTAAAAATCACTGACTGACTGTATTTTCAGAAAAGCTTTGCATCATTTGCATCATGATAATGTGGTAGAATGTGATGTTGCCATTCTTGCACTTCCTCATAGCAATCATTATGCTATGAAACTTTAGAGAAACCAAACCAGAATGTTGAGCATGCGACAGCTGCAGCAGAGACTTGCATCACCTGAGTCATCTGTTTTATTGAGTAGGGAGATTCTTCAGAATTCTCCTCAGTACCAGACGGACCCTACTGAGCAATACTTTCAAGAGAAACCTCTTTCAGCTCTGCAGAAAACAAAGCCATTGAATATACACACATACACACACACAACCCACATTCTGCACCTGTGCAAAATTGCATTTTCAGATTCCGCTCTAAATTGTGTTTGCCAACTTGCGAGCTTTGCTTCCTTTTTCGATCTGGCCATTTTGGGTATCAAACAAAGCCTGGGATCGCCGTGTATGAGGAAAAGTGTTGACTCAAAGTCTACAGGTGCTTTATATTCATGCCCAGACTGTTGACAAAATCACTAGAGACTCAATAACCTTGCATGGAATATTCTAACTACTACACGGCTAGTGTGACCGTCCTGATTAGAAATAAGGGCACACCTGCTAAAGGCATTGCTTACCAGTGCAGATGCAGATGCAGACACAGAGACGTTCATCCTTTTCATCTGCGTGTTATTAATAATTACCTTCTCAGAAAGAACGGTTCATTTGAAAACCTAGTAGCCTTAAAAGTTCTACTTGCAACAATATCAGTTTTTCCTCTTAGAAAGAGTTTAAATAATAGCACTTCAGGAAACAATGAATCCTTGTCTATCTAAAAACAGTCAGCTTTTCTGAGCGTGTAAAAAAGAAAACGCTGTATTACTTTTCTACCTTAGATAAAGTGCTCTCGTAGTAACTACATCCATGTCCATGAGACACAAAGCATCTGATAGCTTTTACACGTTTCTGGCTACAAGCATCGTAATGTTGAAGGTTGCTATCAACTTTTGAAAACAGTGAGAGCTTTTCAGAACACAACATAATCACTACAATAAAACAAGTTCACAGAATCTTGTCTCTAGATGGTATAGGCTTTTACTAAACCTAGTCTCTCGTGTTTGCCGACAGGCTATGGAAGAAAAAAAAAAAAAGGCTGCAGTTGGTCTTTTGCCATGTCGTCAAAACGAATTTTTCTGTGAAATTAGGCAGCTTTTGTTCATGTTTTGAGTTCTGGCTTGCAAGGCTACTAACTACACTCCTACTGTGCTGTGTATGTTATATTCCTCAGTGGTTCTTTGAAATAAGGAAGTTAAAGGGATTCAAACTAGAACCATTTCTGAAAAGGAAACCCTCTTGTAGAGTTGTATCTTTACAGATTCCTGGATTTCCTGTTCACTCTTAAAGCACTGTTTAGGACTGTGTTGGGGAAATGCTAATTCACAGAAAGTAATCTGTTTGTATTTAATCACAAGAAATCTACCACCATTAACCTTGCCCTTCACCTCAACCAAAATGCTTTGGCAATTTCAAACCCATTTGCAACTTCGAGATTGTGTTAGTTCTTCAAGTTCTTCATTCTGCACGTTCGAGTTGAACTCACGGACAGCTCCGGGCTCTCCAGGCGAAAGGCAGATATCAAACAGCAGTGGCTGTTCTCACACAGAGGGATTACCTCAGCAGACCTCTGTGAAGCTACAGAGACACTATCCTTACTGATCACAAAGACGGCTAGATCACACAGCGTGGAATATAGGAGCCAATTAGGGATGAAAGGTAGCTTCAGTATCTCACATGAGGGAGAGGCTTTTTGTTTCTATCTCTGCGAACAAGAAAGAGCTTTTCATCATTCCTGAGAGTTTGACTGGTTGAACTAAGTATTGCTGTTTCTCACTCAATAAACTGAGCTTCAGGACTGCGCTTATGGCAAATCCATGACGACTGAAGATGGCGGTGGATCTGAAGCTTTTGGGTAATGATATGGCTAAAGGATTGCATTGTTGTACATTATGGATTAAGGTGAATACATGATTTAGAGTAATCCAAAATTGATAATGCATCGCATAATATATCCAGACTAATACTAAATAATATATACACACTAATACTGTAAACTATGCTAGGAAATATGGAATATCTAAATGTACAGCAGGAGAGGGTGTAATGTTAATTTCTGTGAGGTGTATCACTGTAACATTAACTGATATTTGTTCTACATTTATCATTGCACTAATTATAAGTTTTAAATTTGTAATTTCATTGCAGAAATTTCATTCAATGCATAAATATAAGGTGTAAGAGGTCCTGTTTCATTTACTGAATGAAGTCCCTCTCTCTCCCTCTCTCTCTCTCTCTCTCTCTCTCTCTTTCTTTATCTCTACCTTTCTTGGTCACATTGTATTCTGAGAACAATTCATTCCCATGAGCTTTCTTCCCTCAGGGAGTTCAGCATGTCAGAGTTTGGATGGGTTCGACAGACAGTCATCCAGGCGGAAAGCTAACCATCTCAGTTACTCGGACACCTGATGCCACAAAACGACAGCGTTAAGGCTATTAATATTTAAAAAGGACCCTGAGCACAAGAAAATGGTGCGTTTGTATATAGAGTCCACTGTTTTGTTACATAGTAATGCGGTTAAATCGCTTCTGTCACTTGATGATCAGTGTGTACACTGGTGTTACTGTGATTCTTCCACTCGTTTACTCATAATTCTACTGAGAAACACGATAGCATTTCTCCACATCACAGACAACTCTTAGAAAAATTGCAGATGGGCAAGGCCAGGGCTAGACTGAGGTAAAGTTTTAAGACATTAAGGTTTTTTTATGCGTAAATTGATCTGATCTGTCTATCTGGCTTACCACTCAAGGAAGTACCTTATATCTAATAACACAAATCTCATATAACTAATACCATGCACAACAAATGTCCCAGCGCACTCCATTTAATACGAAGTCACTGTAGCTGGTCAGCAACAAGCATGTGACGTTCAATAAGGACCTAAGAACCTTTCCCTCTTTGTGTTTTGAGCCAATGTTTGAGTTTGTTTTGCTTTTGTTGTTGTGTTTTCTGTTTTGCTGTTGTGTTATTGGTTTGATAATGTGATGTGCACTTACGGGTCATCATTGGCTATTGCTTAACTACATGCGCAAATGGTTCATTGAAAGGAGCATTCCTGAGAAGGTCTACACTACATGGCCGAAAGTTTGTGGACACCTGATCATCACACTCATACGTGTTCCTTCCCCCCAAACTGTTACCATAAAGCTAAAAGCACACAGTTGTATAGAATGTCTCTTTATGCTGTAGTTTTACAATTTCCATTCACTTGAACTATGAGGTCCAAACCTGTTCCAGCATGACAATGCCCCTGTGCACAAAGCGAGCTCCATGAAGACATGGTTCACCAACAAGCAAAGGGGGACTAAATCTGGAATGGGATGTTCAACAAGCACATATGGGAGTGATGGTCACTTGTCCTGTCCACATACTTTTGACCACATAGTGTTTTTGATTTATTATTTTTTTTGTTACCCCTTGAGCCCCTGGACCAGGTAGACAGATCCCCACCTTATAGAGTATCTACAGTGCCTTATAGAGTTCAACAACAGTTAGAATGCTAACTAGTGTTAGCATTAGCAAGGATTTTCATGACCTCACTTTCAAGCAATGAGGTATACTGTTTATTATTATGGGCTTTGCCTTACTTTGTTATTTAGATATAGCTGATAAAAGGACTTTTGCTCGCATCACATTATGGATGATATTACCTCACAGGTAGATAATTACCTAGCTAGCATTATGCTAACATTGCTTAATAAGCGACACAAATAAATAAAAACGCTGGATCATGTGCCAATAATCCGGTCCTTTGTCATAGCTAAAAACATTTTTACAAGCTTACATTACATTTCAGATTATAGCCTGTTGGATTAAATGGACTAAAGCAAGCACATGTGATGCAGCAGGCTGACGACGTTTGAAGTAAACAGGACTTAGCAGGAAAAACAGAAGCGAGTGTCCAAACTACGGAAACAATACAGGCTACAAAGACAAAAGAGTGAGGGAGAGAGCGAGGGAGACTTGAGGCTGCTGTAATGAGATGGCTGGCTGCCCACATGAAGTGAGGGACAGGGGAAGAAAGCAAAGCCACCATAGCTACATCTTAGCCACCACCTGAGTCAGACTTGTCCTGTCAGCTGCAAAGCTAATTGGCACCTGCAGTGGAGAAAGGACTGGTTCACACACACACACACACGTGCACACACACACACCCACACACATGCGCACACAGACACATGCACACACAGTAGTCCTTTCTCCTTCCTCTAGAGACCCATCTATTAGGCAGCCCACCACTCATTCAAACTTAGCCGTGACTCAAGCGCAAGTTACGGAATCAAAACAAGCCTGTTATTATTTTGTGATTCGAGAAGCATAAGTGTGTGGGTGACTTCAATAAATGTGCCAGAAAGTTTCTCAAAGTGTTAAGAATGTCGTGCAATTTGCAGCCTTGACTCACTTCCCAAGACATGCAATGTCACACTACTATGCCTTACATATCAACAGGAACCAAATTGGTGAGGATTTCTCAGTTCTTATAGCACTGCCTCCAGGATAAACCATTCCCAACACTCCGAAGCTTTCAGACAGGTTCAGGCTGGGGCAAAGCCTGAAAAAAAAAAAAACTGCCTGAAGACTTTTTGGCTGTATCGGGTTTCAAGAATATAGTAATGCTGCAAGGTGCCCAAATGTAGTTTTCTGATTTGTGTCTTCCTTGGTTATTAGAAACACATTTCCTGAGGGAGAAATATTCAAAATTCAAAAAAAAAACATACCCAGGTTAATGACGTAGAGATAGTAAGTTTAGTTTTCCACAGCATTTCTTTATTTAAACCACGTTTACAATAAATCTGAGGAATCACATCTAAGTCGTAATGATTCCAATAAATAAGGTACAGGAATAAAAGTGCGACCCAGCTGGGAGGTGCGAGCTTGGGACACACTCAGATTGGACAGATACCTCAGCCTGGTTCGTGTGCCTCAGGATCGCGTACCGAAGCGTGTTTTCCCCTCCCACATGCATCAACAATCTGCCGGCGATAAGACGGCCCTATCTCACAGAGTAAGACTTTCATTACCTTCACCGATAAGCCTGAAGCGAAATAGGTGACATTCCAATCACGCTTAAACCAGCTTTCCTTGGCAAGAGGATCTCCGGGCAAACTGACAGCACTGATCTGGATTCAAAGTGATGATCTCTGGATGCATCATCTACATTAACCCTTATGTTTTATACACTATTTAACAATGGATGTGTCATTGACCCAAGCCGCCTCTGAACTTTATTACAATTTACAATTCAATTTTAAAATTAATCATAGAATACCAATTAATAGTGATATTTCTACCATGCTGACTTCTCAAATCCGATTGGTCCCAAGATATTGAACACTTTTTTTTTTTATAATAACAGCTCTGGCAGTAGTTCCTACAGCAATTCAATGGATTTGAAGTGGTTTGTACGTAATATTGTTTCTATAGTAACAGCTCAGTCACAGGGACTTGTATGGAGGATGCTCCACATAATCTAAGACTAATAATAAAACCATTTGAAAATGTGATTTTTTTTTTTTTTTTTTTTTTTTTTGGAAAACTTGCAGAAACGGTTTCTCATTAACATGACACTCTTCTGTCTATAGCAACTGTCTATAACTGCTATAACAAGTGAGAACAGGGACTAACATGTAAATGTAACTCTAAATGATTAAAAAGTACTTTGTGTCTAAGAGGAATAAAACGCTTTAGGATGTGCTGTTTTAGGAAAAGACTCAACTTTCTTACAAACAATATTAAACAATAAAATATACACATAAATGTTTGGATATCCTCCTGAGTTTAAGTGAGATGGAGATAAATGGGCTAATGACTAAAAACACAAATACCAGCCATTTAAATATATGAACATACAGTATGTGTGAAACTGAATATAATTTGTGTAATAAATGAGATCTTTCAAATGAGTTTTGATATCCATTAGTAAATCTAAGCGAAGCACATTGCCATGCTGTAGGAAAATGTGTGATATGGTTCCGTTCTTAGCAGAAAAAAAAACTAAAATTACAAATTAAAATGGGGCATTTTTCTGAAATGTATGGGGTAAAGGGAGGAACCATGAAGGAAAGGGTTATATTTGGTTTTGACGAGTGAGTCTGCCAAACCTGTTCTCCAAACTCTTCCTCTTTCAGCTTCACCTCTCAACCTTTTAGTTATGAGTCCATTTCTGTTCCTTTCCTATGCCTTGAGTATTTGCTCCCTCTTCATCATCACTGGCTCGGAACTTTTTTTTTTTTTTTGGCAGGAAGTAATATCGTTGGGTTAATAAAGTGGCTTGAGGAAATGTTCATATAATGTACATGGTTCAACATTATCCTCTCTCTCTCTCTCTCTCTCTCTCTCACACACACACACACACACACACACACACACACACTACTTTTTTTTAGGTAGTGTGTGTGCCTTTAGAGGACACCTGAAAGAAAGATGGAGTTACACTTTCTTACAAGGGACATTTCATTCCTTCACCCTTAACATGAGACAATGCAAATGAGCCTCTCATATCCATTTTTTACACAATCCTGCTGATATCATATTCAGGAGATATTAATAATCTATTAGGCAGCATGTAAATGGTTGACAAATGGCTTCTTACTAATTCATCTGTATTGTAAAATTCAATTTCACAAGTTGAAAGGACCCACCCGACCCCTTAATGCATCTTATTCTAGTTTTAACAACTTTTAGAATGATCTTTCGCTGTGGAGATGGGGGTAACATTCTCTATATGAACATACTACTCTGAGGGGTGTGGTGCTGGAATAGTGTATAACATTGCATTACATTGCAGGTCTAAATGAGTTGTAGTTCAGGATGTTGATTTCAGGCAATGGGAATTATCCATTTGTCAATTTTGTATTTTTCACCAGTGTGTCCAAATTACTGGTATCCTCTGATCCACAGAACCACAGCCACAGAACTACCCAGCAAATGGCATTTTACAGATAAGATCCTGAGTGGCATACCTATCATCAGGAGCTCACAAGTTTGAATCCTGATGGTGCCACCATGCCAAGGAAGCAAAATTTGCTGTGCTCTCTGGATGGAAGGGATGACATACACTCTCTCTCTCTCTTCCCAAATGGTGGTGTCTGTGAGCTCGTGTATGTGGAAGGGGGCAGATAACACCTCAGAGTGAAGCATGAGCGATCTGAAAAAGATGTGGTTGGCTGGCATCGTGTGTCCTGGAGGAAACATGTGTTAGCCTTCAACCTCCATGGTTGGTAGCTGTCATATGGTAGGGGAGATTTGGGAGGGACTTGGCAGGTGACCAAACTGGGGGAAAAAATGTGTGGGGGAAAATACAGACCTATGATTAATAGTTCACCTTTGGGAAAGAGGAAACTGATTGAACTGCAATGGTACTGGTAGTCTTTAGTGTTTCTACATCTTCATACACGAAAAATAAGTCAGACCAGAAATGCCTTACCAAGTTTATATCAGTAATTGCTAATTTCCCAGGACTTGAAAAATGCCTAGCTATTTAACGGCTGTTAAAAAGTTCCTCAATGAGTCGTTTGCGGATCCTCTAGAGGACCTGACCAGAGAAGGCAAAGAGTTGGTGCTAAAAAGATATGGCAGCTGTTAAAATACAGTATTATTTCTCACTTTTGACCAATGTACTGTAGTCCAGACAACCTGTGCTTTTCATATCAAATGGTAATACACTACCAGAAGCAGGGGAAAAAATGTATATAAACATCTAAGTCATAATAATTCCAATAAATAAGGTACAGGAATAAATGCAAGATCCTGTTGGGAGGTGCAGGCTTGGGACACACTCAGATTCAACAGATATCTCAGCCTGGTTCTCTATAAACTTGGCCTCTAGCCCTATATTTACCACGAAGTGACTAATTTGTCACCGCTGACGCACAAAGGCCACAGTCGTAATCCTAATCGATGGCCTTGGGAGTTGCAAGACCAATCCATCGCTCAGTCACAGAATCTTTCCCTGCGCTGTCTGTCCACGCCTGAGGATGGCACGCGCCAGGCCAATGACTTTTTTCGAAAGTGAGCAGGCCACTCTTGTGTGTTCCTTAGAGGAAACAGGAGTTTTTAATGGAGTATTGATTAAATGTGAATGGGGCGCATAGAACAATGCGTGTAGAAGCAGCACAAGGTTCAGTTATTACAAACTGCCTCAGCATAGGCTAAGCACAGCATGATCAATAGTGATTTAATTGTGCTTGCTGTGGGGTAAAAAATAGTCTTATAATGAGCAACAGCAAAAGACACCAAAAGAGCCTAAACTATAGGGGAAAGGTTTGCAAAACTGGAGTTTACATCATCATGGTTTTAATGAATGTAAGCCAAGAGCACTTATTTTAAGGACTTCTGCACTTTAAAACAATTCAGTTAAATACAATCATTAATTATGTATGATTGCTGAGATTTTATTTTTTTAAAAATAGTCTTGTTTTGAGGACACAAATGCACAGAAATGAACCTAACTCATAGTATCTTAAGTAAAAAATTAGCATAGGCAAGTAGCAGTTCATTCTAACTTGAAATCTACACTTGAAATCTGTATAGCAGTCTCAGTGTCCATATCTGTGTGATTTTAAATAAGTTTACTAAATGTATCACCTCATGGACCTGGTTTGTAACTCAGTCACTCACTCAACCGTGTTTAGTGATCTCAGGTACTTGAATAGCTGTTGTGTGCAATCCTGTTGAAATGAAGAAACGGTGATCAACCACACACAACAGCACCTTCAGTAAATATCACCCTCAGTGGCCAGTTCTTGCCAAGTTACACAGAACAATAAAGAGTCCATAGATAAACATGCTGTACTGATAAAGGTTTGTGAGGATCCTACAGTATTCATTGTATGACATGTTCCTGAATGCCAAAATGGCCATATTTTAAAGTAACCCAATGGTCATCCAGTTATAGATTAGCAGAATGATGCAGCATACCAAATTACAGCTCAATCAGACTTTCAGTTCCTTTGAACTTAACTTTGCCACCATCAACATTCATACCCAAACTTTGTCCACCTCCTCAAAACACTGGAAGATGCATTTTAAGTTTCGTGTGAATCTATACAATCAGTCCTTACTTTCAGCTGTTTTAGTAAATCAAGCGTATCATAAATTTGAGTGTGTGGAGCTAAATGGTCCAAAAGTCAACTTTTCATTTGAACTCAGAATGTTGTGCTGTATATACCATTCAGGTTTCATGCAAATTCAGGCTCTAACGCATAAGAATTGATTGGCATGTGATGGCCACATTGTTTACAAATGTCAACATGTTTTTGATCATTTTTGAGGTGTCCCTAATCCTGAGTAGTTTGAGACCAATGTTGTGAAGCCAGGCCAAAAATCCAAGCTAATCCTAGTTCACAACAGTGGGTTTTTCTATATTATGCAAATTTGCTCAAAATTTAGGTGGGCAATGACTAAATGGTTCTTGAGGCTTTTTTGTTTGGGAGAAAAAGAAAAACAGTTTTCTTTGTTGCACATAATCAGAAGAAGAAGAAGAAGAAATCCTAACAAAAACAATAGGGTTCCAGCACCTTCCATGCTTGGACCCCTAAGTAATACACCTAGAAAAACATCCCACGCCAATGCAGACAATAACTAATATATTTACTGATGTTAGAAATATTCACCTGGTCAAAGTAGCCTCATTTGTGCAAGGCCAATTCTTTTTTTTTTTTTTGCCGTACACTGAAGACATTTGGGTTTGAGATCAAAATATGAATTTGAGATGATAGACCAGAATTTCAACTTTTATTTCCTAGTATTTACATCTAGATGTTTTAAACAACTTAGAACATGGCACCTATTGTTCGAACCCACCCATTTTTCAAGTGATCAAAAATATTGGAACATGTGACTGACAGCTGTTTCTTGTCGCCCAGGTGCCCTGTTAGATTGATTGTTTAAACAATTCATAGCTCTGAATGTCTACTCTTGGTTTGAGCCCTGGGTTTCGCCTGTGGAGACTGTATTTGTGGTTATAAAAGATAAACCAACATAAAGATCGTGGGAGAAAAGCAAGCCATTTTGAAGCTGAGAAAATCGAGAAGGAAAAGAGGGAAAGAGGGAAAATCAATCCAGAGCCATTGCACAAGCTTTGGGCATAGCCAATACAGCAATTTGGAATGTCCTGTAAAAGAAAGGAACCACTGGTGTACTAACAACCAGAAAAACCCAAGAAACAACAGTGATATCACCAACAACCTCCACAGGGCAGGGGTGAAAGTATCAGAATCCACCATTCAAGGAAGACTTTGAGAGCAGATATATGGAGGCCATACAACAAGATGCAAACCACTCATCAGCAGTAAGAATCGGAAGACTGGATTGAAATTCACAAAGAAATACAGGGATCAATTAACTGCTACCAAAGTTCAATACAATTCAATTTATTTGTATAGTGCTTTTAACATTGGACATTGTCACAAAGCAGCTTTATTCCCTTATTCCCTTCTATAACTGTGTACTACAGGGTCAAAAGTGCAATTGTGTAACCAGGAAATTCATCATAGTTTTCATATGAAGCCTTGTTGAAGTTATCAACTGTTGAGTGATGGAGACTTAACTGCAAAACTGTTTGTGGCAATTGTAATCCTAAAGCTATCATAGCAATTGAAGTCCAAAACCATCTTCATGGCTAAGTGGTACCATCCACAGTAATCTTGTGTATCTTTAAGATATCCATGCGGGTCCATCCTAAGTAGATGTGAGTGTTTTCAATGAGATGAGAACTCAAACAGGTCCAGAGAGCAGAAGGGGTCAGGATCATTCATAACTCAGGAGTAGCATGTGTAACTGGAGAAACAGAAAAAGAGAGAGAGAGAGAGAGAGAGAGAGACAGACAGATTATTCATACAGATACACTCCACCGTCAACAAACCTGAGTGTACTTATGAGAGTGGGGGGGACAGCATCCAAACATCCCAGTTCACCACAACACTCTATACCAAGATCTGCTTCTTTACCTAAGAAAAAAACTATTCACAAAAGGCTTGACTAACAAAAACAAATATGTTTTCAGCCTACACTTAAAGACTGAGACTGTGTCTGAGTCCCAAGCACTAATTGGAAGGCTGTTCCATAATTGCGGGGCTTTGTAAGAGAAAGATCTGTAGCCAAAAAGTGATGGAAAAAGCCAAAGTGTAGAGAAAGAAAGGATCTGCTCATGATCCAAAACATGCAAGCTCATGGGTCAAGTACGGTGGAGGTAGTGTCATGGCTTGGGCTTGCGTGGCTGCTTCTGGAACATGTTCACTAATCTTTATTGATGATGTACCTCATGATGGTAGCAGCAGAATGAATTCAGAAGTCTACAGAAACATTCTGTCTGCCAATCTACAGAGAAATACATGCAATCTAATTGGGAGGAACTTCACCATGCAGCAAGACAACGACCCAAACACAAAGAACTTCATCAGTGGGGAAAAAAGTGGAAGCTTTTAGACTGACCAAGTCAATCACTAGACCATAACCCAATTGAGCAGCATTTCACCTCTTGAAGAGGAGACTGAGGGGAGAACCCCCCCCTCCCCCCAAAAAAAACCAAAACCTGAAAGAACCTATGATACAAGCCTGGAAAAGCATCACAAAAGAAGAATGCAACAGTTTGGCGATGTCACACGGTCACCGGCTTGATGCAGTTATTGCAAGCATATATTAAGACTGTTCCAATACTTTTGCTCGTCAAAAAA
This sequence comes from Pangasius krempfi, assembly GCA_037576825.1. Taxonomy (NCBI): domain Eukaryota; kingdom Metazoa; phylum Chordata; class Actinopteri; order Siluriformes; family Pangasiidae; genus Pangasius; species Pangasius krempfi. Next base: position 2,897,445 of record CM074978.1, read on the forward strand.
ATTGCCATTCCAATACTTTCAGAGGGGACTGTATGTACAATATGTCATTCAGAGCAAATACTCACTATTTTGTCCAGGTTTGGAAGGCATAAAAGGCCACAGGATGTGCTGTATGAGTGCTTGTGTTAATGACACCATGTCATTTGATTTAGCAGGAAGGCACAAATACAGACCGAACTATAAGGGAAAATTTTGTGTGCCTGAAATGTCAGGGTAAGACAACGTGTTTGAAATTACACAAACTATGGCAGAAAATGTTTGCGTACATCCATTAACCACTTAAAATCCTGGCCTCCGGTAATTATTTAGTTATTCATCTTGAAACATATTATTCAGTTTTATTCAGGTTACAAGGGGTTACAAGGTGCTCCTGCTCTGCCACTGTTATTATTATCGGTCTGTTACTTATTGTGTTCACCTGTTTTGTATTAGTTTGTCTATTTACACCCTGTTGTGTCTCGGCTCCATGCTTTATGTCTGTAAATCCAAGTCTTAGATCTCAAACTCAGATCCATGTTCTTTGTTCCTGGTTTTGACCTTTGCCTGTTTGACTCAAAATACAGATTATCGTAGTTTGTTGCTGCCTTCTTGTGTATTGATCCCTGAAAATATTATAATGTAGCATTAATTACCTACATGTCATACTTCAGATTCTATAGCAATATTAGTAAAATTGGCAAGAGCTACAGTGACCTTGTTGGGGAAAATTGGCCACTAGAATGAAGGACACTAAAATGAATTTCTATCTGTTCCTCTCCTCAGTAAACCATAAAAGGTAATGTGAATCAGTGATATTAAATATGTATGGGCATACTCTAAGGGGATAAGCCGCCCTGTGGCCACCCATGCAAAAATGTCATTTCTGCAGCTAAGATAAGGAATTAGTCAATACAGACATCACTGTGGGGATCTGATAAGCCTTCATCACTTCATGGCACTTTTCAAACTTTCCTTTAATACTTTCTCTTTTTTTGCCCCTGACACACTTCCTTCCTTTCTGTAATAACAGCCCTCATCTATTGATGAGCAGAAAATGAAGAAAATGAGCTTTAAAAAAGCAAGAGAAGGATCTTTGTCCATAGAGCCGCACAGCTCTTTTTATGAAAACAATATGGAAATTGGAGTGTTTAATATCAGAAAGATGAATAGGCTTATAAGAAACTGGGGTGCTATAAAATGAACTCAAGTAAACTGAAAATGATGGTGAGTTCCATGAGCTCTTAGTTGTGGACAGGTTAATGTTGATTTGATACAAATGCGAATGCAAACAGAAGGATAATGCTGGTCATATCATGCCAACACACTGTTATGACTGCGAGTTTGTTTAAAAAAAAAAAAAAAAAATTCATTCATTAATTAATAAAATACACTCATGCAAAGCGTATGAAATAATGTAATGTTCGCAGTTCGAGTGATGAGCAGGGGTTAGTGCATTTAGCTTTCTCTTTGTATGAAACCGCATCCTATCGCCCTCATTCATCCGAAAGCCTACACAATTTGTATGAGGTTGTTTGCATTTTGACTGAACCAGACTTCCTTTAATCACTGTATAGTACTTAAAACTATTTCCTATCAAGTGTCTATTTCAGCATATGAATGTAATTAATGTAGTTTTCACAGCCATCTACAACAGATCCCACAATATGTCCTAGCCATATTTGGTGTTAAGATGGTTTTCCAGGAACCTGCCAAAAACTGATGTGTAAGCACAGATGGCCATTATGGCAACAAGTGACAACATCCACAGCATGAACAGAGTCTTGACAAGCAACAGCAATGATACAACCTGCTCCTATGCTAAACTCCTAGCAATATAATATGATAACTGGAAAAGGTTTTATTCTACGTCATACTTCATAGGAATAAAGTTGTAAAAGAAAAGCTGTAAGCGCTATCCCTCACCCTCACCGTAACCTTAACCATTCCTAACTTGTGAAATTGTAATCAGGACACAATTTTGAACATCATCTAAAAAAAAAAAAAAAAAATATCTGTGCTTCGAGCTATACTGATTTAAAGCCAGCATTCCAATCACCGGTTCACTGAGATACTTTTCAATCTAAAACACCTATACTGCTGATGATGATGAGTCTTTCTCTTCTTTTGCCCATGAGTAGTTCCAAAACTTCTCAGGGAACAGACTCATTAAAATTCATACAGACCTTCTACTAGAGAATGCCAATGTTGGATTGCAAATACTTTTACCATTTATGATGGAACCACAAAATCTGTAAAGAACAGATTGGAAAGTCAAAAAGCAGTTTTACAAGCTTTGCCTCTCTCCCTCTCTCTCTCTCTTTCTCTCACACACACACACCTACACCAACACACACATTTTATGTCATATTGACAGTAACGCTTTAGTGTCCCACCTTCCTTTTTTTGCTCTTCTTAAAAGTGCTGAAGCATGAGGGCCTCCATATTTCAAGTGTGGCCATGCATGACGGGCAAGATGTCAGCGCCTCGGCCTAGCTAATCTAGGGCTTCCTTTCTGTCACGAAGCCCTTCACCAGGCACTAATTCCATAATAAACGTGTGAGCTGTTGCTTTAATGTGTGTAGAGCCCCAGAGGTGAAGAGGTTAGGGGCTTACAGATTATTGCAGGAGGGCAACTGGTGAAATTTGGCAACTGCAGAGAGGATCAGAGGAAGGATTCAGAAGGGATTTGAAACATAGGCTACACATTCGATTATTGTGCAAGACACTCGAGTTCTTCCACTCCAACGTTGGCAAACCATGTCTTCATGGGGCTTGGCATTTTCATGCAGGCTTGGGCTCCTTAGTTCTAGTGAAGGGAAATTGTAATGCTACAGCACAGAAAGATATTCTAGACAAATTTGTGCCCCCATCTTTGTGGCAAAGGTTTGTGGAAGGTCCACGTATGGGTGTGATGGTCACATGACCATATACTTTAGCCTTTATAGTGTATAATAAAGAAGAGTTTATCTGGAGGCGATCAGGTGGTGATTGGGATGGGGGGGGAAAGTATTTCTTAAAATTGGCAAATAGATTTTCTTTTATAGGCACATTGGCTAATTTATATTAACATGTACATGATGCTGGCAATTGTCTCCTTATAGGGTAAGTCGAGTGACCAAAACACTTGGCACTTGGTAGATGTATATTGCCTATATGTAATACTATAAGTAGTAAACAAACATTGTGACTAGGAAGCCATTTAGACTTCAGGCTATTTTGAAGAAGGTGGATTTGAAATGTATTACAGGTAAGCTAAATATTCATCAAAAAAAAAATCACTGTGAATAAACTAGTAGTAATACCAGTATTACTAGCTCCATTCATACATTACAGGTTGATTCATATGGTGCTTGGGCTAGAAGGTACCCAAATTCTAAGGGTACGTAGTTATATGGCGTTATATGACTCATGGAGCTTAGTTTAATTTACTAAAACGAGCTGCGGTGTGTGGTGGAAAAGCGCTACTTATGTAACGATTATATCAGGAAAGTGTTACTGTGTAGGGAAAGGTAGTAATATAGGTGTTATTATGGCGACAGGAAAGACAGGCTAAGTATATGTATGTAGAAGCCTTTGCCCAGGTTTTATGAACACGCATAACAACTGGGTTTTCCTAACCTAAAGTTGACTTCAGATACATTGCAATGATTCACACATCCACTGTGAGATATTCAAAAGGAGAGATTGAGAAAAGAAGAATTGTTTTGAAATTAAATACGTTGCATCAAATCAATAAATTCGTTTTCGTGCTAGCTTTGACAAGTCATTTATTCCATTTCTATCTCATTTCACATCATTTTGGGTTTTAAGGTCAACGCCTTCTACTTGACATCAAGGTTTGCTTTACTTGCTAATGCTAATGTGGCAAACAATGATGCGCGCTACCAAGGAGCTGTTAAGTTGCAGACCTTTATTAGTGAAGCTACCATTTTAAGTACTTTAAGTTAATTAAGCCCCCGGGCTTGTGTAGCGTTTTAGTGAAATTAGACCAAGATCTTAACAGCCTACGGTCATTAATAGCCCCTGGTGCATGACATGTTTGTGTAGACATTTATGAGCGGACAGAAATATCCCATCCATCTCATTTTAACACTCCAAAATTAGAAAACTAAGCATCTATATGAAAGTGGGCATAAAAGTCAAATGACCCAGTTTTTAGTCATTGTTAGCATGTGTAGCTTGAACATATGTACATATTAACATCGGGCCTGACAATGAGTGCTTGACACTTCCTGTTGGCTTTCCTCCAGTTCACGCTCCTTGAGTCTCTTCTTCGTTATCTTGCATTCCCAGGCTCATCAGACTTCACAAGTGAACACTCAACCATGCCATTCTTCACATACCTAACCCCGGTGTGGCTGAGTGGCTTCGATTATATGGTCTGGTCGAGCATATTCTCAGAAGCCAGACATCTAGCCCATGGTTCTTGTTTACTAATTGTAGACAAGAACTGCCTACTTTTACAGGAAGAGGCCATTTGACTGACATTGCAGACAACCCTGCACAGAGATTTTATCGTAGCTTGTAGGCGAAGATATACAATAATCTTGTTTACTCACTAGTTCTGGACCAAATATTAGATCCTGTGAACTTTTATCAGTCCGGTGAGTAGTATATCTTGCTCTGAAAAGCTCATTGCGTTATGGTGTTCAGAGGTTTTGCTTCCCGGGGCAAAATAACCAATCAGACTCCAACATTCAAGATTCTCAAGTTTATAAGAGTTTATTAAAAAAAAAGTGCTAATAGGGTGTCTGAGGCTGAGACTGGTCCGGATACAAATTGCATTAGCAGTAGCCATCCTTTTTTTTTTTTTTTCCCTAACTACAGAAAACTATGCTAACCAGGTTTTACAGGGAAAGGAGGTTCGTCTTATGCGGGAGCTGTCTCCACCTCCTCCGACTAAGTGAAGCATGGAGGCTTCATTAACAGTGGTACATTAACTATACTTCCTCAAGAAAGTCCTCTTAAGAGAGAGAGAGGGATATGGGTGCTAAAGGCTGCAGGTCAGCATGCTATAAAAGTCATTGCTTTTCATGGCCTTGCCTGCATGGGAGACCTCCCACTCCACCTCAGGCCATTAACTCCTCTTTATAGGCCATGGTGAGGCTGCTAAATCGGGCCCCCATAATCCTCCCTGCCACCTTCACCTGCCCTTCTAACACCAACAGGGAGAGAAGATGGCAACTAACACCTAATGTGCCAACCTGTTAGCTTAAAGAGATGTCCAGGGCTGAGTTATTCTCAAGCTTGTGGAAATGGTTGACCACTCGGGTCGTTTAATGTCGGGGGAAGCATGATGAAATAGTGGTTAATACTAATTCCACAAGTACAACAGACTTTAACTTTAAGTGAAGAATATTTTCCTACACCCAGCTCATTTTATAGCCCAAGTTGTTTGGGAGCTGTCTCGTACATACGCCGGTGCCCTGTTATGCCCTTCACACAGCCATTTTGCCATAAAAGCCAAAGCCGATTGGAAAAATAATTGTCATGGTTCAATGGCAAAAAAAAAGAGTTTTTTTGGCTACATTATCAATTCAGTGTTTTTCCTATTTCTTGTGACAGCGCACATAGCTGTAGAGAAGACAACAAAATATGACAGGTCCTTTTTGATTTATGATCTTGTTTCATAACATGTGGATGCAGTAATATTTAATGTCTAGGCAACGACGACTTGCAGTACTGGGTCAGTTATTTGTATTGTAATCTGACAGGTATTTGAAATGAAACCCTGGTATTAAAAAAAACAGTAAGAGCTAGACGTTAATTTGAGGCTATTAACGTAATAATCATTCCCTGACTGGCGAAGAAAAATATTCAGGGATCTCAGCCTGCTGCTGGCCCGTATTCCACTGTCACTCATCCTCTCAGTGTCACTCCACACACACACACACACACACACACACACAGTCCTCATGATCTCGACTGAACTGTTTGTACCTGCTAGTGTCTAATTCAGAAAGTCAGGCAAGGAGGATGACTAACTTCCACTACATCACAACCAATGACTGTTTACCTATTTTTTTTTTTTTAACATTTGGCTTCTAATCCAGAGGGGAACTTTCTAATTTTAAATGTCATTACTATCTTTTGTCTAAATCTGCAACCATTTCAAACTGACCAATCTGGACTTTATAACGTTTAGTAACACACAAAGTAAAGAATATCTTTCCACACCCACATGCTCATCTTCTGGCACAGGTTGCCCTAAATAGCCTTCCAATTTTTTTTTTTTTTTTGAAAAATACTCTTCTAATGGCTAACATAATCTCATTATTTTAGCCAGGGAGCTGTCTCGCATATACACCGGTGCCCCACTGTGCACCTCATACAGCCATTTTGCCATCAGTGTCAGAGCCGATGGGAAAAATAATTGTCTCAGAGACGGGGCCGGCCATGTGAGAGGTGCCACAGCTTTCGAGGTGCCACAGCTCCCTCTGCAGGATCATTATAGCATTAAAATATCCACGCCCGAAGTTGAGGATAAAAAGCATCCCCTCTCAGTAGGCAAATAATGTTCTTTTAATTTAGGCACTGTTTTGTTTTTTTTTTTTTTTTACTTTTTATTATTTTATTTTAAATATCTAAATATCTCATTCAGGCAGATGGTCGGTTTTGGTTTTATTGCAATATACTGAAGTAAAAGTATTCAATACTCGATATTGTAGCTTATCCTCATGGAAAGTATCAGCAAGATAAACAAGAAATGCCTGTATGAAACATGAAAGAGATGAACGTCACAGTTTCATTTGGATGCAAATAGAGCACCAGGGTTAAACAGTAATCAGCAAAAAAATTATATTTTATTGTCAATAAAGCACCTAAAAATAATGTTCCATTTTAATCTGTTTTGAGGGAAATACTTCTTGCTTGACAGCTGTAATCTCAGTTTATAAACTGGACCTGGGAAATATTTAATTTCTGAGCAGACATGATAGTGTTTTCTACCTTTCTCTACATTCTGTGGGAGAGTATAAGTGCTTTTCCAGCCTGCTGAGCCTGCCAAGCCACTGCTGTCACGCTGAAGCCTGTTGTTTCAGCTCAGCCAGCAGTCGTCTTTCAGAAGGAACAATGGCACGAGCCAATTGCCTGTGCACAGAGTCTGTTTGAAAGCTCTTTCACATGGCCGAATTTTAAGGCAGCATTTCAAATCAGTGCCAAATACTGAATCTGTGCACTTTCAGAGTGCCAAGCAACTAATTAGAGTGTAATTATACAAGGACTTTGGTCATTGTAAGACAGGCTTCACCAAGCTGTTCCCTGTAGGACATCACTAGATGTATTGCCTCTCTTGCAAGAATTCTTCGACGTTATATCACTTACAGATTACTTTGTGGCTAGCAATTAGACTGAGTTGATGAGATTATTAGTTATTAGCTAATAAACTGGCAGCTTTGTGTGGCAGCTTCGCCAATACATTAGATATGGAATAAATATGAACTGGTAACCTCAGTGCTATAGTTTGCTATAGTCTAGTTTTTTTTACATTCTTATTAAATGCCTCTGTGGTAGAATAATTCTGTTTGGGTAAAAATGACTACCAGCGTTTAGTTTAAATGGAAATGTTGTAGATTCATATTTTTCTCAAACCTACACTACTGCAGAGGTGAACAGGAAGTCTTCATCCTGAGACAGCACCTAACATATGATGGAGACCACTGTAACCTTTGGGTGATTTATATATATATACATATACAGTATATATATTGGAATTATAAACCTCGAGAAGACCATTTTGTGATTTTAAGATATTGAACCAAACATAAAATATAAACAAGCAATATTTTGATGTAAAACCTCAGACATAGTCAATGTCATGCAAATTACATTATTACATATGTCTCATTCACAATTCTTCATGCTCATACTGAATATTCAGTATTCTGTTCACAAATGTAGTTCTGTCTGCATTTTACCCGTATTCTCAAATCCCAACATCTGGTGTCACCTGGAAGTAAATGGGTTCCATTTTGAGTCTCCAGGTTTCATCCTCATGTTGTCTTTTCCTTCTGACTGTTGCCTCTGATTTGCTCATTAGGGATCTAGATCTATATCCAGGTTTCTGTAACGCTGCTTTGTGACCATGCCTATTGTTAAAAAAGCACTATACAGATACAACTGAATTAAATTCATTTAAATATTTAACTGTTTTGTTCTTTTTTTTGTCCAAAAAAAAAAAAAAAAATATAGGTAGCAGCAGCAAAGATAAAACTTTTTTTTTTTTTTGTCCATAGACCAAACACTAGCATGAACTTTTTTTCCTCTCAGGGCTCTAGGCATTTAGATGATAGAGTTATAGCTTAAAATCTAACTTGCATGTGACCTCACACTTGTTAAATATTGGCACTCTCCACTTTACACAGGTGTAAAAGGCTTACAAATATGAAGCCATGTCTGACAGGACTGTGAATTTAACTGTGATAATGGCAGAAAATGTACAGGCTATATAGTGAGTATTAATAAAGCATTCATTTTTCAGGTATACATTGATCATTTTCAACTAAACATTCAGTACACTGATAATTAACACTCATTGTACATATAGAACTATTTAACCTAGAGTTGATATGTCCTTTCACATTAAAATCACCTCCAGTACCTCACACTCTGGTTTTTTGACCATGGAGTGAACTCAGTCTTATACAGTCTATTTCCATTCTCAACATGTACAGTGCGAAGTGCAGCACTAAGCTCAAAGATGAGCCAGCCATGACCCGGACTGAAGTTATAGAATCAAGAAAACCAACAGCATAAAGATCATAAACTATAAATCATTACACTTTACTAAAACTCAGCACTGTGCCTGCATTTCGCTGACCTATCTTAAGCAATATAATAATGTTAATATGGATAATGGATCAATTATGTAAACTACTGGGGTTTGTGATTGCTGTTTGCTTTATTACTTAAAAAAAAAAACAACAACTTTAAAATGACAATTATCAAATGGCCAATCGGTAAATAGCACAAATTTATTGAGAGAGGTCAGAGCAAAATGGCCAGATTGGTTCGAGTTGCCAGGTAGGATATAGTAACTCAAATAATCACTCTTTACAGCTGTGGTGAGCAAAAAAGCACCTCAGTATGCACAAAACATTGAACCCTGAAGTGGAGGGACAGCAGAAGACCACACTGGGCTCCACTATAAATATACTTATTTTAACAATGAAGAGTGGATGCCTCAAAAAAAAAAAAAAAAAAAGGGTAGATGTGGTGAGCAAATGATTGATTTCACGTGCTTGACAGGGTTCACATGTCACAGCATGCCAGGGGATTGCAACAGGACTCAGTGATGACAGACATGTTTAAATGCTACAGCCAGCACTCACATGCTAAATGTACCCCACATCTCTATCTATCTATAGAGAGTATTGTGAAACTGCAGGGTCTAAACTGCAGTTATATGTCAGTTTTGCTCATTGCTAGCAGGTCTTGCCTATTTATGAATACAGTTCAAGCTGAAAGCAGATGGAGAAGATTTTTTATTTTCCTTGAAGAAGCAATTTTTGTCTAAAAATGAAAATCGAAAAGGCCAGCGACCTCAGTACTTCCCTCGAGCTGTTCTAGTCATGATACAATGCAAAATGCCCCCATTAATAATAAATAATAGCCAAACCCGTTTTAATAGTCCTTACATCATGTAAAACGACTTCGCTGCATCTTCATGGCCTCTCCTTCCCCAATGATTACGCTGAAGTATTGAACGCTGCTTGGAAACTAACTATAAATGGGTTCATTCTTGACCTTCTTCTCACTCTCGTCTTCTCCTTTCTCTCCCAACCCTCTCTCCTTCCTTCGCCTCAGCAGGCTCACTTCTTTTTCCATCTGCCTTGTGTCACGGGCTGATCAATGAGAGGGCACAGTGCAGGTCTCTGCCTGACAGGACCGTGTTTCATTTTCCCTTCTCATCTCCTATACAGTGGTGCTCCTTTCATTTCTCTCTCTTCTCTTTCTCTCCATCTCTGGTCACGGATGGCACTTACAGGCGTGTCCCAGCAGAGTCTAGATGGATGACAATTTGTCAGAATTCTCCTCACAAAGCCTTCGATGTTGCCTCTGTCTGCTGTTACCGATCCTGATTGTGGCTTAGAATGATGCATGAGATCTTCAGATGGTATAAATGTTTAAACATTCGCAAACAGCCAATACCCACAGAGCTGCTGCAGAAAAGCCATAGTGATGATTTTAAGAAAGTGGTGCTTGTTTGGACCAAATTTTGCAGTAGCTGGAGGGAAAATAATAAGATTCACTATAATAAGAACCACAGCTACTAATCTTGAGTAATAAGATATGCTGAAAAGAGATACAGAATTTACAGAATGTTTGGTAGCACTTGACTTAAATGCTACTGAATGCTGTAGACATACCTTTAGAAGGGTTTATCTCAGTAGGCATCAGCTGATGGTTCTAAAGATCTCATTGGACAGCTTTAATGTCAGGTTCATAGAACACCTGAGTCACGTGAAACAGATTTGTGTTGTGTTGTGTTGTGACACTTTGCAGACTGACTTGATAAGGTGATAAGTGACATACTATAGTGAAGTGATGCAGAACAGTGAAGGTGAGCATTAGCAAAAGATGCTCTGAAGCGTATTCTGAGTCCGATACATGAGGTAACATCAGCATAAAGGCATGTCAATAATTACAGTGTGACAACAGAGTAATAATCATGGGTTATGTGAATTTACTCTAAATGTAAATTACCATGAGTTTGGTCTTAATGTTTCACATGTTACGTCACAAATATTTTTTAATCGGTTTATTAGTCAACTCAGATTACACAGCGTGTCTGTCAGTCCTTGTGTAGGTTTGACTCAGGTGTTCTTTCAGCTCGACAGCAAAAGCAGTCTTTAGCAATTTTATGTAAGTTTTCATTAACGAATTACGTATGTGTCATGGAGAATATCTTCATGAATCTTAAAGGCAACTTTTAGAAAAGATTGGTAGTATTGACATGACATGATACAAGTGAACAGACATAGAATTAACAACTAGGTGTGTGTGTGTGTGTGTGTGTGTGTGTGTGTGTGTGTGTGTGTGTGTGTGTGTGTGTGTGTGTAGGCGCTTGAATTTTCCAAGAGTTTCTACATTACGATTGATGAGAAACAGAAAAATGGCCAGAGTTCAGCTTGTGCACCACACACATCCTTCTGATATTGGATAATATGAAAAATGTGATTAAATAGCCTTTGAACTGACATTAGAAATGCACCCCATGCCAGCTGGAAAATCTGTAATCACAGTCAGAAATTGTTTTCACAAGACAAAAATAACAAGATCATAAACACTGCACCGAAATTAATGAGAAATTTGCCACTCTTACTCCGACATCATAGAAAATTAACTCCATCTAAACATGGCCCAGGGCAAAATAATATCAATTTTCATTGCATTTATTTTTCATTGTTTTGTGCGGTTATTCTGATCATGAAGTTAATTGGGTATAAAAACATCCAAATCTTTGTTCTTGAAGCCTGTAGTCCAAAGAATATTAATTAGATAATTGGAGCTGGAGGGGAACGTGACACACATTAGTCCCTCTCTGTTTTAGATGATGCCTGACAGCCATTTATTTTCAGTTATTAAAAAGGTTTATCATAAAAGATCTTATTAATAAAGTGTAACTTTATTATTATGATTAAATCGAATAAACTCAATATATATACTGACATTAGCAGCAGATCCTTTAAGTCCTGTAAGTAGTGAGATGTGGCCTCTATGGATCAGACTTGTTTGTCCAGCACGTCCCACAGACGCTCGATCGGATTGAGATCTGGGGAATCTGGAGGCCAAATCAACACCTTGAACTTTTTATCGTGTTACTCAAACCATTCCTGAACAATTTTTTGCTGCATGGCAGGGCACATTATCCTGCTGAAAGAGGCCCCTGCCATTAGGGAATACCGTTGCCATGAAGGTGTGTACTTGGGCTGCAACAATATTTAGGTAGGTGGTACGTGTCAAAGTAACATCCACATGAATGCCAGGACCCAAAGTTTCCCAGCAGAACGTTGGCCAGAGCATCACACTGCATCTGTTGGCTTGCCTTCTTCCCATAGTGCATCCTGGTGCCATCTCTTCCCCAGGTAAGCAATACACAGGCACCCAGCCGTCCACATGATGTAAAAGAAAGCATGATTCATCAGACCAGACCACCTTTGCTCCATGGTCCAGTTCTGATGCTCACGTGCCCATTGTAGGTGCTTTAGGCGGTATTACAGGAGTCAGCATGGGCGCTCTGACCGGTCTGCAGCTACGCAGCCC
>CM074978.1:2909787-2928242 GCA_037576825.1 Pangasius krempfi
CACCCCACAAGACCTGCTGTTTTGGAGATGCTCTGACCCAGTCATCTAGCCATCACAATTTGGCCCTTGTCAAAGTCTCTCTAATCCTTAATTAATTGAAATATGAAACATGTTCTTAAACAATGAAATATTAAGAGAGCGATAGGAAGGAAAGGGAAATCGTTACCCAGACTAGTCATGCTAATTCATGCAAAATGTGTAGAAATTGTAATAAATAAATAAATAAATAAATAAACAAATAAACAAATCAGAGCAATTTCATTGGATTTCATATGAAGAGAAATGCCCTGATTGCGAAGACTGCCCCCACCATATCCTTAACCACTTATAACATTTAATGTGGGTTGTTTTGTGCAGCTAGTTATCGTAAGTCATCCTTGTTTGTGTGTAGTTATTTGAGGACACGCGTAGACATCCAGGTCTACAAACACAGGACAGTAAAATAAACCAAATAACATATGCCTGATTATGATTATTTCACAACTAAAATTCTATTTGTTCTTAATACCATTAAATCGAATTCAAACACTTCCAGCAATAGCACAGAACCTGCCAGTGTTACTTATGTTGCTAGCTGTGTGATGATTTTTTTTTTTTTTTTTAATTCAAGACAAGAATAAAGCTGAAGCCTGAACTGGAGACACCAACCTGTGACATTAGTGTCCCTGACCTATTTATTCGGAAGAGACAGACAGGCTTGTTGTCATACATATAGATGATAAGCAGCTCGTTAGGACCAGAGAGATGCCATTACCTATTTTAAATCAGGCTTACAGAAGAGCTACAGCTCTACTCTAAAGTTCATATTTGCATGGTGGCCCAGTGGGGCATAGATATTATCTACTGGTTTGTGGGGGAGAAGGAGAGAAGCACAAATAAAAGCCTGAATAAGGGGTTGACATGGACCAGGTGGTTCTCTTTGGGGGATCTGTTCTTTGTTAAATATTTGGGTCTACTGCTAAATCTGTGGATTCTAGTTGTCCAAGATGAATGAATTAATTAATTAATGAAAAAACACTGTGGGAATAAACAATGTCAAGTCATTACCTTATTTAATTACATTAGTCAGTGTAATTTTTACTTATTCTCATTAAGGTATTCATTTCATAATGGGGTTATTTCCAAACATGGGCATGTCCCTCTTTATTTAGTTATTTCCAGGCCAAAAGTCATTCTCTTTTTTCCCCCAGTGGGAAAGACCTTGCAGTCAGGACATATGACTTTTTTGTCTGAATGGACAGCAAAAGAAGCAGAAATGTACAGGATACCTGAGGAATCCGACTTGGAAAATCACCACAAAGACATTCGACATGTGACCTAAAACTTATTTATAACTGTAGAACCTTGTGTGTGTGAAGGTGGGTGGGAAGGAGGACTCGGGAGACAGGCCAGACTTTGACAGAGCTTTGGGCTTGCTTCATTTTTTCCCACTAGCAGTTTACAGAGTGCTTTCAACACTCAACAGAAAAACCCAAATAAAACACCATCCCAATATTCTGGGGCTTTCATCTCACTCAAGTTCATCAACACTTTCCAAGCTCTTTCTCCAGCATATGTGGGTGTGATTGTGCTATGTGCGGCCTCTGTCAGCTCTGTCCACCTCTCTCTGGTTCATAGCATTCTCTTTTTTTTCCCTGAAAGGACAAACACAGACATATGTAAACTCACTGTGATCACACACAGGTGAGATTCATCATACGTTATCTGCCAGTACAATCCACCTCCTCCCTGGCCTCAGCTGGCACTCGGCATACCCCATACCACATACCCAACCCCCACCCCATCCCCTGCTGCCACCCGCCCACACACAACCTCTGGTCCCAGCTCCTCTCTCTCTAGAACCACCGTTGCCAGAGCCACAGGAACCACCTCTCCCCATGGTTTAAGGAGATTGAGGTGGTATATCTGCAGTGCATCGCCTCTATCCATTTGCCTAACCTCATAGTCAACTTTCTCTACTCAAAGGGCATTGTGAGTAATTTAGAGGTCAATGTGGGAAGTAATACAAGCACTTTATCTCCTGGTGAGAATTCCCGTAGCCGAACTCCCCTGTTATATCCCCTAAATGCCATGGGATTATAATAAGATGCATAGAACAGCATTTCCTTATGGCTCTTTGGTACCAACAACTCTCTTCTTTGGTTTGATTGTCCTGAGTCAGTCAATGTAACCTATTCTTAATAACTCAAAAGCATGGGTGGGTTAGTACAACATTAGGTTGAATTTGCTGACCATCAATTACTCTTACTTGGTCAGGGTCTTTTCAAGGGGAATCCCTGCAATGGGTGGAGGTACGGAGCCCTCCCAACGCCCGTGATATGGAGCTGACATCGCCACGCCGCTTCCCCAGCTAATGCTGCACACATTCCACACCGTACCTTGCTACTGCAGGATGTATCCACAAACATTTGTTGTATTAATGCCTGAAACCCTGGCCAATTTGTCCCACTCTTCCTCTGGCCATCCCCATGCAGACCTTGACAGAGCTTCAGGCTTGCTTTATTTTCCCCACTAGTGCTTTTCAGCATGTTTTCAACACTCTTTGGAAAAACCAAAATAAACCATTGTCCCAATATTTTGGTGGTTTCATCTTGCTCAAGTTCACCAATAACACATCAGTGTATGTGGGTGTGTGTGCTATGTATGTTGACAAGCACCATTGGTACTCCTACCTTGACCTCGACTACATCTTCTACCACGATTTCAGCCTCGACCTCATCCCCCTCAGTAGCTTCCAGCTCCTCTCCGAAACTGCCGATATCCTTGGTAGAATTGAAGTTGAAATTGAAGCCATTTGGAGATAGTTCTCTGTTTTACATTGTTTGTCTCTCAAGGCTGTTTCATCATGTATAGGATGATCCATCAGTTTGATATAGTGTTTATTTTGCTAGACAATGATTTACTTCTCCAATCATTGAGCCAGAAATTGTCTGATACATTGTGCCTTATCTTTTTCATTCACCAGTCCAGTGTGGTCATTCACAGCTTGAACCACTCGTTCAAGTTCAGGAGTCAAAGGTCAAAATGAGCCGCAGGGCCTGGTATGCCCTGGTACGTTTCTCTTACGCCTCTGCTGAACCCTTGATGGTTTACTCTCATCCACTGAGCTGGCGATTTCTCTTTCCTCCTACGGCACACTGCAGGTCTTCTTCTGGTGGTGCGGAGGGTTGAGTAGATGGTTGAGGGACAGACCAGAGCAGATCACCTGTCAGCCCTCTGGAGCTGGGGTGCCACATGGATAGGGAGGAGGTCCAGGCATCTGCAAATACAAAGACAAACTCACCACAGCGTCAAAGTCGTTTCTTTTTGATTTATAATAAATGCTTGTCTTTTCATCTTGCTTTTTCTTTCTTCTGTCACTGATGTCCTGCCTACATTTTGTTTCCCCTCTCTCATTATTTAAAATCTCCCTGGTTAACTCGACCTCTAGTATTCTTCTCTTCTAAAACTTTCCTGCACTCTTCTGGTTTAGCCACATTTAGGGTGCCATTCTCTGGAAATTTCCCTTTAGAATGTTTACACCACAATCTACCCTGATTATGATCTATACCACCCCAGACCTTCTCCATTTCTCAAATAGGACCAGAAGATCCCATTTAAAATTAGAACTCCTAATAGATAAAGAGAGAATAAAGTGTTTTTTAAAGGGGAAAAAATGCACATTTCTCAGTTCTGTGCATGTTCACTCATTAGAACTTTGCATGTCTACTAGGAGGGTTGCAGTTAAATACTCAGTACACATTCTTGATGTTTAAAACTCTATACCACTTAACAGTAAACCCTTGACCCTCTTCAAAATATTCTACTTGAGCAAATCAAGGAATAGTTTCACTTACTAAATTTATAGCACCGTCACTCAGTGGGGTATCTGCTGACGTTCAGGAGAGTGACTCAGTTCACTCATTTCCGATTTGGCTGCTATGGTGGAATTGTGGTTGAAATTCACCTGTAAAATTCAAAACCACTACCAACACTTGAATATGGTCACGTAAATATTTTATTCAGTCAACAATTGGTCACCAGCCCGGGTAGCCACGCTTACCTTACCAACTGTACCTTACCTATGAGGGTTGAAAACTGGAGTATATATGGTCACATTCATCAATTATTCATTGATTTATTATTCTTATTCGTTTGGTAAAGGACAAAGAAATCAACATCCTGTTGGATAACAGAATACACCGATTATCATAGTTTTATGTAACTACCACCTCTTATTTTCCTCAATATCATCATCTTCAATATCATCTTCTTGCCATCACATATCCCCATCTTATCTCATCCACTATTCTTGGTATATATGTTCTCATAGTCATAAAATTGCATACCAGCACAGATTCTCCAAACAGGGAAGTAAACCTAATATCCGTCGATACTTTCTTCCAAAAATATACGGCAACTTGAGATCATAAATTTCATTACCCTATTTCTTATTGCAATCTGATCTTTCTCAGATTTAAACGGCTATGTCCACAGAACAGTTAGAATGTTAGTAATCTCTAGTAAAGGAGTGCCTTTGTTTTCCAAACTAATTTGCATATTGTTTCCTTCCCCCAATTCTGTGCCATAACACACCCACTAGTCATGGACGTATTTCCATATATATCCATAATCATCATGTGTCAGTGTTCATTACCTCTTGACAGCATCGAAAAGGTTCATACCTTTTTGAACATTAACAATTAATCTGGGATTGGGATTTGAAAACATAAATTGAAGAGCCAATCTCAAACCAAAAACCTGCTAAATAACAGTATTTTATTTTGTCGAGTCTCATGTCTTGTGGGAAATGTTGCCATAAAACTAACTTGCACTTGCATTACAAATTTAGAACTTGGTTGCCCTTTTACTTTTTTTCCCCCCATGTACTCAGAAAAAGACATGCCAAGGCGAATGTTTCATCGAACCTCTATCCTTTCTTTCTCGAACCGGGCCTGCTGTTACACTCAAGGCTAATGTGATTGTGCTTTAGATAACAGCAGTATTGACAGATGGTTCATTAGGAAACAGGATTTTGGCACTACAGTTGCATGCCGAAGCCTTGAAACTTGTTTACTGCAATAAAGAATCTTTGGAAAGACGAGCTTTAGTAATGCAGCCCCACTTCCTGTCTCACTGACTAGGCTTGTTGCCATGGAGACAAGTATCTGGGGGTGAAAGGTTGCTGAAGAAAATGATGACTGCACAATGAAAGCCCTGGAAGTGCCATCAACACACTGGTAAGTACAAAATGAGTTGCTACTCAAGAACATTGCATAAATCTGTTATATACTGAGCTGTCTGTTTATTATTTAATACAGAGCTGTAACTAATGGTGTGGAAACTTAGCGTATCCATACAATATTGTGCAAAAGTCTTAGACACATGCAAAGAAATGCTTTCTACAACTACAACATGCAGTAAACAGTAATAAACTAAACAAACTCAGTATATGGTGTGATGACTCTTTGCTTTTTTTGCTTTTTTCAGCTAAGGAACTGAGCTGTAAGTGTTACTGAGTATCTTGGAGAATCTGCCACAGTTCTTCTGGAGACTTTGACTGGCGCACTTGCTTCGTATT
This sequence comes from Pangasius krempfi, assembly GCA_037576825.1. NCBI lineage: Eukaryota > Metazoa > Chordata > Actinopteri > Siluriformes > Pangasiidae > Pangasius > Pangasius krempfi. The sequence continues at coordinate 2,915,348 of CM074978.1, forward strand.
TATGCATGCAAAATCCCAGCAGCATTCATTATGTTTTTGCCTGAACAGTGGTCTCTTATGTAATATGTTCCTTTCTTTACAAGACAAACATTTTTCTGTAACTTTTTTTTTTTTTTTTTTTGGAAAAGTTATGTTTGGAAATCTAAAATGTTTTTGTACTGACTATGTAATGCAGAATTCATAAAATCAATATCTATAACAAAAAAAATACTAAAAAAATATGGTTCCTAAGACTTTTGCACAGTACTATGTAGTTATGTACCTGTGAACTTGCTGCTACACTTATTATACTCATTATGCCTTTTAATCTCGTAAACCTACCATAAATGTTATTTTATAGGCTTATTCAAGCGAATTATAGGCATATAGGGCTGTATACAGAGTTGAGTTAAGTACGCCTAGTGAGGATTTAATTCCAAAATTGTGCACATTGGTTTTAGACATAACTATAGACATGAGCGCTATTCAGAAGTTCTTTATGTCTGTTGTGTTTTATGCTCTAAATACACACCAAAAAACAATGGAATGACACTTCATCCCTGTAAAGTAAAAGAAAAGGGTCTTTTCTCGCATGGACAGCATCTTATTCTGAGCCATTTCTTGTGATTATCATGGCGGATGACTGCTCGGTCAGATTATCCTTCAAACTGTGGGCATATTTTCTTTACAGGAAATTAAAAGATAAAATAGATTATATCCTGTACACATTATGATTTCTGTACCTCGATTTAGCATCTCATGGCTTGCAAGGTGTGCACAGGAATGAGTAACTGTCAGAGTACAATATGAAAAAAAAAAAAGTTTGATACAAAATAAAAGGATGCATTGGATCAAGTGCTATTTTATAAGATGTCAAATAATGTTGGTGGGAGCCATACTGTTAAATTGAATCAAATTTTCAGTGATTAATTATAGGCAATGTACTGTAATAGATTTTTTTTAATTCAATGATTGCCATCTCGTCATTCATATATCACATATTTGTTCTGTATCTTTACTTTTTAAATTGTCTTTTCATATCATATTACATTTGAGAGCAAAGAAATAAATGCTACTTCTTTCTTCAGTCCACATTTTCTATCCTTGATTTACTTTTTTTTTTTTTTTTTCATTAAAATGCTTGTATTTAACGGTGGTGGTCTGTTGAAAAACCCTGTCTCGGACACTGCTATTCAAATAAATCCTTGGAGCTGTGAACTACACAGATAGTGTTCTGTAATCTGAAAATCAAACTAAGAAGGTGCGTAACCAGATTCTGAATATGTGCAACTTTCCCAGCATAAAACCTTTGGACTTAAGTTTTCAAATTCAGTCGCTAACTCTGAATACAATACTTACTGACCATTTGCTGGACCATTTGCAATGTAGACCATTTGCTACTTTACACAGTTTCTCAGCCACCTCTTCCAAATCCATCAGTGTAAAGAGAGCAGATATTACTAGGGTGGTGTACATTCTCCAGCGTAGTGGTAACACAGACATGATCGTGTGTATGGTGCTGTTCTTAGTGTACTACATTTACTTCACACAGAAGACACAATCATGTCAAATATTTCTTAAACTCCACCAGTGTGCTTACTGAGAGAAAGCAGAAGGCACAATGACGCATAATATCCTAAGCCAAAAACAGATGATGACAATTAACACTGTGTGTACAAAGCGTGCATGTGCTACCATTTGAATGTAGTCTTGTGTACAAACAGGATATTCAGACAGCTTTCAGTGTCATATGAAGACTGTGTTTGTATCACTATAAAGTAGTGTGTTCTTTAATTAATAAGTATCAACTGAATAAAAAAAATCTTTCGGTTTATTTACGCTGCCAAATCACCACCAAGTTCCAGAAAGGCTCAACTGAACGTAATTTGAAAGTCAAACATTTAGAAAAGGAAAGATCCACATTCCCACCATTTCTGCCATTACAGGAAGAGATGGGACATCCCTTCGTCTGCCGTCCCTTCTAACGCCTGCCAAGCATTGCCCAATCACATTACAGCCTTATTGATGTCAGCTATTACCCACAATGCCCGCTGTCTCCGCACCCCAGTGCAGATAAAAAAAAATAGAGAGAGAGAGGGAGAGAGAGAGAATAGACAGAATGGGGAGGCAATAAAGCCCACTTATGAAGACGTATGCTCACAATTTCAATAATTTTATATTCCCGCCATTTGAGGAGCTAATGATAAAAGGGTTCTCTCCGTAAGTGCGGCTAACCTAATTTCGGGCCTCAAAAATGTATTGGAAGCTCGGGCCAGCGGTCGGGCCTCCTCTTAATGCCACACTTATGGATTGCTTTTGCCTGCAGCTCCGAGTAAAATCCGGGATGCCTTAAAAGCCTTCTTCTCTGATCTTTAGATTATGCTAAGTAATACTGTGGCAATGGATTTCACTGCCCGTTAAGGCAAACGTGAGGGAGGTGATTCACTCAGTCGTGTAGTGCCTGAGGATTTTCTTTTTTTCTTTTTTTTTTTTTTTTTTGTATATTATGAATCTGATGTTTTATCAGCCCTAATGGAGCATTATGCTAATTGCTCAGGAAGAGTACAGGAAGCACGCTGATCTCGGATTAGTTTTTGCACTTCATGTAATCAATATGTTTATACAGATGGAGGCTGATGCAAATCAGTGTGCTAACGTGACACATGAGAACCAGAATTCTTGAGCATCACCTACAAAGACAGCATGCAGTTTAAAGTTTGCTTATTTGGGAATCGATCCAACTGTGACATTTCCCACATATCAGCCTTGCATCCCTTTTTTTTTTTTGTGGGAAATCACAATCATTACAATCTGCATGGGTATTCATAATGAGGAATTCATCTCCATATAAATTAATAAATGCTGTGTAGTAAGTAAGGAATAAAACATGGCAGGGCATGAAGTTTCTTATTCTTATACTACAGCAATTCGCCAATGATTACAATATTTAATCTATTAATGAACAACACGTCATGCTTTTTATCCATTTATAGTTACAGTTAATGTTGTGTAATGTCCACAAGACAAGTTAGTTCCTGTTCTTACTTTCATTGTAGCAGTTATAAACAGCCTCCTCTCTCTCTCTCTCTCTCCCGTAAGTTAATAAAAAAATAAATAAATATCAATAAACTCCTCTGATGAGGTGAAATGTTTATTACTAGATTGTTATAAGCTGTTACTATAGGAACAATAATTAGAAACATATTAGAAGGATATGTTCATTAATATAATATATCATTAATATGTGGTTTGAATTACTATCAGAGCTGCTGTTATAGAAAATTAATCAACACCTTCTGACCAATCAGATTCAAGATTTCACAGCACTGTAGTACAAAATGTAATAAATGTAATGACTGGCAAGTGTGTAATTTTTTTTTTTAAGCAGCCTTAGAGTCCTTTGGAAAACTCCAGAGCTAGAGGCCCTCAGCAATGAGACCTTTACCTTATTTACTTTATATAACACACTGATTCGACTCAACAATTAATTGCCAAGGCAATCGTGGGCCAAATGTGATGCCAGAAAAAAAAATTAAGGATAAATCTTCACAGCGCCACAGCTCCTCATGCACATGGTCGATAATCATATAAGAGGAGATGATACCACTAGACAATAGACAGTGTTAATTTGATCGCTTTCCAAAACCTCGTATTAGTGACTTCTTAGATCTCCCAAAAAAAGAACTATATTTTATTTTAGTCCCTTTAATGACCTCATCCTGTGCTGCTTTCACAGCCCTCCACAGCATCTTCCTCTAGTTTCACCCACAGACAGCAGGATGTTAGTCACTGCCTCCTAAAGAGTCTGCTTTATAAATAGTCGAGCTGAATCATTGGCCTCAATAAACAGGCTCAACGACATTAGGCCAGGCGCAATCTATTTACCGGAACTTCTCAGCGATATATTGGCTCGCAGGAAATGGCAAATGATGAAATATGGTTAGGAAAGGCAAGCCCGAGTTTGTGAAACCCAGCTTGGAAATCCGTTGCCTAATGCGCCCATTAACCTGACGATACCCAACGTGATACTAGCAAGAATTATGCTCGAATTAGGGTGGCGAGAGCACAGTGATGAGCAGCGATTTAATATGATCATAGCCAAGGCGATAATATTATGTTTCAAATAAGGGCAAGGGAACCATCATCTATGTCGAATTGGAAAATGTGTTTATCAGAATGTAATGCGATTTGGTTTCCCTGCACCTGGTGCTAGCCTACTCAGCAATGCTAGCTCTGAATCAGGCTTCCCGAGTCAGTGTTTATGTGCAATTTCTTGATTCTAGGATCTGAGTAGTCATGTCAAGGCTTTCTAAGAAAAAAAACATGTCCCATCGAACATCTTAAATGGTTTGTCTGTCTGTGAGAACCTTAAGGATTATATACAGTGTATAGCCCTACAATTTTTGAGAACCCCTTTAGGAAGAATTTTTAAACTCTCCAGAGAAACATAGAGGAAGCTTAAATGTGCAAGACTGAAAAACTAAAATATGAAGAAGCGAGTCATCTTTTTAAAAAACAAAAACAAAAAACGGCCCAACCGGAAACCATGCTAAACAAGATACATCACAAGTTCTGCAACTCTGCTTCCTAACTTTGCAGAAGCCATTAGTCGGTCATTTACTGTTTTGTTTTTCACTCCGTGTGTTTGCTCAGCGTCGATCATGTAATATTCTGCCACGCTCCATGGCTACAGTGTCTCTCCTGATGCATGGCTGATCCGTAAACAAGCTCTAATTAGCAGGTGCTAATGAGAGCGAGAGAGACAATCAGAAGAGCGTCTGATGTCTCTGCAGTGCACCGCTGTTCCCCGCAAAGTCATTGGAGGTCATGGACACCCTGTCCCTTTCCCTTGAGTGACACTTTCTCAAGGTAAATTTGTGTTTGTCTTCCTTGCATCCTCTCTCTCTCTCTCTCTCTCTCTCTCTCTCTCTCTCTCTCTCTCACTCTCTCTAAGGTGGTGCTTTGGCTCAGTGCATCATTCATTAGATTACAGCAAGCCATTAGTGTCTTTAGCCAGCTTGGGAACTTGCAAATTCATTGTGACTCCACGTTTGGCATATAAAGCAGACTAGAGCATCTTGCTAAATACTAATAATGGGAAGAGGTTCACGATTATACAAAACCTTAGACTATTAATGAGGCTTGCAAATAAATCTGTCCACTCCTGAGCTTATTCCAGCTTGACATTTAATTGCCACAGAGACCAAATTTGGTGTGCGGGTCAGGTTTTTGCAATCCTGGCCTCGCATAATTGTAACATTTTCAGAGGATTGAGCTGTGCAGTGAGCCCTCTGCGGCATCTAGTTTTATTTAGCTCACAGAAGACAAGAAAGAGAATGTGAAGACGGTGTGCCATAAATGACTTTAGAATAGAGTTCAGTGTAAATATTACAGTATTTTAGTTCAAAGGTGTGCACACACACACACACACACAAAAAAAAAATTTGATAAATAAATAAAAATCTGATTTATAGAACAGGGATGCAGGAAGAAGCTGTTATCACCTGCACAGCCTTCATTAGTCTCAGTCGTGACTTTTCCAGTGTGCCCTCCTCCCAGCGTGCAGATATTGATGTTCCTCTGAGTTTATGCTTCATTTAACTTGTGTGCCTTAAGATGTAATTGATGATTCCTTTAAGGACCATATAAATGCTTGTAACAAATAATAGACCTATTGATTGATTCCTCAATTCACTATGTATAGATCCACACAGTAACTGAGGCGCTGTAGACACGTAAATGTGGCTGTACTTAACAGCCTGACTGGATAATAAATATTATAAGTTTAGTTATAAAATGTTATAAGAGATGAATTCATCTTGATAATTGCCGTAGCCACACACACACACACACACACTTAAATAACTACAACATATGGTACATACAGTACTACGCAAAAGCCTTAGGCACATGCAAAGCAATGCTGTAGAGCAAAGAAATGCCTTCAAAAATAATGAAATTAAATGTTTCTACATTTAAAAAAAATACTATAAAGAGCAGTAAACAGTAAATAAATGAAACAAAGTCAATATTTGCTATGACGATCCTTCGCTTTAAAAAATAATAATAATAGTCTCAGGTACAATTAGTGCAGTTTGATAAGGAAATGAGCTGGAAGTGTTACTGAGCGTCTTGCAGAAGCAGCTGCAGTTCTTCTGGAGACTTCGACTGTCGACTCGCTTCTTATTTCTGCGGCGAAACCCAGCAGCCTTCATTCTGTTTTTATCTGAAAAGTGTCTCTCATGTCATCTGCTGCTTTCTTTACTGACACACAAACATTTTTTTCTGTAACATTTCATTTTGTGCTGGAAAACTAATGGTTGGAAAATGGTCCTAAAAAGTTTTTATACTGAATCAATATACTGGAGGCTCCTTCCTTAAATGTTAAATAAACCTTTTCTTACAGAATCCTCACCATATCAATGATTAGACCTACCTAACTTTAGGAAGCTGCTTCATCCAAACAAAACGTGTGTTTGATATGCAGACCAGATTTTGCAGATGAGTAAACGACTCCAAGAAGTTGTCGAAATTCCCTCTAGGGACGCTAAATTTTTGAACCGCTCAACATCAGATTCTTCATTCTCTTGATTCCCTGGAAGATGGAAGAGTTCGTCATGTAATGAATTTGTGATTTGCCAAGCAGGAAGTTGGTCATTTTGAAATTTAACAAACACAAAAATGCATCCTTGTGAATTAAATGTCTAGGTTTGTGTTCGTAAATGTTATGTATATGGAAGTGCAGTGTAAAAGTGTGGCAAAAAACTTAGTTTTCACACCCTAAGCCTATCATCACTTGCAGCCAGAAAGCAATTCACACTTACTGACCAATTACATTGAAGCATTTATCTACTGCTCAGTGGTATAATACTATACTTTTCTATTGAAGAATATTTTCTCTGCTATCTGGTGTAAATTTTGGCACACACACACACACACACACACACACACACACACACACACAAGCAAGAGAAGGCATTGACCCAGACTTGTGCTTGAGGTTCCCAGTGGAAGTTGCTCGAATGCTGGGCTGTTGACTGACCACTTATCCTGTCTGCTGCAATCTGGCCGGCGCACACATCTTGACAAGCTCAGGCTTCCACTCGACTGCTAAGCTGAAGACAAACAAGACCTGGAGACCTGTGGGAATAGAGAGAGATAAGCTGTGTGTGTGTGTGTGTGTTTGGGTTTGTGTAGGACTAAAATCAAAGAATTATTTATATGAGTAAAAAGAGCTATTTCTTATATTCCCTTATATACAGTACATGTGTGTGTGTGTCTGTGTTTACTTTCAGTTGATAATCTGTATGTGATGCATGTGTGTAATTGTTAGCTTGGTTGGTGAACGTGGTTGCATAGTGATAAGAAACTCCCAGCTCTGGGCTGACTAGCACCAACCGTGACAGGTAGAGATGAGCCATGGCCTCTGAGTTCAATAAGGGGCTGTCGCTCGTGGCAAAACCCACTCGTGCTCTTTCAAATTAAACTGACGGCTTATGACCGCACGTGGCAAAACAGATTTGCTCATCATGAGGAATGACTTCTAATCTCTGGAAATGCGGTTTTCGATAACGAATGGGGCGGCGAGAGACGGGGGGAAATTATGATAATGATCAGAAGGTAATAAAATCTGTATCTATCAAGCCGCTGAATGTGGCACCGTGCTGACGGTAATGTGCATTCTCAGAAAAGCCTGAGGAAAGATCTGGTACAGATGATAACCTCAAAAGTGATGCTTGATGTGACCATTAGAAATAATTAGCAAACAGTGCGTAGGTGGGTCTGGGTAGGTTTCATGCTTCCCTAAGTTTCGGCGGAAGTCACAGGTTCATTGACAAAGACACCAATCTCTAATGAGACAGCAATGTGCAGTAGTTAAATTAGCATCCCTTCTGTTTTTATTTGCAAATGATTGAATTCCAGCTCTCTGAGCATGTTGCTACATTTAAACAAATCACAAAAACATGTGAACATTACAAATCCTCAGCAACATCAGGCATTAACAAGGCATCATCATCATTTTTTTCGTGTTCCTGTATATGAGTACATTTAATTTATTCATTGCTCGTTAGCATAGCAGTGTTTTCATTTTCATTCAGCTCTACAGCCTCTGAATGATAACACAGCAAATGATCATTAATAGTGAGACACTCTGTATTTCCAAGCTTAAGAAAAAAACCAGCATTAAATATAATACCTTGAGCAACCACTAGACTAAGGGACTCCAGACCAGATGTCAAGTTAGTGCCATGACCCAAGATTCAATGAAGACTTTCCACACTTGCAGTGTGAACTGGTTGGTCCTAAGATGACTTCTTTTGGACGTTCATGAAGTCAAAGCACGTCCACTGATGAGCGCATTTTAGAAGACTTTAGAAGAGGAACAAGACATTGAGGTCCTGGCCGCACCGTTGGAAGGTCTATCAAGAAGGAAGTCCATGGTTGGTATAAAAAATGGAGTGTCACACCTGGACACAAACCATATAGGATTTGGATGGCCACAAGTGTGAGAAGAGAATCAGCTGATGGTTCCTTGTCCATGCCACGGATCAGCCAGCTTCAGAATCCTCCCCTTCTATCTTCCTCTGCATTTACGCAGTATCCTGTGCTATGATACCCAATCCTATCACACACCAGTCTGGAGGTGAATGGCCTTCTTCTAGGTTGGCAATTCCACTGCCTTGAAAATGCTGTACACCAAAACTGGGTTTTAGTTCATTCTGGGGTAAAGCTAGTGACAACAGTCATATTGAACAGTGGTTCACAATGTGGAGCCTGGGGACACCCAGGGGTCAGTAATATTTTAATTTTGTTGTAGCAGTGAAAATTACAGCCTACCATGATCAAGGTAATTATACTTATTATCGTGTTCTTATAGTTATTAGCCTGTTTGACTGGTCGGATGAAATGGATGGGTTTAATTCAAACCTTTATAACAAAATAAAAAGCAAAAAAACAAAAAAAACAAGACCTATAAATGTCAAGATGGACAGTGTGTTCTGTTCAGGAATACAAAAAAAGCTCTATGGCACTAATAAATTGTCAAAATATTATTACACACTTAAATAAGGTTCATAAAATAAATCTGTTCTAAGGGTATCCATTGGATTTTTGTTTTATAGGGGTCTGAGCCTTTAAAGCATCTGAGAACGCCTGATACAGGGGACTGATCCGATGCTTTTTTCATTCAATACAGCAACCAAAACACCAGACAAAGCTGTTTATACGTGTGCTTCAGAGCAAAAACTTCAAAACGTTAACAAACTTCCCAAATTGATGTTTATATATAATGTATTTCTCACTTATAGTTGGACGTTGGACAAAAGGCTTTGAACACTTCATTCTGAGTCCCACCCGGACGCTCGGCTTCACTGGGAGAGAATGGAGTGTAGGCGGTATGCTTTGCACGGAAGAAAATAAAAAAAAACAACATTTCAACATTTATTGGACAGTACACTCTTTATTTGTCCTGCCTGGATGCACAGCGTCTGTTTATGATGATTGGTCAAACTCTCAAAGGGGCGTGACCTCGTAAGCAGCTGCCAATCACAGAAACACTGCTGAACATGACTGACATCTGAAACTTAAACATATCTGCGCCAGTCAGAATCAGTTGGAGACTTCGAACGTGTAATATGTAAATACTGTAAATACACTATACACAAGTATAAAGTTCTGTTTAATTATTTGCATTCATTTCTGAAATTTGTTATTTCTAAGTCTAGCTAGCTGTCGCCTCCTTCTTCAGCTAGCAGCTTAGCTCTTGAAGTTGATGTGTTAGAAGCAGGAAAAATGGCCAAGCGTAAGGATCTGAGTGACTTTGACAAGGGCCAAATTGTGATGGCTAGACAATTGAGTCAGAGCATCTCCAAAATGGTTGTGCAGTGGTTAGTACCTACCAAAAGTGGTCCAAGGAAGGACAACCAGTGAACTAGCGACAGGATCATGGGTAGCGAAGGTTAGTCCGTCTGGTCCGATCCCACAGAAGAGCTCCTGTAGCACAAATTGCTGAAAAAGTTAATGCTGGCTGTGATAGAAAGGTGTCAGAACACACAGTGCAGCGCAGCTTGCTGTGTATGGGGCTGCGTAGCTGCAGACCGGTCAGAGCGCCCATGCTGACCTCTGTGCACTGCCGAAAGCACCTATAGTGGGGATGTAGGCTCCATAATAGAAAGTTCTGCTTCCGCTATTGTACAGTCCTGAAGAAAAAGGACGTTTGTAAAATTACTGCAGTTAAAATAGTGAGTGTAGAGCAAAATATACAAATCAATTTACGATTATAAGGGACATTAAAGGGTTGATTTTAAAATTGTTTAATATTAAAGTCTACTAATAGACTTAGCAGGCTTTACTATAGACTACTATAGTGATTAAAATGCCTAATAGATGTAAATCTAGGCAAGTCCACTTCACATACAAACCTGTTCTGATAACTGCTGAATGCAGAATTAGTTAAGAAAGCAGTTTGTTACTGTGCGGATATGTTTCATAGCTCGAGGGAAACTGCGTGGGTTAAATCACTCAGGAAATTGCAGTAATACCGCATTACAGTGTGTTTGCTGCCAAGGAGAAGTGGGTTACTACTGAAAAATCCACTGCATACAGTAACTTCTATGGTGGTTTTTTTTTTGTTTTGTTTTGTTTTCTATGATGTCATTTATTGAGCAGATATCCTATTTTCCATGCAATACTTTTCTATTCCATCCCTGTTCTATGAAACCCTTACACTATTATGAATCAGTTTCTTGTGTAAGATTAAACTGTCTGAATTCACTTCATTAATCTATCATATGACTCAATCCTGCATTACGTACAACACAATTCTATAGGAAACTCCCGGAAACTATCCTTTATGCCATTAAACAGGGCTCATAGCTTCCTCTGCATAGTCTTTTTTTTTTTTATATAGGCTGATAGCTGTACTGTGTCTGAGCTACACCTCAAACTCCTTACTGTACTTAGAGCCATAGCTATAATTTGTGCTGATGACACATTCCCATCTCTTTTAGAAATGCCTCGTTTTATCCCTGCCATTTTCTGAATGCATTTTATACTATAACAACCCACGGCAGAAACCCGAAAATAATCATCACTAAGACTAGGCCGGAAAAGTGTCTCATCATTACAATGTCACGTGAGGCTCTAACAGCTACGGAGTGCGTGGACAGTAAATAGGAAGAGTTCTGTTGAGATTAATGCTTGGTGCTGAGATTTTAGATAAATGCTAGGGTTTTTTTTTTCCTTACCAGGTGCTATCATGTTATTAAGTAAAATGTGACTATGGGGAAAAAGGTATACAGTAGAATTTAAGTTATTTGGACACAACATGTTTAAGCTGGCACCGCTATCCTGTATACGAGATGAGATTATTTAAGTTAGCAAGTGTTCATCTAAACACTATAAAGTTGCTATCAAGAGAAAACCAGATTGTAAATAAAACCGTACTGTGAAGATCATTGAATGCTTCAAATGACCAAGCAGGTAAGGTGTTTTATGTGTATATACTGTATGTGTATATATTGTGATTGTCAGTGATGGAAGTCTTGTGATATTTGTCATTAGCATGTCTCTAATGGTGGTTTGATGACCAGTGTTATCGTTGATATTGCCTTATGTTAGCAGGCTGGAAATTGGACTGTAGGCTAAACGGGGATAAACATGTAGCTAAATCCAAATCCGACAACGTGGCTATGCTTAAATACATGACAGTCACAAACATTGTAGCAGCATGGCTCATACACTTGGCTATTGTAAGAACTGTAAATGTACCATCATACACATTATAGAAATAGTTACATATTATAGTATAGTATACATAATAGTTACTATGAAATGTTTCTCTTGCCATGTGTTATCAGGACCCTTAAACCCCACCCATTTTCATTTCGTGGATTAGCTACAAAACAAAACAATATTCTTTTATCGTGTTTATTTGGCTGAATATACTGTATACTGCAAGCGTTATGCTAAGACCGCTATGTGATTGACCTGATCTCAGGTCACCTCTGGCTTTTAATATTGCTAGTTAGTTCATTAGTTATTTTCTATAGTGTCTTTAGCTGCTGTCCAAATACTTAGCAGCAAGTGGCTTTTTTCAAGGTCCACCACAGAATGTTAACTAGTTGTACTACATGAAGTATCTGGTTCAAAAAAATGCAGCGCATCAATTATAGGACTTTTGGGAAACCTAATAGAGTATTTGTTTATTTTATTGATGGTCAGAATGCTTCATATCCACCAGCATTGTGCAAATGATCGCATACTAGCTTCAAACCACAATGTCCTGTTCAGTATCTCAGACGTATGTGTGCGGTTGCTAAACACCATATGACACACTATCTAAAATGAACAAAAGATGCTACATCACTCTGGACCAACATCAGAAACAAGTAAGAGGGGTGTCCTAAAGTGTGAAAGTACATTCCAGTGAGTACAATACACTTTAATTAACTTCCTAATTGTATATTAATGATTGGGATGGTAATCTAGTTTAAATTTTATTGTGTGTATTCAGTTATTTTAATACAGAAATGTACTATTATTTTAATGGTAGTAGTCAATGGTATTACTGTATTAAAATATGTGTTTTGAGTGGAGTGTGTATAATTGTAAAACTAAAGAAGCAAACAGGTACTAATATTAGGGGTTAAACGGATTAGTTGACTAATCAACTAATACATCCACTAGTCGCCACTGTGGGGAGCTGTCGACTAGTCAGGGCAGTGGAAAAAACAGCGAGGCACACAGTAAATGTACTTTGTTACTCTGGAAATATTTCAGTATCAGACTTGTAACCCGAAGGTGAACCTGAAGGTCGGGGGTTCGAGTCTCAGGTCCGTCAGGGATTGTAGGTGGGGGGAGTGAATGACCAGCGCTCTCTTCCACCCTCAATACCACCACTGAGGTGAGACCCTTG
>CM074978.1:2954964-2968774 GCA_037576825.1 Pangasius krempfi
AGCTCGCTTTGTGCACAGGGGCGTCGTCATGCTGGAGCAGGTTTGGGCCTCTTAGTTCCAGTGAAGGGAAATTGTAAAGCTTCAGACTTTGTGGCAACAGTTTGGGGAACATGATGGCCAGGTGTCCACATACTAGTCCAGATCACCTTATTTTCTGAGGAAGTGCACAACCAACATGCTGAACAAAGCCAAGTTACGCATAGTTACTCCTTAGATTTACTCGAAGTTAAAATTAAGGTTTAGATAGAAATAAATTTGAGAAAGCAGTTGTTGGTAGTGGCTTCAGACTTCTCAGCCCTGCTGTATTTAGTAAAAGGAAGGTTAAGCTTAAGGCCTTAAGGATGCTAAGAGTCAGTATGAATCACTCCTAGTGTAGCCGGATCCTTTGTATCTTCCTGCAACAATACGGTGCAGCAATATTTCTCCTGCTTGTGTGAGTAATGGCTTTTCATTTCCAGTGATGCCTCTTGCATCCCAAATCAATCGATCACCTCGTCCCAGACATCAGCTGGGGAACAGAGACGTTCCATCTATCTCTCTGTGCATGTCTGCCTCCTTTCATGTTTAAATGGAAGGAAAACAAACAGTAACCAAAATGGCTATGCCATAGATCAATCAAGCCTGAGACAAAACAACAAAAATCCCAGATATTCTTCATAGTGTTTGGGTTACCTGGCCAGAATATCTGATTATTTTTGAGTTTTACACACAGGATCGTATGTATGCTATGTGTATATATGTATATGATTTTCACAGGCATGTGTTGTGGTGTTTATATTTTTGCCATCTCAAGGGAATGATGGGTCTGCCAGCACCTCTTCACGAGGCACGATGCAGTGGTAATGAGTGCTCTTTAGCACCTCGAGGCGCAGCTAATTTCCTTTGACGGCTGTTTTAATTGTGCCTGTCGACACAAGGGAAGTCGAGAGCTAGCGCAGTAGCGCTGCACAGTTGAGACTGTCAAGTCTCCACCGGTTTTCCTGAGATGGATTGATGCATGAGACACATTAATGCATTCTAGACAGTAATTAGCAGGGAAGGAGGACAGGAGACACGACGTAACGAGAATCTAGGCCAACAATCGACTTTTTTGGCATTTTCACTTCGTCTTGTTTGGGGATTGAGACCGAGGGCCAATTGGCTGTGTTCATTTTTAGCCCTTCACCTAAAATAATGTGCGTTTGAAATTAGTGCAATGGAAGCGTGTACATACTTGTACATGTCTGCCGGGTCGTCCTTGAACAAGCCGCCGTTTGTGCCGTGTGGTGTGATGCATGGGTCTGACACTGTGCCTGTTTTTGCCTGTAGGTGACTTTGCGGTGCTGCTGAAGGCCGGTATGACAGTAAAGCAGGCTATCGTGTACAACTTGCTGTCAGCTCTCATGGCCTACTTTGGCATGGTGATTGGCACAGTCGTGGGTCAGTACACACACAACGTCACCAGCTGGATTTTCGCCATCACTGCTGGCATGTTCCTCTATGTGGCCTTGGTAGACATGGTGAGTATTAATACACTCATGAGGATTTACTAAATAAAAACGCATTGAGCACCGCAATTCCTGTCGATGTTAAAAAAAAAAAAAATCACCTGAATGTTTCATTGCTGCTATACGGCTCTATATTTCCAAGCCTTCATCCAGTCACTAGTAATACAATACAGATGAACTACGTTAATCCACTTGTGAAGTATTTTACAACAAAAATGCACTGGATGAGCAGCAGAGTTGCTCATAAATGCCAAATTTGCCTGAATTTCTATTGAGTCTAACATCCTTGATATTTGAAATGAATTTTCTCTCGCCGAACAGCTGCCCGAGATGCTGCACGGCGATAGTGAAGATCACAAACACTGCCAGCTGGGACACTTTGTCTTGCAGAACGTCGGCATGCTCACAGGCTTCGCCATCATGCTGCTCATCGCCATCTTCGAGGACCGCATCGTGTTCGACTTCGACTTCGGCTTCTAGCTTCATCTCCACGTCAGCGACGTCCTCCTCTGAAAAACGTGGCACGAAGCGTCCTCGTGTTTTCCTTTGCTCTCCAAGAGGTCCTCGTGGCTTATGGTGGACACGCAGACAAGAACATTTACAAAATTTTGGCTACATTTCCTTCCCTATTGATTAAACCCGAGTAAGCACAATCCAGATGCAGAAACGCAGGCGTCCTCTCTCTCTCTCTCTCTCTCTCTCTCTCTCTCTCTCTCTCTCTCTCTCCATCTCCCCATCTTCGAAAAGCTCAAAGCGCATGTCCCAGTGCTTATCTTAACATGTGTATCAGTATGTGAACATCTTCGGAATATCACTACATATCAGAAGGAAGTTCCAGAATTGAAGGAGTATCCATTTAATTTAATGACGGACAGACTGTTGAGAGAAACTGCTATCGCTCCCTGCCATCCGTCCGTCTGAGTGTAGTCGTCCAGTGATAAGAGTTGTGTTTTCATTTGTAGTGCACTCGCGGGCCTGTTCACGAAGAAAATGTGACGTGTCGTGTCTCGTGTTGTCCAGCCATCATTGTGCTAAAGTCACAAGTCGAAGCCGTAAACTTGTGTCCAGCGTTTAAAAAAAAAAAAAAAAAATCTTTGCATACTGTACTGAGAACGAATGGCAGTTTGAGCCTGGTTTAAAAAAAAAAAAGAAAAAAAAAGAAAAACAACTTCAAACTGTCTTAGTGTGCTTTCCAGCAGCAGTTGCGTAGATGTGCCTGCTTTTCATTACGCTGTAGTGACTCTGCTGTTCATATGCGGAGGAAGCGCACTACGTTCATCACTCCCTTCAAATCCTTCCATCGGCAAACCCTGTAAAGCCATCACTCGCCATCCGTTTGAGTATTAGTCCAAACGAAAACGTCAGCAGTGTTTTGAAGCTCAGAAGGTCAGAATGCTGTAACAGCCGGGTCAAGCTGCCAGAGAGTAGTAGGTTTTTTTTTTTTTTTTTAAAAGCTACGATTAGTTGGATCAGCCAGATCCCTACACGAGATATTTATTAGATTGTGTCATTCTTCAAGCTCTCTTTTTTTTTTTTTCCCCCCTCATCATTTTAAATATACACGTTCATGCAGTATATCCACATGACCATTTTTGTTTTTTTCTGCCACTTCACTGCTGAGTGTCTGCACAACGTTCATTGCTGTAAATTATGCTCTTTGTTTGTTACTCTGGTCGAATCAAGGTATTACTCTTGGCCCAGGGCGCTGAATCTTTCATCACGACACGCCATCAGGAACAGTTCTTTGACGGCGGGTTAGTAGATTTAATGTAAATTCAACGATTATATCTTTCTGGCTTCTTTGACAATCCAAACTCCCAGGTGTTTGAGCCTGATTTGCACTTGCAAATCATTTTCCGTAATCAAAACCGTTTTTTTTTTTTTTTTTTAAATTTGCTGCAGTATGTGATGCTGTTTTGAGGACACTGACCACGCCACAGCACTGCACTGTAGACTTTCCCACCGCACATTCCCCCGGCCGTGTCTGCTGCTCGATTAGCTTACCAAGCAAACGCTCCCGTTCTCTGATCCGTTCTCTTGAATGTATATAAAGATCAGTCGCCTCGATCATTTCGCCAGCATTCTCAAATGGACCTGAAACATGCATGAGGCATGAGCTAAATGGAACAAACAACAACTTCTTCTTCTTTTTTTTTTTTTTTCTGTTTTGGTCAGTGTTTGATTTCTATTAAATAGAGTATGACATGCTGAGGCTTGAGCGTTTTGTTTGTTTTGCTTCTCGGTTATTAATTTTGAGCAGGAAGTGATGACGACACGATTAAAGTGTTTGAGTCGATTTTGCTGGAGTTTGATCAAATGAACCGAAGCACAAGGTGGTTCAAACAAACCTTTAATCAAAATTTCGGGACTGTAAGTATGAAAAGAGAACTCGCCTGAAGGCATGTGGTACGATTAAAAAGCACTTGTATAACACTCATCTACATTTTAATTTCCAATGTGGTAGTGCAACTTGTATTGAACAAAATAATAATAATAATAATAATAATAATAATAGTAATAAAATGTCTGGTCTTTTTACCTGAAAGATTACTTCTTCACTTTAAAGATGAAAAAATGTGAAGGATCTGGCCTTGACGGTCTCTTTCCCCCTGCCATTCTGAAAGCCTGGGTGTATAAATGTCTTCATCACGTGTGTTAGTCTTGCTGCTGTCGCTCTGTCTCGAAATAAAGGTCCGCCAACTGCTCTCTTTGTGTTCGAGCTTGTAAACTCAGTCTCTAGCCTGAGAGGATGAAGGCTTATTCCAAAAGAAATAAATGGTTTTAAATCCAATTTCAAGATCTGAAGTAATGGTTGCAGGTTGACACTTTTTTAACCCAAAAAACCCCACAAAGCTGAAAAAAGGCTCTCATCTGAGGAATCTGAACCCTCTGAAAAGACTCGGAGCCAGACTTGAGTAAGTTTTATGGAATGATTCATTACACTGGAAGGCAGAGATTGTGAACAGTTTAGAGAGCAGAGTTAATGTGAACGGTATAAATGTGAACGGTATAAATGTGAACAGTATAAATGTGAACGGTATAAATGTGAACGGTATAAATGTGAACGGTATAAATGTGAACGGTATAAATGTGAACGGTATAAATGTGAATGGTATAAATGTGAACGGTATAAATGCGAGGCTCGAATATGCCCCCTTTATTAAGTGCTGCTTTATGAGTTCAGCTGGCAGAGCAGAGCAACGCCGCGACGGATCCAGTGCTCAGGCGCTACGTCCGAGTTGAGGGTCATGGCGATGACGTAGTTGGTGGAGTGGCCCGTGGTGGACAGCGTCCCCCGTCTCTCGCTCGTCTTGTACACGGGTGAAATGTAGCACAGGCGCTCGGGGATGTCCTGCTTCTTCATGGGCATGAGCCAAATCTACAACAGTGGGCATTAATGAGGAGAAGCATTTCATATGCACACATGCAGTCAGACGTTCTGCTCTCAAGGACTACGTGTGCAGAGGGATTTTCAAATCAGTTACAATGTCACAGTATTTTAAAAAAAAAACAACAAAAACCTAATGAGAACACTGACTTTGTACTATTTGTGTGTGGTGCTGCGTTCACGACAACTGGGAAGTCATAATTTTCCAACCCAGAACCTCCCACGTTACAGCGTTCACACGAACTCAGCGGCGTAAAGTTGAAAATAAAATGAGTGCTCACTGTAACCCATCTGCAAAAACTGGAGCTCCAGAGTTGTTTGGTTAGTGCTTAAGTTGCTCTTAAAGTGGGTTCGTTTGATTTTCGTGAAAGAGCAGGTTGATCACAAAATCAACAAAAAAATCGTAACATTTCAATGATCAAAGTGTCACTCAGCATTTCATAAAAATACTAACAGAAACTTTTCAGGCCGCTAAAAAACCCTTAAATCACGCTCTTTATTCCTCGTTCTTACGTTTCACTATGAGCACCGCCAAGCTGAAGCGAAGATATGGAATCGCAACGCGGAGAAGTCGGAGCTCTCGAAAAAAATCTGACTTCCCGAATAGGAATTCCAGAGCCGTTAAAACGGACCTGTAGGAGACTTCCCACGTGGTCATGGAGGCAGTATTAGCTCTGTAACAGCTGATAATATCAAGCTGAATAGCTAGTGCTAGCAAAATGTGTCTAATATTATGAAGAAAATTTGTGCTATAAAAGTGTATAATAGTAGTAGATTGGCGGGAAATGAAATGATCCTCTCGTCCCAGGACGTCTTTACTCCTTTAGGTTTGCGCCGCTGTTACGAGGCTAATGTGGCTAACAGGTAATGGAGGTCTATTTTCACCCCAGATCTTTTCACTTATTCGACTCGATAAATATTGATATTAAATGGATTTTCTGAGGGTACGTACAGGGTTGCGGTGGAACCGGAGCCTATCCCAGGAAAGCCAGTCGTGAGGTAGGAATACACCCTAGACTGTGTGCTAGTGCACACTCGTTCACGTACTTATTGCCCTCCAGGGCCAATTTAGAGTCCCGGTTATTCATAAGGTCCAAAATAAAAGTCAGTAGTTGTAGTTGAACAGGACATTTTTACTCAGCTGGTTGCTGATTTCTCAACCTCAAAGCTCATAGTGGCCTTTACTGTGCTGGGTTGTGCTAAAACGGGGTTTTTATGGGTGCTGTTTTCCTCTATAACCTTTAAAGCTACATTATCGGGACCTAAATATCAGCCAGTTTTATTAGAAAGACTATCAACCGAGCCCTGATGTAAACTAGTTAACGTTAGGGTGAAAACTAGTCCTTCTGCATAACACTTACTGCTGTAGACTAAGAGCAAAAACATGGCTGGACATGTTCTTATGTCTTGGTGGGGACCAAATGTGTGTCACTTTTGAGTTTACGGAGACATCTGGATCATTCCTAATGAAGAAAACTGCTTATTTGTTTATTTGTTTGTTTGTAAATTGTAGCTTTTATTTAAAAAAAAAACTATACAAGCCAAAAGATTTCCTTAGTTACTGCATTGAGTGTGTGTATATGCACATTTCAGTTAAATGTTAAAAAAAAAAAAAAAGCTTTGTCATGAAAGTTTAGATTGAAATTTAGATTGGATTAAGTCGCCTTGGAATTCCTGACTGTTAAATAGTGCGTGTTTCACAGCGTGAGAGTGAGGGAGGGAATCGGAATATAAGTTTGGGGGGAAAAAAAACAACAGTATTTCCAAAACAATGCCGGCTGTAGATTTTACTCGACACTATTCGCTCACTGCAATATTCATGCAGTGTTTTGTATAAATATGTAATTGGAACGTCTTCCAATCAGCGTCGAAACAAAGACAAAGTGAACTTTTTCGAGTTGCTGCGCTGAAACGGCTTCATGCTTTTCAGAAGCCCCGAGATAACACCCAGCAAGACAAAAGCTCACCATGTGCGTTCTGTCTCCTGGGTCACAGCAGCTATAATTAATCATTCGGATACTCGCTGTAGCAAAGGCTTTTGGGTATTGTACGGAGATGAAAAGCGCTGCCTCCCAGGAGCCGGGCCACATAATGTCTGGAGGAGCTCCGTCCTCCTCCCTCGTGTGCTGGGTTTGTACTGCACGACGTTTTCAATTCGCCGTGAGCTCGGTGTTCACGAGACTTAGCTGAGAAAGTCGCACAGTGGAACCGGAGTTAATGCAACGGAAACGGAGGAATCTCCCAGCTGGTCAGTGAGCTAGTTTATGAAGCTGTTCACCGAGCCCTTTTATGCTAAGTTTCAACAGGCTCGAAAAAAAAACAATAACAATAACAACAACAACAACAACCAGAATTCACCACTGGAGCGTTTGTTTGATTATCTCGGCCAAGTTCTCCTGCACGGATGACTTCAAAAGTGGAAGTGTGCAAAGGGGAAATGTCAATCAAGACGATCGACGCCGTATCATAAAGTAGGCCATGCTGATAAAAGCACCACATCATGATAAACACTACGCTAACGTCTTCTGGGATTGGCGGTGTGGGACTCAGGAGATATAACCTAAATCTTTTTTTTTTTTTTTTCCTTGATGGAGAAATGAATTATACAAGTACTTTAACTTTTCCAGCTTAAATACATGCACGCATCAGCACCTTAAGGTTAGACCAGGTTTGCCGACTCTCGCGTCTCATCTCTGCTTAAACGTTCGGCTGAATTATGTGACTTTAGGGTCACGCCAGCAAAGTCTCGAGTCAGTAACTAACTTTCCACCACAGCGCTGTTGAATTCTGATTATAACAGCAGCTGTGACCATAGCGCCGGCTACTGAACAAATCATTTTATTTTAACAATGCACTCGCTCTAATGTGTTATCATTTCTGTAGTAACAGCTCGTTCATAGGGGTACAGTGCACCCTCCACATAATCAAAACTAATAATATAATAAACATTTTTATTTTTCATTTTTCTTGTATAGCATAGGAGATGGAGATTTAGAGAGATGGAGCTGCATTCCTTCGTGACAGTATCTCTCACGTCTTTGCCTCTTTACCTGAGCCTCATGAGCGAGTCACTGAAGCATGAACGTGTTCCTCCGAAGTGTTTTGCCAAATGCACACGGACTTCTGTAGCCGTATTGTGTTAAGCACCTGCTTGAAGGAGCTCTGACCTTTCTGGAGGACCGTGTAATAGGGTGAGGATGTGTAAAGAACAGCACGGCGGCGCTCTCTGTAATTTATGTTTTATAGTTTCTCCCCTGTTGATTAACTTACATAACGCGTCAGGTGGTATTATACACCGTGTCGGCGAACGGTACGTAACCAAACCCAGAGGGATATGAATAAGGAAAGGAAATTAATAATAAATAAGGAAATGATGAATAATTACCACTGGCATGGTGTCGTGGAGGACCTTGGGGTACGACTCTGCCAGCAGCTTCTTTTTTCTGTCCCAGCGTGCCCCGTCCAGGAACAAACCACGGATGTAGACGCCTGCCAGGGAATGAGAAGAGACACCACGGGTTGCATAAACACCCACAGCCATGAACTGCAAATAGGCTAGGTGTCTCTCTCTCTCTCTCTCTCTCTCTCTCTCTCTCGCTCTCTCTCTCACACACACACATTCACACACAAACTTTTAATCATTTTACAAACCCTGAGTTTGCCTGAAGAAGAAGCCCTAGGGCAGACATTAAGGACTCTAAAAACTTGGTAAACACTAGTGCGTACTAGTGCATACACACACACACACACACACCAGCTGTCAATCTGTGTGTGTGAGTGTGTGTGCTTGCCTGCTTGCGGCCCCCTGAGGAACAAGAGCTTCATCACATGCTGATGAACGAGCGACAGGGGTCTGATGTAAAAGAGCGAGGTAATGTTGACTCTGATTGATAGCCCATGGGCACGGCGAGGGGTTAATGCGTCCTCTCTCCTCCCGTCTCCCTCCTTCCCTCCATTCCTTACCTCCTCTCGTTCTCCTCTCTGTTCTGTCATGTTCACTCAGGTTTTAGCCTTCCTTCGTTTCCTTTTTTTTCTCCACGTATGTATCCCGATCTCTGTTTATCTGTCCGTGTATGCATCTGTATGCAATACAGTCTGGAACTACATGTTTCACACAATTTTTGTTAATTCTGTTCATCCATCCTGACCAGAAACTTTAATAGGAACACCTTTTGTAACTGCTCTTTCCTGAAATGAACCCAATCAGCCAATCAACTGACAGCAGCGCACCGCATAAAATCAGATCCAGGTCAAGAGCTTTAATTAATGTTCACATCACACACCAGAATGGGGAAAATCTCAGTGACTTTGACCATCTCACTGAGAAACTACTGCTCTCCTGGGATTTTCACACACGAGAGTCTCTAGATTCTACACAGAATAGTGTGAAAAACAAAGGAATATCCAGTGTGCGGCAGCTCTGTGAGCAGAAACACCCTAATGATGTGAGAGGTCAGAGGAGAATATCTAGCCTGGTTCGAGCTGACAGAAGGCAACGGTAACTCACATGATCACACTTTATAACTGCGGAGAGCAGAAAAGCATCTCAGAACATGATCTTGAGGCGGATGGGCTACAAAACAGCCACATCTGGTTCCACTCCTGTCAGCCAAGAGCAGGAATCTGAGGCTACAGTGTGCACAGGATCGCCAAAACTGGACAGATGAAGATTGGAAAGACGTTGCCGAGTCTGATGAACATTGATTTCTGCTTCAGATGATAGGGTTTGGCATCAACAGCATGAATCCATGGACCCAACCTGCCTTGTGGCAACACTTCAGACTGGTGGTGTTTGTGTAATGGTGTGGGGAATTTCTTAGTAGCACACATCTTAGCCAGCACCATCTTCTGATGGCTACTTCCAGCATGATGATGCATCATGTCACAAAGTACGAGTCATCTCAAACAGGTTCCATGAACACGACAAGTTCGGCATACTTCAGTGGCCTCTACAGTCACCAGCACTTTTGGGATGTGGTAGAATGGGAGATTCGCAGCATGACTCTGCAGCATGACTCTGCAGCATTTCTGTCAACCTGAACCAGAATCCCAAAGGAACGTTTCCAACACCTTGGGGAATCCATGCCACAAAGAATTGAGGCTGTTCTGCGAGAAAAGCGGTGTTCGTAATAAACAGCTCTCTGTTTCTGCCTGTCTCGCTTTGTCTTACCGTCCTCAGGCGGCTGTGCGTACTCCATTTCGTCCATGACGTGGAAGTCGAAGGCGAGCAGGTCGATGGGGATGGTGTGTTTGCGAGCGTAGTTCTGCTGTGCACCGGTCAGGAAAGCCTGTGTGAAGAAGAAGCCTGACATCCAGAACACGGCCGGCATGCTGTTATTATACCACTCCTGCACAAAGAAAACACACAATTAACGCTCTGTTTATTACTATGATTATTACCGCTACCTCATACTATTCTATTAGAGCTGGATAGAACCACAATCTTCATTAACCCACTGCAGTGTAATGTTACCTCAAGAATATACTTTAATCTCGCAAACCACCATACTTACAGTATGTGGCATTTACAACCAAATTAAAGGCTCTACAGGAAAAGTAGGTTTGTATAATCCATGCTGAAATGTAGCCAGTAGCACAGCTTGAAGTCTGAGGTTACGTTCTGTCTGAAAGCTAATAAGTCATCTAAAGGAATGTGATAATCTACACGTTAAACTAAACATCAAAAAGGCTTACTACCTTACAGTAGTGATTACACAGGATTATGATTAGAATGCATAGCAAACTATTTGAGTCAGATGGCAAGCATGTGACTCCCCTCCCCGGCTCTTACTGTATGCCTCTCTCAGTTTCGGCTGTTGTGCAGTGTTTTATTAACCACAACAACCGTACAGCATCAGGAAGTGCGAAGTCATCGTGAGAAACGAGTAATCCTAATGCATTTCTCTTTTTCATTTTATAGCAGTATGCCTGAGATCACTAAGTTTAACAATCAGTATATCCTAAACTCAGTTATTACCAATATAAACAAAGTTTATGGAAAAATCCTTTCTCATGCTTCCTGATGGCAAAAGTGTGTGTATGTTTGCAGTGGTAGGGGTGGGTGGATGTGGGGGGTGTAAATAAGAGATGTATGGAAGTGGACAGTCAGTAAAACCAGATCTTTTTAACCCATTATAAAGTGAGGATCATGTTAACTGGTAGAGGGATGGAGAGATGGTGTTCGGTGTGATGCTAGCTCTACCATTTCACAATGATCTTCTTGGGGTTTTTTTCCCCAGCCCTGAAAATATTCTATACAATAGAAATATGATTTTAAAAAATTATGTTAATTAGAGAAATGGGTTATACAATCATAAGGAGCCATATACACTCACCGAACACTTTATTAGGAACCTAAACACCTACTCATTCATGCAATTATCTAATTAGCAAATCATGTGGCAGCAGTGCATCGCATAAAATCATGCAGATACGGGCCAGCAGCTTCGGGTAGTGTTCACATCAATCATCAGAATGGGGAAATAATGTGACCTCAGTGATTTCTTTCTGACCGTGGCGTGAGTGCTGGTGGCAGACAGGCTGGTTTGAGTATTTCTATAACCGCTGATCTCCTGTGATATTCACACACAACAGTCTCTGGAGTTTACTCAGAATAGTGCGAAAAACAAAAAAACATCCTGTAAGCGACAGTTCAGTGGGTGGAAACGCTTAGTTGATGAGAGAGGTCGACGGAGAATGGCCAGACTGGTTCGAGCTGACAGAAAGGCTTCAGTAACTCAGATAACCACTCTGTACAATTGTGGTGAGCAGAAAAGCAGCTCAGAATGCACAACACATTGAACCTTGATGCGGATGGACTACGACAGCAGAAGACCACGTTGGGTTCCACTTCACTGTCAGCCAAGAACAGAAAGCTGCAGTGGGCACAGGCTCACCAAAACTGGACAGCTGAAGACTGGAAAAACGTAGCCTGGTCTGATGAATCTCGATTTCTGCTGAGGCTCACAGATGGTAGGGTCAGAATTTGGCACCAACAGCATGATTCCATGGACCCAACCTGCCTTGTGTCAACAGTCCAGGTTGGTGGAGGTGCTGGAATGGTGTGGGGAATGTTTTCTTGGCACACTTTGGGCCCGTTAATACCAATCAATCATCTCTTGAATGCCACAGCCTATTTGAGTATTGTTGCTGACCATGTGCATCACTGCATGGCTACAATTGACCAACTTCTAATGGCTAATTCCAGCATGATAATGCACCATGTGACAAAGCAAGAGTCAACTCAAACTGGCTTCACTGACATGATAATGTTCTTCAGTGGCCTTCCCAGTCGCCGGATCTGAGTCCAGTCGGTACTAGGTGGTAGAACGGCAGATTCGCAGCATGAAAGTGCACCTGAAATTTCTGCAGGAATTGCGTGATGCAATCATGTCAACATGGACCAGAATCTCGGAGGAATGTTTCCAAAATCTTGTGGAATCCATGCCATGAACAATGGAAGCTGTTCTGAGAGCAAAGGGAGGCCATCCCCAGTATTAGTATAGTGTTCCTAATAAAGTGCTCAGTGAGTGTATAAATCTCTTACAGGATCTGTTTCATTCACTCAAATGTGTCAGTTTAATGAAATCTCATTTACCTCCGGAGATAACAAAATGAATTGCCAGGGAAATCTGTATTTGGGGTTAAACACTGCACATTTACACAAAACCGTCCCCATCAGAGGCACCAAAAACCCTTAAAGCACAAACCTGTACTTTGTGAATATGTCTTGACAGAGACTAAAAAAAATGACAACATTTGGACGGGTTTAATGGTGGAAAAATATGCACGCAACTCACTTCAACAGGGGATGTAGACAATGAAGAGAAAACTAGCATATCTGCTGTTACTAATTACTTGTTCACACGATATGAGCGTGAATGTTCAACAGCTGGAGTTTGGGGGTGGGATGTTGTGGGGGTTTGGGTTAATCCTGATAATACAAAAGTACTGCTTCATCCAAGTTATCCATTTATGAACCAAGGAAGTGAGTGCAAGAATTTGCATGTCAAAACGCGAAACAAACTAATGAGTTTAATAAAGTTCGGCTAACACCGTTCAGCTTTTTGTACATCGTGTTAATGAACTGCTGAACACACCTCGATAACAGCTCCTATAAATCTTGCACTAGCAGGCCAACAAGATGTAACGTTGATTTGCTTGGATCGGAGAATTTACAAGGTTCAGGTCCAGGGTAAGCATTTGACCTGCTAGCTGATTAGATTGGGAAAATAAGAAGAAGATATAAAGAATGTGTGAACAGCCTTTTCTCTGTTATGATGTCTCTGTTTTGTCGTAGATGGACATCATCTAGAAACCACTGCAAGTAACTGAAGTTCTCATTGAGCCAATAACACTGTAATTCCTCTAAACTTGATTTAAACAGTTAAAACACACAGTTATCACCATAATTACACTGTCAAATTCAACGTCGAGTACAGAAGCCTGTCTTTTCTCCAGATTCTGTTGTGTGAGATTTCATTTTCTGCCTGACAACTAAAGCGTTCTACTGCCCCCTTCAGGCGCAGATAATATGCCACCACATTCTGTTCAGCTCAACACAGATAAACATGCAGCTGTTTTGGAGTTTATGTGCAGGGCCGACACGTAACTCAGGACAGCCGCGCTCACCTGTAAGAACCTGAGCCTGTCCAGGAAGTCGCTGACGTATCCTCCGAGAGGTTTGAGGCTCGGGTATGACTTTTTCATCCACATACCTGGAACACGGCCCTTCAGGATGCTCGACACTACTTCCTCCAACTCGACCGACATCACCACCAGACCCTGCGGCACAGACGGGAACATAGGTGAAGGTCTGGCACGTACAGTATAGACACCTAAACCAAATAAATTGCTTGAACCCCCACTGTAAGTCAATTTTTCAATTTTGGAATCACGTTTTGAGGATTTTGGAGATGATCCATCCATTTGTGAA
>CM074978.1:2989546-3008922 GCA_037576825.1 Pangasius krempfi
ACTGAACCCCAGACCTCCTCACCAACATCAGTGTCTGATCTCACTAATGCTCTTGTAGCTGAATGAACACAAATCCCTACAGCCCACACTCCAACATCTAGTGGAAAGCTTCCCAGAAGAGTGGAGCTTATTATAACAGTAAGAAGGAGACTAAATCTGGAATGGGATTAAAAAGCACATATGAATGTGATGGTTAGATGTCCACGAATGTTTGGCCATATGGTGTATATAATTATAAAGAGATAAAATTATCATGTGTTGTTCTTTAACAAAGAAATGTGTGTCATTTTTGGCAAGTTTCTGTGGTGGAAGTGACTTCCAGGAAAATAACCAACTCTGGAGTGAATTTTACTGACAGTTTACATGGATGCAAGCATATATTTAATACCCCATGGGAACAAAAGGTGGAAAGGACAATGAATTGAAATGTTCATTTGGGTGCTGATACTTTTGCCACATGTTTTTTTTTTTTTTTTTTAAAGAAAATACTATAATTACTGTACCGTAGTAGCTAAAGTACCATGGAGTGCATATCTTACTGCTGTCATATCATTACAGTCCTATATTACTGAAAACCGAATATGAGGCAAATCACCTGGAGTGCCGAACTGAATGCAGTTCTCCAGCGTTCTCACAAAGTCGCCATCGCTCAGCTTGACAACGTGCAGGCTGTTGGCCTTCTCCATATTCTTTACCCACTTGTTTGCTTGGCCCTGTGGGTCGATCATCAGAGGCCATCGCCTTGCGTTCCTGCAGAGGAGGGAAGTTTGATAAACAAGTAAGGAACATTTCAGGACCTTGTGAAGAGCATTCTAAAGAACACTCACATGCAAAAAAAAAAAAAAAAACCTCCCTTCCTTTCTTCATAAATCCCACCTGAAGTTTTATTTGCATAAGCCAATCCATTTTGGAACATTATGAATGGTCAAGGTTAGGGTGAAGGGCGTATTAGCAGTAATGTCTTTTCTCTTTTACATGGAACATGCAAACAGCATTAGTGGATCATGCAGGGAACATTTAGAGGAAAGTTTGAGCAGCTCATGAAGGATAGCCACATGTAAGGAATTATCTTCTATTCCTTATAAACACATAAATAAAATAAAAAAATCACATTTACCAACTTGTTAGTTTTTCTTAGGGATGCTTAAAGAACATGCAAGGGACCAATAAAGAACACTCACATGTAAGGAATCCTCAACATGGTCCTCAACATTTATGACTGCAAGTTAATAACGAGAATGTGAAACAAAAATGGTTATGTTTCCAGCATAGGGTTTGATTTTTATTTTATTTATTGCTTTCAGATGAATTTACATGCTTAGGAAACGATCAGTTTGAGCAGAACAGAGTTTTAAGCTTTCCGATGATCCCTTGTGTGTGTGTCTTATGAAACGTGGAAGTTATGACAGCCGGGAACTGCTAGCAGTTCCTTTGAATTGAAAGTTAATATTTAAGAAGAAACATTTGAGGAACATGTGATGAGCATTAGGTATATTATAAATGATTACGATTAGGACGGAGAACAGGAGAGCAGTTTTTATATTTGGAAATTCAACCAAATCTTTTTTTCCATTTGTCATGAGATCAGCTCAGTCACCTTCGACAACATCAAGAGCACTGTCTCACTCTTACAGTGCAAATATTTTCTGTTTCGAGGACATATTGTCTCCGGGAGGTGACTGCATTATTTCTCAGGAATAACATTTCTCTAATGTTTCCTCACCCCACAAACATAATTCACTTCTCAATATTACACACTGCAAGATTTATTTATTTTTTTCCCCAAATATTGTCACATAGGCTCTTAAACAGCATTATATTGCTTCCTAAAAATACCATCAGCTATTGCCCTGTCAAATCTTGTGAAGTAAAGCTGGTAAGTACCGTCCCTCTATATATATATAGAACATATATATATATATATATATGTTTTAAAGTAATCTCACTCAGGCAACAGGAGTTTAAACAGAAGCCATAGTTTATCATTTATATTATAATTATTGGACATTATAATGAGCTTGGATCAATTCCACAAACTTAGCATGTAGAAAGAAGTAATGATGTCAGAGATCTCTCCAGTTTGAACGTTTTTAAAGCCTTTTCAGTGTCAGTGCTACTTTAAATATAATGCTGCCTTTAAATAACTCTCATCTAATAAACACTGTACATTTATGTGTATTCTACAGCAATAAAATTTCTTTGTCTCTCTACAGGTGGATCCGTCTGTCAGTCATCATTACCTGTTGGACCCCAACTGACCAATGGGAACATGGAGACCTGGCCGAAGGGGTGGAGCCCTTGTGTTAGCCCGTTGGCTCAGTCTCTGACTGCTTGTTCTGCCTGTTAGCTTGTGTGCGGGTGTTTTGCTATTGTTAAACTGCCTTGATTTTCCTACTGTGCTTAATTCCTAAGTTGTACATAGTGTAGTTTAGTTAACTGTTGTGGCTCATTGTTTGTTTGTTGTTTGTCAGTTGTGTGCTAATTTCTCTCTATTATGCTACCTCCCTTGCTTTGAGAAAGTCTGTGCGTGCACCTACATATCGTGGAGGTACTACTGAATGTGTAGACACATTAGATTAGAGGGTGTATTATCCCTTGTATTTTGGGGTATTTTAGCCTATAGTGTACTTAGTTTTCTTTTGGTGTTTTAAGGTCAGCCGGGTGTAGTACTGTTTTGTTATGTACTTTCCATTGGCACCCTTCATGTTCTCTCTCCTAGACGAGACTAGCTTCCTGAAAATCCCCTGCTGTCTGTCAATGCAAGTCGTGCTGTTTGTTTAATTATTTTAAAATATTCAGTATTTTCAACCTTCTGTCCATCTCATACCCAGCACCATCACCGCTACCATCCATCCCACTCACAATCTGAATTTGTTATTGTTCTCGTGCTCTCGTGCTCATCCTAGACCCTGGCCTCATGTGGGACCGTACAGTATGTTGGTGTTACTATAAAAATGATAATTCAATGAAAAAAATAAGTGCATTCACATAAATGTGATTTGCTTTGCAGTTGGTGCCACTGTCACAGCTGCTATTATGGAAATTAATGAACACCTTCTGACCAATCAGATCAAACAATGTTCCTGTATAATGCATTATGTTTCTATTTTTTTTTTTTAGCATGTCACAAGACATAATGCAATCATTATTTAGCTTTCACACAGAGTGAGAGTAGATATCAAATCTTCAGGACCATATAGGTGCTGAATACAGGACTCCATAAAGTGCAATACTACACAATCACATGATCGACATGACAACATTTCCTGGATGTCTGGATTTGAGGAGGTACGTACGAGATGATGATGGCGTTGTCAATGGAGAAACTATCTGAGGGAAGGCCAGCGATGGTCCAGCTTCTGATTTTCACCGGCTCTCCCAAAGAGAGCATCAGAGACACATTCTTAGAGTAGGGGATTGCTTTGGCCTTACACAGCTCGATCCATTCTTCTGTAGCACTCTAGAAATGCACATACATGGACAGTTCAACTATATTTACACAGTTCTCCTAATGAAACCTCATTGTAAGAGTTGTGCAAAATTGCCTTCATTCATGGCTGGTCTTTTTTGAAAAATGTACTAACTTTGAACTGGTTGGAGCATCATTAAATCCATTTTTTAAAAGAAAAAAAGTGTCAGTGTAAAAGGAGCGCATTAGTCGGAGGACAAAGAGGCCAAGGGTAACGCTAAACATGGTGCTACCACCACCATGCTTTACTGTGGAGATGGAATGGTGTTCTGGCAACTTATCTTTGATTAGAAGTAAATTTCATCCTAAATATGCTAACACGGTTGAACATGAATGAAAAAAGATGTGATCAGATAGCACGATTCTCATTTGATATTATTTGATATCTTGACTTAGAGCTCAAGTGTAAAGAAAGTCAGCTATCCAAGGTAAATAAATACACACTTTCAGATCAGACCGATTTAAAGTGCCAAACTTATTCATTCGTTTAGTCATTTTCAGTAAGTGTTTTCTCCTGGCCAGGGTTATCCCGAGTGGATCCCGAGCCTATCCTGGAACACCCAAGATGGAATGTCAGTCCATCACAGGAAGTCCATCACATCTCATGTATACCAATTCCAACTTTAAACTTGGCTGGAGCATTTTGTTTCAAATGAAAGCATGTCTAATCTTTAAGTAACAGTGATAGCTACTATATTACCTCTCTTCTCTGAACTACATTTTTCTGTGGGTTCTGACAGCAGGATATCTTGTTCCAAGCTGTTAGGAATATTGCTTGTGTATATTTGATATCACTCCCACGTATATCTCAAAAATTGAACACAGCTTGAAAAAGCAGGGGTTATACTAAACACTTTCTATAAGAAAGGATGAGCACATACCTCAAACTCTCCTGCTGTAAA
Organism: Pangasius krempfi; assembly: GCA_037576825.1. Taxonomy (NCBI): domain Eukaryota; kingdom Metazoa; phylum Chordata; class Actinopteri; order Siluriformes; family Pangasiidae; genus Pangasius; species Pangasius krempfi. Next base: position 2,993,918 of record CM074978.1, read on the forward strand.
GATAGCAACGGCACAGTAAACTAATTAAATAATTACTTTTTTTTTTCCCCCTTTAAGAATCTGCCTGAAGTTTTAAAAAAGGAAGCAAAACTTTTCTAAAAATATGATAAGAACAAAAATGCATAGCATATGCCAGTGATATCTAATAGCTGAGCTGGTTGGTTGACTTTATTTTTTTAAACAATAATTGCTTTTTTTTTTTTTTTTACACACAAGCATAATATACTTGCGTGTCTCTTATAGAAGGAAGGTCTGTGGGAACACAATGACGTTAAAGTGCTCCTTTTCCCCCAGTCAATACTCTGCATGCTTCCAAATATTTTCCCTGGGCTCATTCATTTTTCATAGGCGTGTGTGCCAGTAATGACAAAGAAACTGCAAAGGCATTTTAATATTGCTCCTCGTGTGTCTCATAAAAATGATTAAGTTAAATGTTTAGAAATGTGATGTCTGTGCCGCCTGGGTCACATCGAACAAGGAGCTTTGAGACGGAAATGAAATGGAGAACCAGCCTGGGTTGTTACACGTTCGGAATATGTTGCCTGACAAACGTGTGCATGTACTGTGTGTGTGTGTGTGTGTGTGTGTGTAAGAGAGAGATAGAGAGAGAAAGGGATGGTTTACTTTCATTATAATATCTCCACAACAATAATAACCCGAACGCTTTGAAATTGAGGGCAGAGTAGGTTGTGAGTTCCCACGAGGAAATATTCTTACACAAAATGGAGCATGTGTTTGGAAAACTAAAAGACGCAGAAGAATTTGCTTTAAGGAAACTAAAGTTTGGCCTATTTCTGAGTGAAATAAACTTTTCTGCACTTGCCAGTTTTAGCCATCAATCCAAGGAAGTACAGGATTGCATCCATAAAGTATTGTATTCATTTATCTAAGATAAGATCAATGGTATTTCCACTTTCTTATCATGTGTCAGTTTAGCAAAGCGCTTACACACTTCATGCCCGCAGTTTAATTTTTAATTTTTTTTATAACACATCTATAGGCAGCACAGAGGCGCAGCAGGTATCGCTGGCTCACAGCTCCACAGCTCCAGGGTCTCCGGTTCACTCCTGAGTTAAGGCTACTATTGGTGTGGTGTTTTGCATGTTCTGCCTGTGTCCAGATGGGTTTCCTTTGGGTTCCTACCTCCCAAAAACTTGAAGGAAGATGGATCAGCTACAGTAAATTGCCCTTGGGTCAATAAGTGTGTGAATGATGCCGTGTGATAGACTGGTGTCCCATTCAGGGTGTATTCCTGTCTCATGCCCAGTGTTCCCAAGATAGACTTCAGATCCAACAGGATAAGGTGCTTACTGAAGATGACTGAATGAATGAATATGTTCATATAACCAGATATATCTTTGTGTGTGTGTGTGTGTGTGTGTGTGTGTGTGTGTGTGTGTGTGTACCTGTCTATAACTAGATGTGAAAGCCCCCAGGTAGGCTACTATAGCAGCTGAGATGAGAATATCTCCGGTTAGATTGGTGTACAGTTCTCCCAGGTTCAATGCTGTCTCACTCCAGCGTGTCTTCTCTCCTCCCAAACCACCAATCAGCTGTTCTGCTCTCTCCAGCTTCTTACTGCACAGCTCCACCTATCACAAATAGTTAGCTCGCATCAATTGGCCTAAATTTGTATAATATAGTAACATTGTATCCTTTACTAGAAGCATCGAACATGGTGGCCTTGATCATTCACACACACAGACGCTCTAATTAATTAAATTCATATCCAATGTCACAACTGAAAACCTGACTGTTACCGCTCTCTATGGCCAAAACATTTTTTACCTCCAATGTCTCACACACACACGCACACACACACACACACACAATTCCTGAACAGAAGAAGGAAAGCTGAGTATTAAAAAGGAAATGTTTCTCAAAGGTAGCACTTGGGGAAGAGTTAGACGTTGCCCCTGTGCATGCGATGTTCGATATGCTTGGGGGAGCATGGCATAAACAATTTTCTCCATTGAACAGGGAGAACAGACAGCCTAAAAAAATAAATAAATAAACAGACAGAAGAGACAAGGGAAAGAAAAGAAGACAAAACATGAAAGGTAGTGAAATAGGGCAGAAAAAGACAGAAGGGCCCTGGTGGTGTGTTTAACCAAAAAAAACTGACAGCCAGCTCCCATAAACAAATCAGAGCAGTGTGTTTGGGTGTGTGTGGGGAGTGTTTATGCTTCTGTGTGTACACAGAGGGTGGGTTTAGAAACGAGAGCTTCACTTTTCCGACTTCAAAGCAAGAACAGAATGATGCATTGAAGAGGAGTGCACACAAAGGCAAAGCCATGGGGCTTTTCAAGACATTTGAAGATAAAACTACTAAGTAAAGTTTTCAAAAATGAAAGATGTAAACAAAGCCCACACGAAACGACCATCAAAAAGGGGCAGAATTTGTAATCAGTTAAAGACTGATTGTGTTTTGTGTCTTGGAATGTTTGCTTAAGAGGCAATAAAGGAAAAAAGTTACGCACACCCACATTGGATAGATTTATATAGCCGCAAATGTCATAGAAGAGAAGAAATATATCTGTCATTGCAAATAACCAAGGCGGCTTTTGTATTGTTTAAACATATAGGCGTGTTCTTGCGATTGGCTCTGGATCCACTGTGACTCTGGCCAGGATACAATGCTTACTGAAGATCACAGCGCTTATAGCCTCTTCACTTCTTAAAACAAGTCTGCACATTTATAGCTCATACTTCAAGGTTAGATTACCATTCTATATAGATTACTGCTTTTACTCTTATTGACTTTAAAATACTATTACCGACACATAGACACAGTATTATTAAAATTATGACTAACCTGATTTTCCAGGTCAGCTTTCTTGCTCTTGTTGGCCTCCAGAGTCTCTTGAAGTTTGGCCAATTTGTCCTGGACCTCCTTTAGAGCTGCCTGCTTCTTTTGGAGACTCTCCGTGGCTACCTTCAGCTTAGCCTCTGCTTGAGCCAACTTCTCTTTCTTAGGGGCCACAACTTTCGCAACCCTGAGAGAGAAGACATTACAAAGATGATTTATTCCACCTGAAACTTTTCAAACCCCTTTGGTTCTAGGGAATGATCGAACAATAGCGACTGTAAGGGAATCATTCACTTAGTGGTATGATTTAGGATGGTTACTCATCCACTCATGTTATACAAACTCACTTGTCGTAAGAGTCCATAGCGCAGACCCACTTGCAGAGGCCCTCGGCTGCAGTGGAGGCCGTCCGGATCTTCTCGGGGACAAAATCTGGGTTGGTGATGTATTTGTTGCGGATAATAGTCATGTAAGCGGGCGGAATGTTGTCTTTGTTGTACTCATGCAGACTCTGCAGGAACTTCATGTCACCTAGAAGCTTCTTGGCTGGGCCCCAGAAGTCCTCGATCTTCTTGCCTGAGCCGGAAGGATCGGGGATGCGGTCAGGTTTTATGCCTTTCAGGATACAAATGGCCTCCATCACGAGTTTGACTCCAGCCGGAGGGCTCTTCATTGACTTCACCACTGTGATGTCCTACAGAGATGTCCAACAAAGTTTTTGGCTGTGCAAGCAAAATAATTTTGATGCTGGAGGTAATTCTATTATTTTTCTGTGTGTGTGTGTGTGTGTGAATGTGTGTGTTTTCTTGCCTGTGTAGTAAGTGTATCAAGTGCGGCCAGAGCTGACTCCAGGATGGGCAGAGCAACAGCCAAGTCGGCGTCACACTCATCTTTGATGGCCTTGGCAGCCGTGGCCTGTTCATTTGCCACTGCCTCATCCATGCGAACCACCTTCTCTGTCTCGGCCACCTCCACAGACTCATGCTCAATCACCACCATCATCTCGTCCACCTCTTTGCTAGCCACCCGGAGCTGTGGCTGAAGTGCTTCCAGCTCCACTTGCATGGTGGCCACTTGAGCAGCAGCAGAGTCCAGCTTCTCCAGGCCAACTTCATAGCGCTGTTTTAGCTTCATCACCTCACTGGGGAGGAGAGGATGACATTTTATCATAGTAATATACATGATGAAACATTTTCCACCAGCTGAAATTCAAAATATATAAATGCACACCATACTTAACAACAAAATCTCATGGTCATATATAAAGAGGCTTACGCTCTCTTGCACTCCAGCAGGACTTTGAAGGTGGAGATGAGCTCCAGGTAGGAGGTCGGGGTGACGTAGTTGTGGCGTTGCAGCTCAGCCAGAAAGCGTGCCGAGAGATTGATGGTTGAAGTGTGGAAGCTCTGGCACATGTCTATGCAGCCAGCGCGAGCATCATCCGTCATCTCAATGTCTTCCAGGAACCGAGATGCCACAGCCTGTAGAGCATCATCGGGCCAGCTCTTGATGGAAAAACAAAAAAAAAGAAATAGGGTGAATGCTGGCAACAGTTGGTCACATACACTATATGGCCAAAAGTTTGTGAACAAATGACCATCACACGCATATGAGCTTGTTGAAAATCCCATTCTAGATTTAGTTCCCCCCTTTGCTGTTATAATAACCTACATTCTTCTGAGAAGTCTTTCCACTAGAAAGCTGTTTTGATTTGCCTATTCAGCCACAAGATCTAGCGAGGTCAGACGTTGATGTCGAGCGAGGACGCCTGGGGCACATTCTGCATTTCAGCTTATCCCACAGTGTTCAGTGGGGTTGAGGACAGGGCTCTGTGCAAGCCACTCGAGTTCTTCCACTACAAACTTGGCAAACCATGTCTCCGTGGATGCTACAGCATACAAAGACATCCTATACAATTGTGTACTTCCAACTTTGTGGCAACGGTTTGTGGAAGAACCACATATGGGTGCAACGGTCAGGTGTGTACAAACTTTTGGCCATATAGTATGTATAATTTGGGAATATTGACATGATTAAGCAACATTTTACACCATTAAAAACCTAATTTAGTGACATAACCACAGCTATTATTGGTGCATCCAGGTGACCCTTATGAAATAAATGCAATGCTGACCTGGAACCAGTCTATGGTGCAGCAGTTGATAAGTGCAGGAAAACGTCGCAGGCGGCCTCGGAAGGCATCACCTATTGGACTCATGGCTAGCACCACATGCAGCTGACTACGACAGCGCTCTACAAACATGTTGAACAGTGCCAGAGGACTTCCATCGGTCTGCTTCTCCCGCTCCCGCTGGCGATCCAGGACCCGCATACGTTCGCAGATTTCCTGCTTCTCATCCACGGCAAAGAGATTAGGAACTTCACCTGTGTTGAGCAAATTGCTAACATCTTCAAGGAATGACTCCATCTTTATCTGGGTGTCAGTGAAGAGGAAGACACCATGGGTATCTCCAGATGTTGATTTGCGCATAATGAGTTTTAGGTCATCACGCCATTCTGTCATCCCATAACTCTTGGAGATCTCCACTTGGAAGAGCTCGGCTTCAGCCATGTGAGCAGCCAGGCGAGTCAGGGACTGTCGACCACTCCCTCCTACACCGACCAGAAGCGCATGACCCCGTGGCTGTTTGAGGATACGGGAGATCCTGCAGACATGCTCGATGGCGAATCGGAAGAGCACAAGGTTCATGGGTGCCTTGCTGATGTTGTTAAACTCCTCTAGGTGGGCCTCCACCACTTGGCGTAGCTGATCAAGGTCACCAACCTCACGGTAGTTACGGTCCTCACCCTTGGGGTCATGGAAATCACAGAACATGAGGCTGCGCAAGTCATCTTCAGTTACGCATCCATCAGAGTCAAAGTCCAGGTGCTTGAAGAGCTGATGGAAGTCCTCCTTTAGGTGGGACTTGCAGACCTCCTGCAAAAAGCCCACCATCCAGGTGCGGTCTGATGGGTGAACTAAGCGGTCGTAATAAATTCTCTGCACCTGAAACAATACAGTGTGTCAGAACTTTCTGAGTTCTCTCAATATCTGAGAACAGGCCTCCAGCATAATCCAACAAATGGGTTGTTCTTAAACTACATTTTGTTTTTATCACTCCTACCTCATGCACCCACAAGCGTTTAATAGCTTTGGGGTCATCTGCCGTCTCTGGGCAAGATAAGCAAATGCCCTGGATGACACGGGAGAAATCGCGCAGGTTGAAAAGATAATGAGACTTGGCTGGGGTAGGCAGCAAGTTCTTAGTGGCCTCCTGATACACTGTCAAGGTGGCACCCACTATCTGAGAGGTGAGGCCGGCAAATGCCGGGGGAAAGGGAAGTCTAAGGAAAAGCACAAGCATACATATTTATTTTGGGATATTATGTAAATGTCAGTGGTAAATGAAGCCTACACCCAAAATACTAGTTAAGGGTCAGTTAGAATGTTCTTATTTATTTCCTGCTAACATTCTAACCAACTAGTTATTTATTGTTAGAAAATTCAGAATTATGGTCTAAATACTCGTTTAAGCTGTTACACATGATTCTACTCACCGTACAATCCCTTACCAGATCTCACATTATACACTTAAAATGACTGAACAAGAGAACTACAGCTGCATGGTCAGGTCTAAAGGGTAAGAAAAAAAATATCAGCATAACTACATGCGCCACAGACATTTACCGTATAGTCAAGTGCCAGTTTAGGATTCTGGAGAAAATGGTATACATGGTCTTCTCATCAAATTCATTAATCGTGACTGTGTTAAAATGACGGAGGAAGCGAGGTGTCACTGGGTTTCTCCCACCACCTGGAAATTACAAAATGACAAAAAGACAAAGGGAAGTACATCAGACACACATTCCATTATGTTCAGCTATAGCGTTCATTCATAAAATTAACCAGTCCCCATGAGAAACAAAACCTTTTCAGCGACAATATAATGGCATGCAGTGCTTTGAATCCCATTTAAAAAACAAATAAACAAACAAACAAACAACAACAACAAAAAAAAACTGGATGGCTCATAGTTATTGATCATTTTGTTTATTCACATTCTGTGTGAAATAGCCAGACCCACCAGGAGGCCCCATGGCGCACATCAGCTGGATGTCCACCAGGTTGATCATGGAGCAGTCCTTCATGTCGTACCAGTTCCAGTGGTCCAGCCACTGGCGCAGAAGCTCCACCGGAGGCTGAGCACCGTACGTCTCTCTCGCAGGCATATTCACATCATCCACGAATACCACCTACACAGAAAACACACTTAAATCTTACAATAAAATGATGTGCTTTAGCATTAATCTTATCCCGATGCTTGGACCACGCTACAAGATTCATACAATCCTTAGCAGTGTTGAAAATGAGACCTCAGACAGGATGGCAAATTTCTCTGCTTTTTTTTTTTTTTTGCCTAGAATTGTCCTTCGGTCATCTAACCTTCCACACTACAAGTTTTGTGCAGAATAAAAGACTTTCAGGTTATGGTTATGAGTCTCCAGACCTGGAATCTCCTCCAAACACACACACACACACACACACACACATTCACTGCAGGTGAGTCGCAAAAAAACAACAAACACGTTGGAACATGAAAAGATTGAAAATTGGATTTAACACACCCCACACAACAAGATGACGTGAGAAGATAATCATTCAAGAGCCTAAATTTGAGAAATCTTCTGCAATCGCCAGGAGAAGAAGATCGAGATCGAGATCAAAATCGATTTGCTTATCTTCTAGTGTGGCCCAGACATAATTGGACTCTGGCGTGAGTACATAAGTAATAAGAAATAAATAATACTAGATACACAGCAAAATCTATAATAATAAAAAAAAACTATAATACAAATATAACAGTAATAAAACAAATTAATATTTAGTATTAATTATATTATTAAACACAGGCTATTATAGCAGAAACACACAGATACTCATGCTTACTGTGTCTTGCTACAGTTTTTAAATGAAACCTGACATTGAAAAGATTTAGAGAATTAGGAAAGATTATTATAGAAGCTACCAGCTATTCAAATTAAAACAGAAAAAAAAAACGTATTATGATATCATATTCTACGTAGAATGTATTATAATATCACACCATCTTCTTTCCCAGCGGGGGGCCAAACACTCCTTTGCGTCTCTTGTCCAGCTTGGACATGATGATGTTCTGAGTCTGAGCGGCTGTGGTTTGGGCTGAAAAGTTGATTAGCAGAGGACTGTACGTATCCTTGTTGAGCCGCTTCAACAGGAAGTCCTGTGGAGCGACAGAGCGTTTCAATCAATCTCACTGGAGGGGTTTAGACCACAAGTTCTGCAGATATATAGAGAAATGTCAACATGCTCATACTGTAGATTAGAGGAGGTAGACAAATAGCACCGTTAGCATCGCTATGGGGGATATTTGACATTAAAAGCCTACTTTTAAAAAGACTTTAGACTTTTAAAGTATAGTAATATGAAACAATTACAACTTTAAAATACCATGAATGTGTACAGCTGGCATGGTATTTATATAAGTTCTTGCATCTGGAATGGTTTTCTATGAACAATTAGTAATAATGACACTTACATTTACCAACTGCCTCCATTTTTTTGTGGGTCAGATAATTACCAGCCAATAAGTGCAAATCTGTGCATCTCTGCATTGAAATGATAAAATCGTGCATTTACCAGAGCCTGAAACACTATGTAGTGAAATCACTTAACGGTTCCTGAAAGCGCCAAGCACCCTCATTTGACAAGTGACATGATTTCACATCCACTTTCTCAATGTGGCCATTAAAGTCATTTGCAAGCATTAAAAAATTCACCCTGAAAGTTAAATGTCGTCTGGGAGGTTTTTTTTCTTCTCTTTGGTACTTTGGTACGGGGTACTTTCAAATATATTATTGAAAAGCCCTTGGTTCTGTGAATGAATGGACGAGAAAAGAGAAAAGGGAAAAGCAAAGAGAGAGTGAGACCGAGTGAGTGTCGGATGCTTAGTGTCTACTGAATCAGAAGGATGTAAACATAATCGTCGCAAAATGGCTGCCAAAAGTGTTATGACACTATGAATCATTCTCGGTCCTCGCCAGATGAGGACTGATCGCCTTCTTCTCAACCGCACCATAAAACACGTTCCGTTTCATTCTTCAGTGAAAAACTACCTCCGGACGTACTTTGCCCCTGCACTTGTAACCGTTAATCTATAGTGAACACAAGGGGGCTCGTACCGTGCCTGAGTGTGTGTGTGTGTATGCCTGTGTGCGCGTGTGTAAAATATGAGTGTAACGAGGCGGGTAATGGATGAGGCTGTTAGTGTGATGGATCTCCAGCTGGTCGCGCCAAAAATAGGAGCCGTTTTCCTCTCCTACTCTCGGCTGGGAGGGATAGAGCGAAGGAAAGGGGCGCGGCAGGGCGCCGTCGGTCTCGGCCCGCTGGCTCGTTTATCACAAGCCGCTGTCATGCACACACATGCAACATGCAGATACACGCTCGAGCTCCAGCGGTGATGAGGTACTGAGAGTGTGAGTGAGAAGCCCCCTTGGTGCTAAATGCATTCGCCAAATTTGTCTCCATTGGACAAGATCCCTCAAGGAATTGTTTATTTCCGTCTGTCTTGAGCTGTTCCTCAGAGGCTGATTAAAAGCTTAGGTTTTTTTTTTTTTTTGAAGTAAAGAACTGATAGATTAGTGCCACAGTGAAAAGCGAGCTATCTCCCCTATTTCTTATTCCACTAGCTTTAATAAAATTAGCATCAAGAAGACAGATGAAAGTGTTGAAATCAGTTTCAGAAGAGTTTTGCGGTGTGTATTGCCTGCCGTACGCCTCGTTCAGCTAATGAAGGGTTTCAGAATGAAGTGGTGAGTGGAATCAGGTGTGAATGAGTGTGATGAGGGTGCCACGTACACATCTTTCAACTGCACACTTCAGAGAGCGCAACGAATTAACCGTGAAAAAAAAACGTATTCACGTTATAAACTATTATAAGCATAATGGCCATAGTCTTCACCACTGTAGTATATTTTATTTTGTAGAAATACTCTATAAATAGTATAAAAAGTCTTATGACTAATCCTGTTTTGTCTGGCTGTTTTCACTGTCCTTTGAGTTCTTTATTATTATTATTATTATCCAAGAATAGAACAGATTTTTCCACTCACTATAATATACACACTCTTGCCGGTTCCTGTGGGCCCCACAAAGATGGTGGGCTTCTGGTGTGTGACAAGCAGCTCCATCAGAGCCGTGTAGCGCACTGTATCCTCCGTGGGCACGATGATCTCATTGAACTGCATGTCTTTAGGGATCGGTGGAGCCTGCTTCAGCTCCTCGGTCCACAGCTCCCATCTGCCCGGACCCTGAGTCAAATCACAGAGTTGAACAAGCATTTATTTATTTATTAATAACATGCACATTAGCATCGCTGCTGCACTGTATTTACAGTGCAGTCTTTATGTGATTGAACAGAAATGTAGTTATATGGCATCTGTATATTGGGTTTAGAATAAAATAATGATGAAAGAGGTTGATTTTAAGGATATTTACTTCTCCAGTTATTGAGCCTAGAAAAGGGGTAACAAACTCATTTTAAGTAATGGGCCACATTAGAGTTCAATATCAAGTGGGCCGGACCAAAAAAAAATTCAGTTTAGTAGACCAATAACACAACGGCTCCTCTTAAATGTGTTCATTTATCAACATCTATCTACATTCATTCTGAATGCACAAACAAATTGAACAGACGTATATATCACCTAGAATACAAATTTATATGCAGTGCCTTGCACTGGAATTGAAATGGCCTTAAATTGGTATTATGTGTCATGATTCTACACAAACTATCCCATAATACTGAAGCGGGAAGAGAAGAGACCTATACAGTCAGCTTCTATAACTTGTTAATGAAGAGTTATGTACACTATACGGCCAAAATGTTGTGGACACCTGACCATAACACCCATATGTGCTTGTTGAACAAATTTAGTCCCCCTTTACTGTTATAATAACCTCCACTCTTCTGGGTAGGCTTTGAGGTCTTCCCAGGGTTCTTCAGTTCAGTGGGGTTGAGGTCAGGGCTCTGTGCAGGACACTCGAGTTCTTCCACTCCAACCTTCACGCACCATGTCTTCATGGAGCTCGCTTTGTGCACAGGGGCATCGTCATGCTGGAACAGGTTTGAGCTTCTTAGTTCCAGTGAAGGGAAACTGTAAAGCTACAGCATACAGAGACTTTCTATACAATTGTGTGCTTCAAATGTTGTGGCAACAGTTTGGGGAAGAACCACATATATTGGTGTGATGGTCAGGTGTTCACATACTTTTGGCCATCTAGTGTATCTTTAGGTGTGTGGCTAGCTCAGTCGGTAGAACATGAGACTCTTAATCTCAGGGTTGTGGGTTTGAGCCCCACGTCGGGCCTAAACCCAGCCACTGGCGTTGCACAAGCTACTGCACTCTCAGTGCTGGTCCCAAGCCTGGATAAAATGGGAGGGTTGAGTCAGGAAGGGCATCCGACATAAAACCTATGCCTAGCTCTTTTTTTTTTTTTCCAGATCAATTAAGAATGTAATTTTAATTTAGTACACAGATTCTATATTCATTTGGTGGGTTGGATTATAACCTTTATCCAGAAATGTCTTTCCATATATATAGCTCCTGAAATTCAGTAGTTTTAAAGTAACTAGTCATAAATAAAACAGAAATCCATTTCAATCAATTCGTGCATTCCTTCCTATCGTTTCTGCTGATACTCTGCCAGGTCTGTAATAGAGGCAAACTCAGTTCTTGTTCTTTTCAGAGTCTTTCTGTCTTCAGATGTGTCTTTAGTAAGTGAATGCAGCTCACTGGGGTTCATGTGCGGTGATTAGCCAGTAAACTGGAAAATAGCAGTTCAGATGTTCCTGTTCACTTCAGAATCCATCCTGAAGTCATGGATTACAAACACTAACATGTTTCACAAATGCTTGGATAATGAGCAGGATAATTATAACTATAATTGGATCATTTTAATTGGATAATGATTTTCCCCTCTCCATAATTTTCTCAATTCATTACACTGATGAAGTTTAAAGTTTTGCTTTAGAACTCTACAGACTTTTTTTTTAATGCATGCAGCAAATAGTGGACTGGCTTGTCTGGACTTAGAGCATACAAGTGGTGTGTGTCTAATGCTCTAAGATGATGCTTATGCATTTTTCTCTTTATGGTAGCTTGTTTAGATTTTGAATCCTGGAATCAGATTGGACTGAAGATGTTGACTGTGTATAACAGCGGCTCTGACAGCGGTACCAGTCTCAAGACCAATCCATGTTTATATTAAGGTGCTTGTTGTAATATGTTATTGTTTCTATAATCAGTTACACAGTTCCACCTGAATATGTTTTAAAAATCATGTCACTGCTGATATTTAGTAGCTCCCCTTTCAGGAACTCGAGCTGCGTCGAAACGCTATGGGAACGCCTTCAGCGTGACCGCGCTCTGAATCACATGTGTAATCAGTCCAATGGATGGGCGAGACGTCACGGGCGGGGTGACGTAGCGACCCGGAAGCATAAAAGCCCGAGCGGCAAGCGCCGCGCTAGCTTTCTGTCACTCAGCAAGCGCTCTGTGTCATATTGTTTGTCCATTGTTTGTCTGTGTGTGTGTTGTCTGAGGCTATTGCCAGTGCATAAGCCAAGGACAAATCTAAACATAAGGGCGAGAGCGGACAGCGTTTTAGGCTGTGTGTTCCTCCCTGTCCGCGCTATATCACGGGCGGGGATACACACAGTCTTTGCGTTGTCTGCCTGGGAGCGGAGCACGCGGAGTCGGCTCTCGAGGGAGCCGGCTGCTCGCATTGCGAGCGTTTGTCACTGCGTGCGCTTCGCTCCCGGAAGGCTCTCTTTGAGGAGGGAGCCTTCACTAGCGTGCCTCGCGGTGCAGATCCCGCTTCTGCCGAGGCAGAGCGGCGGTTACGCTCGTGGGGCTCGCAGATGGATCTGGCGGAGGGAATGGAGACCGGAGACTTTCTCCTTCCTCACCCTCCAGATCCACTGTCCGCTCTCCGGGTTCGGAAGCCCGCTCTGCGCTTCTTCCTCCGAGGAGGTTGACTTGGAGGGCGCCGGTGATATTTTGCACCCTCATATGGATTTGGCGGAGGGATCCACTGATCCTTTCATGTGGTTTCGCTTTCGCCGGCGTGCCTAAAACTCGTGAAAAGACGAAACATGGGGCGAAAACAGGCAGCATTTTAGGAGCGGAGCCCGCATTAAAAAAAGAAAAGAAAAAAGACAAAAATATTTAAAAAAAAGAATTAAAAAAAAAAAAAAAAAAGGAAAAGTGACAGTGGTCTCTTATATCGACCACCAGGGAGGTCTGCGCTCGTGCCCCCTTTACAGGCTGGCGCTCCAGATCCTTGTGTGGTCCCAGGGGGAAACTCCTCTCGCTGATTTATATCCCTGGTCGTCTCAACATGGGAGCAGACGCCCTGTCGAGGCAGAGGCCCGTGCCCGGGGAATGGAGGCTCCACCCTGAGGTGGTGGAGCAGATATGGCTTATGTTTGGCCGAGCTCAGGTGGATCTGTTTGTGACTCAGGAGACATCGTACTGTCCCCTTTGGTTCTCCCTGACTCATCCAGCTCCCCTAGGACTGGATGCTATGGTGCAGACTTGGCCGAGGCAGCGTCTGTACGCCTTTCCCCCGGTCGCTCTGCTCCTGGGAGTTTTGGAGAGATTTCCCTTCTCGACGGCTCTCCATGGGAGATTCCCGTCAGGTGGGATCTCCTCTCGCAGACGGGGGGCTGTGGAAGATGTGGGTGTGGCCTCTGAGGGGGCACAACTCAGCGCTTCTGGTCTCTCAGCCAAGGTTGTTGAGACCATCCTCCAGTCCAGAGCTTCCTCTACGAGGAAACTGTACGCAATGAAGTGGAAACTTTTCACTTCCTGGTGCGGAGACCACCGGCTCAACCCTGTTCACTGCCCAGTTGGTACAGTGCTGGAGTTCCTGCAGGCCTGTCTCTCCGCAGGGCTGACCCACTCCACCCTGAAGGTCTACGTGGCGGCTATTTCGGCCTACCACGCCCCTCTTGGTGGTCAGTCAGTGGGCAGGCACCCCCTGGTTACACATTTCCTCCATGGTGCGCTGAGGCTCAGACCTCCAGTGCGATCTCGGGTCCCTCCTTGGGACCTGGCCGTGGTTTTAGAGGCTCTCTCAAAAGCCTGTGGAGGAGATCTCGGACCGTCTTCTGATGATGATAAACTGCCTTTCTTTTGGCTATTTCCTCTCTTAGGAAGAGAGAGGAAATAGCCCGTGCCCGTGACGTCTCGCCCATCCATTGGACTGATTACACATGTGATTCAGAGCGCGGTCACGCTGAAGACGTTCCCATAGTGTTTCGACGCAGCGTCTCGTTCCCTCGGGGAACCATGGTTACATGTGTAACCTGGAGACGATATTTCCATTTTGGCAAACTCTTGCTTAATTGTTTTTTTTTCCCCATATGGGACTTATTCAAAAGACTAAAGTAATAATGTTCAGTTAGTTGAAGTAGTTTGGCCAGGCTTTGTCATTTATGTTTAAGTTTATAAGTTGTTTTATTTGTTTGTCCTTTCAGCAATATCAAGAAAAAATGTGGATCAAGCGAAATTATAGTTAGTGCAGTAGCTAGGTTTAGTAGATTTTACAATAATTTTTTTAGTAAACTTTTTTTTAAACAGAAATGTTTTTTGTTCAACTAAAAAATAAGCAATTTTAAAATAGTTTATTCAATTCAATTTTGATTTGAAATATTGTATTTGGTGGTTTTCAAGTACTCACCTCATAAATTCGAATTTTTCAGTGAGCTCTGAGTTGAGTATCAATAAAAGTCATAGTGCCATTAAAGTAAACTACTACTTGTTATGATGCAAAAAAAATAAATGAAGTCAAAAGTTTATCATGCTGTCCATTTTGATTCCTCAACCAAAGCTACTTGAACACATACCAAGACCTCCAAACTCGTACATGTGAGCATCCGAGAAGGACTTGAAGACAGCCGAGGGAGGCCAATTTCTCCACCTCAGCATGTTGCATCGGTGGTGGGGGGCGTGGCTTATGAACTTGGCATATGTGCATACCGGGCTGAGGAACTTGAAAATTTAATTTGTTTTCCACATTTCCATATTGGCTTTAAGGCCTAGAGCTTTTGTGTTATGAAATGTTTTGCAATATCAAGTGTTTGAGTAAAGTTGT
>CM074978.1:3009022-3031601 GCA_037576825.1 Pangasius krempfi
GCTGCTCGCATTGCGAGCGTTTGTCACTGCGTGCGCTTCGCTCCCGGAAGGCTCTCTTTGAGGAGGGAGCCTTCACTCGCGTGCCTCGCGGTGCCGGCGCTCGTGGGCCTTTTTTTGGCAGGTGTGTCCATGCAGGACATCTGCAGCGCGGCGGGTTGGTCCACACCCCTCACATTTGCCAGGTTCTACGGCCTGGATATGCGAGCCACTCCCGGCTCTTCTGTCCTTTGCCCTAAACTGTGCCTCTAGCGTTTCGACGCAGCGTCTCGTTCCCTCGGGGAACCATGGTTACAGGCGTAACCTGGAGACGTTTTGTAACGAGTCTCCATTTCAGCACTTTGTAAAAGTCAGAAGTAAAGCAGAGGGCTTTGCTTCCAGTTTTTTTTTGTTTTTTTTTTGGGTAATATTACAAACTTTTTTTTTTTGTCATTTTAACTTCAAGAGAGAAAAAAGAGAGAACAGGAAGTGCAAGTTAAATGTAACCACAAAATGCTGTGATATAAGAGGAATAAAACACTGCTGTTATAATTAGCAATGGGTACCATCCCCATTGTTGATTTTCACATAACAGCATTTTATGTTGTGTTTTAGTCTTTAAATGACCGATAGCTATTTCCTATAGCGTAGATTACCTGTTTTTTTTCATCTTAGCAATGTATCACAGTTGATTTGACACACAGCACTCAACCGTTCAAAAAGAAAAAAAGAAAAAGGAGAGAACATGACATAACATCTTATTCCAGATATAAAACAGATATAACTTTGAAATGAAGCTATCATTCTGCTTTTGTTTAAGTTTTAAATCCATAGGCTTATGCCACAGTACAATGATTTCCAAACTGCACTGCCCTGTCCGGAGTGACCGACACTGTGTACCACACAGTGAGTAGTAATTAGTTTAATCTCACTTAGACCAAGTGACAATTAAACAAAAAAGGGAGCATTAACGGGAAGCATATCAAAAGCCCTGAAACATATCTGATACTCTGAGGAAAAAGCTCCTTGCTACAGCTGCCTGTCGAAACAAAGGATGAAGCCTGACAAACACTTATTTCCAGAATGTAATGAGGTATGAAATTGATGCATTTGGCCAAGTCATGCACGAAGCCTTATTAGTCAGAATTAAAGCTCACGACCAAAGCTAATCATGAGACAAATCTGCTCTTTATCACACTTTTTTACAATTCATGATTCAGAGATATACTTTTATAGCCAGGGTTTTTCAGCAGTGGCTTGCTACCTCATGTTGACAGAGAACAACTCTTCATAATGTTACTGTACGTAGAAAATGGCCCTCTAAAGACCCAGCTTCCTAGGGGTTAGTGTCCTTCTCCTGTTCAAACGTGTTATGATGACATTTAGAGAAAAAAAAGTCAAATTGGGAAGAAATTGTTCCCAATGTTTGTTCAGACCTTAGAATAAAAAATGCATTGAACTCGTCTTCGACAGACACCATACAACTCGCGTCTCCTTTCATGTAAGTGCTGCTGACCTCTTTAATGAAGCGGTACTCGTAGAGTGTGCCCGCAGCAGGTAAGGGCACTGTGAGCTGCTTGCTCGGTGCCTCTATGTGCTCCAGGATGCCGTGGCTGGCCCGCGTCTCCTCAGTCAGGGCACCTGTTAGCAGCTCCCTCACCAGACCATCAAACTTCACTCTCCCAGGCTCTGTGCAGCTGGCACCCCCTGACCACACCAGAGAAAACACAAAAATACCCTAGCCGAGAGAGAGAGAGAGAGAGAACCAAGTCAGTTAGATAAAGGTTAGCTAAAGTGGAGTCTTCTTCCACTACCAATAACTGCTTTTTATTTAACAGTTTATGAAAATAATAGGGATGTAAAAATGTGACGATGTGCATTGTGGAAATGTGTGATCGACATTGCGGAAATCAGCATTCAATTAATTCCGCATCTAATGCAATTGCACAGTTAGACACCAGAGGTCCCTAATCTGGGCAACCCATAGATTTAAAATGTCTGTACGCTGGTCGTATGATCGCATTTTCATCGTGGATACATCATGGCATTTGTTTGTTCAAAGTCTCTTCAATTTTGTAATTCTGGAGAGATTTCATAAATGTATTTATTTGCTTTTTTTGAAATATGGTGACTCTGTAGTACATTTTGTTTACAATATTAAACCTCTTTTCATAGCAATATTTACATTTACGGCATTTGGCAGACACCCTGATCCAGAGTGACTTACATTTATCTCGATTATACAAGGACTTCTCGAGCACTCGTACTGCATTTGAACAGTGCATGACTGTAATAATGAATAAATCAGTAACGTTTTATATCCATTTTGATAAGTGATTTAGAGTCTAGGACCCTGTTGTATAGCCATAGGTCAGCGAAATATCATTTCAGGGGCACAGTTTTATCTCTCATGCCACACGGTTTCGTGCATCTCTGTCGGAATATTCAGATAAAACGGCGCCAGCTGGTTTCAGTCAGATTGCTACTCCCACATAATACTTAGTATTTGTTGTTGAGGACATGGCACTCAAATTGCTGTGAGAAACAGTAAAAGGAAAATAAGTAGGAGAAAAAAAAAGTTGCTGTGAGATTGATGTATTGTAATATTAAACTATATTTACTTTCTGATTCAGATTATGGTTGAAACAGTTACTAAGCTCCGAACTTAATCATAAAATATATAAAAAGTGCCGGTGGCTAAATAAGAACAACAGCGCAGCTTTATTTTCTATCATCATTCTGCGTGACCTCTTGCCACCTCGGTATAGAGAGAATCTCGCATCATCAAAGCGATCATTGTCCTGCTGCCACAGGCTATAGCATCATACTTTTACCAGCACAATACATATAACTAAAAATACATTCAGGCAATATACTATTACAAACTGTAATATCATTAAACTTTCATTTATCCATGGCCCACTGCTGACCTTACTAACTCAATCAGCTATTCAGGAATGTTCTGTCTAAATGGGATAGTGGTGGAAAAACAAGTATTACAGGCAATAAATAGAGAAATCAGTTTCAGCTCCACATGTGTGATTACCTCTCTTTCACTTGAATTATATGTGGTCTTAATATATATATAAGTTTGCCTGTGTAGCTGTGTTGCCTAGGAGGCAGTGGATAAACTAGGAGAGAGCCACAGAAGGCTAAGACCCTGTCATAGGCTAATCAAAAACGCTACACGTCTGGATCAATGTTTCGTGCGCTGATATGTCTTATGTTGGTCTTAAGGGGCCAGGTGGGGGAAAAAAATGATCACACCTTCATAGAAAGAAAGAGAATCGAAAGACAGACTGAATCGAACCGCCTGCAGGAGAAACAACTTCATACGAATGCTAGACACGAGCTGCCGAGTACACTGTAAGCATTATATCGGGGGGGGGGGACTCGGATCAGGTTGTCATCAGAGATATATATATATATATATATATATATATATATCACACACACACACACACACACACACACACACACACACACACACACACACACAATCACAATCCTGGGAGTAACTGCAGTGCAAGTCTCACTGTCTGGCTCTGGAGTGAGTAGGAACGAATACCTGGAACAAAAAAACAGAAAAATGCAAACAAACCACCCCACTCAATCCTATTGGTAGTTGCCAAATCACAACTCTTCTCATTTGCATTACTGCACCTTGCTCATCATTGCTGTAGGGCTCGTCCTGCACATCCTGCAAACAACGGCAAAACCACACAATGGGAACTCTCTCTTTTTTTTTTTTCCCCCTGGCGAGAGCTAGTGATGGGCTCCTCAGACAAGAAAATAATCACACAGCAGTGCCTTATTGTACAATATCGATATGTTGTACACTTGGATGAATGTAATTTAGGATAAAAACAGATGTTCAGGTGTTAGTCAGACTCTGAGGTTGCCCTTTGTGCTTTTTGTCCAAGCAGAACGCAACAGTGACACTCCAAAGTTCCAGGCTGATGAGTGTAGGGAGCACTGACACTGTAAAACGGGCCTGAACATCACTGGCTCTCGGTTCCAAAGAAAACTTGTGGGATTTTTGGAAAAGCTGGTGAACACAGATCAAACTTGGCCAGAAACTGTAACTGAATTTGCACTTAGTTATGGGAAGAGCGCGACCGGATCTGACTGAAAACAAGTTGAATCCTTGCTTCACAGTACTGATGCTGTTATTAAGGAAAGAGAAATTGGAAGCTAGTAGTAGAAAGAAATGACACAAGTGACTCATATTTTGGCTGCGGAACATCTTCAGTCTTCTGTAAGCACTTTATTTTGTCCAGGGTCATGGCACAGGGTGGGATACCAGTCTATTACAGAGCAACACACACGCGCACACACTCATTGATACTTAGTGCAAAATATAGTAGCCAGTAGATGTTTTAGGGAAGTGGGAGGCAACCCAAGTACACGGGGAGAACATGTGAAATCCTGTGTAACACATTAAGCAGTACTTGCGAGGTTAAGGTCTGTGTACTCTCACCTCCAGCCAGGAGCACACATCTCTCTCGCTCATGGCCTTCATCTGGCCCTCATCTCTAAACTCGTCCATCATGCAATCCATCAGGTTCATCAGGGAGCGCACCAGGTTGGTGTCTGATGTCGGAGACAGCTCCTTATGTAGGTCAAAAAAAAAGAGAAAGAGCAAGAGGTCAGATCTCTCTTTTATGAAGAAATGGTACAACTATTCTTGGAGGTATCACTGACCCAAAAATGTGGAGATGAAATATTTATTTCACTAAAAGCTGGAAAGACTGGGTAGTCCTAAGCTAAAAAGCTAATGAGTCCCCATAGTTTTTCTTAAAACACATTTTCTTTAAAATGTGAATATTGAACATTTCATTACTGAAAGCTGGTGGGACCAGAGAGCATTGCTCTGCTTTGTGATCCCCACGGGGCTCCGTTTCAGCATTTTAGACACAATGTGATATTTAATGTCATCACTGAACACTGGAGGCAACGCAAACATTAAGATACAGAAATAATGCTAAGGTTTCTGCCTTAAAAATATTTGCACACAGTAACTAATATGTACATCAGAAACAGCTAAAGTGTGCCACTGCAACCGCGAGTCATTAAAAATGCCAAAAATGTTTTGTGAATATCGGGACAAACGTGCTAATGTTGCGCCGAGAAGCTTTGAGAAGTCATTTTGTCACTTTTAGTGCAGTTATCAGACCGCGGTAGTGGAAATCGAAGTGGGGGTGTTTTATTTAGTAACATGCAGTGGAGGGGAGAGGAATTGTTATTGCTATTATATTTTGGTAATCCTCCATTTGGACTATTTCCATACATACTATGTTCTCAAGAGTATTTCTTTCCTCTATGATTTCACATTTTCCATTTATGTGAATTGTGTTACTTACGAACTGTCAAACACTATTTTCAGATTCAACTCCTACCATTCTGAAGGTGTTACTTTTAAGTCCCTACCATTCCCAACAACACCCAGAACTATAAATAGATTATTTTATTTTCCAAAAAGGCCACAAAAGGCCACAAAGTTAAACAAGTGCCTTTTCCTCTGGTGAATAATGTCAGCAGTGATTTATGTGCTAATCTGCGTGAGCACCTTGGTCCCTTTGCGGATGAGCTGCAGGCAGGCGGGCAGCATGCGGTCAAAGAGGCCGGTGATGAGGTCTTTCTGCACGGAGCTCAGTGTGGACGGCAGGGTGCTGAGCCAGGAGATCATTAGTGGCCTCCAGCCCAGCATATGAGGCTCCATGTAGATCATACCACAGCGAGACACCTGCACACAAACACCACCCATTCTCAAATTTAAAAGTACATGGATTTCCTTTGTAGTACCTTGTAGATTTCCTGTACAAGCCTTGTTTATTGCACCTCTTCTGAAATCCAAGTCAAAAATGGTGTGATTTTTGAATTATTTAAATCCGTGATCCAATTGTTTGTCGGACCTTCCTCAGGTTGTACAGCATCACCAGCGTTAAGCACCATGAAAACACAACTAGTTGTTTTTACTGGAAGAGTTGAGCTTTTCTTGAGGAGAATCACACATTCTTAACACTTAATCACACAAAATCTGGCCACTTACATAATGCAAAAGACTTTTTTTTTTTTTGACTGTCGTTTCTTTCTATTCTTTTTACTGTTTAATTCTATTAGTGGAGCAGGTGCAGAAGTCTTCGGAGGCTGAAGGCATGATGAACAGCCCATTATAACAGCCGTGTTCCATCACTGAAATGAATATCACACATTTTTGCCCCAGTAGCAGCTGAATTTGAACAAATGCTGGTGGATTAGGAGCATAAATGTGGGGCTCAGGGAGTCAAAGGAGCTAGTGAGGACCTTTTACTGAGTCTACTAGCTTGATAGCAGAATTGTAATCGAGTAACAATGAAACAATGTGGACTGGGGGGGAAGAAAGTTGGAACCAGAGCCAGCGAGATTTCAATAAAGAAGTGTGAGAGAGAGAGAGAGAGAGAGAGAGAACAAAATGAGGGGGAGAGACAGAGAGATAACAAGAGAGAAAAAGACTCTTTATGTTGCAGCCAGATCCTTTCATTTTGTGTCACAACACACACATTTTCACTTTTTTTTTTTCTATCTCAGCTCTCCCAAAGGCAGAAACACACTGCCTCTAATCAATATCGACTTTAATCTGATGGCAGTCCCTGCATAATACACTTTTACACACACACACACACACACACACACACACCACACGCACACAGGGACAGGCACAGGCACAGGGACAGAAACAGACAGACCACTATTTATCCCTTTCCCCTTGTAAAGTCAGTCATGTATTTTTTGTACATGCGCTTCCTTATTTTCCATCTTCATCACTTAAATCAGACATTCAGTACAAATCTGATTTAAAAAAAAAATTCTGAGCTTTAACGCTCATAGCCCCTGGTCCATGTCTCATCTGTTTAGATTTTGTAGCTAATATAAACAATATGTATGAATACAGACACCAAAAGCCTCTTTCTATGCTTGCGTGAGTGTGTTTGTGTGTGTGCATGTTTTTATATCTTGGTGGGGACCAAATGTTCCCACAGGGATAGTAATATCTGACACACCTTATGAGGACATTTGGCTGGTCCCCACAAAGGAACCTTTTTTTTGCAGTTTCAAAAACTAAAAAAGACAAAACGTTTCATTTCTGGTTGCTGAAGGTTAGCTTTAGCATATAGAGCATTAATTAGCTGCATTAATAATCGTCAATGGAAGTGTTCCATAGAGAATGGGACTTAAATCACCTTTTTCTTTTTGATTTACAAACATCATTCACATTTCTCTCTGTTACTTAAAATAACATGATCACTTGTATTTTTTAATTAGATTTATATTACATTTTTATGCTCATGTCAGCAAAGTGTCACGTACTAATGAACTGAACAGAGATTTTTTATTTATTTATTTATTTTTCCTCCAGACTTCTTTCTTAGATAAAAGGCTTTGTGCAGTGAGTTGGCATTGCAGTTTCTGAAAGCCAGTGTCAGCATGTCATTACAATCTCCAGATGAAGCGCCCGAGAGAAGGAGACTCTCTGGAAAAGGAGGATTGGTAATGGATTTCTCAGAGCTCCCTTTCTTGACAGGCTTGCTGGAAAAAACCTACCACATACCAGAGGTAATCTGATTGATTTGTAGTCCTTTTTTTTTTTTTTTTACCTAAACCTCAAAGTACAAATTTGCACATGACATGTCATTTTTATGCATCGTTGATGAGGAGTAAATAGGGGGATTCATTTTCATCGTATTTCATCATGTTGATATCAGGAACACGTGGTAGCCAGTGGCAACATCTACACAATGTTTCAGGTCCAAATATTGAAGCGCTGTAGCTAAAAATGACTGACATTTCTACTCGAGTTGCTTTGTTGTTGTTGGGGTTTTTTTTTTCAGCTTAACCTTTATGGCCCATCTTGATTTTAACTAAATATGAATCTATAAACCTTATGTTCTTTGCTATATTTCATTTCTATTTTCAAATTAAAGGCCACGATCAAACCTCTCCTTTATCTCCATGATTCTAGAAAAGGTTGCAGTTCAGCAGTAAAGATCACACTGGTATAGAAATCGCATTCATTAAATCTTTGAGTCAGGGTCTCGTCGTAGTGAAACAGCACTGGTTAAAGTAGTAAATGACCTACTGCTGGCTTGTGATCAGGGTTGTGTCTTCTTGCTAGTATTACTTGATCTCAGTGCAGCTTTTAATACCACAGATCACAATATTCTTCTAGACAGAATAACAAATTGAGTTGGAGTTGAGAAATGCCTTTTCTTATCAGATCTTATCTGACTGTTATCAGTTTTTTTTAAAGGTGATTTCTCTACGCATACAAAGGTTTGGTGGTTTTTTTTAAAAAAACCTATTTAAGCAACATCTGGGTGCAATTATTCATAAACATGGTATTAGTTTCCAATTATATGCTGATGACACACAGCTGTATGTTTCAGCAATGCCAGATGGCAGATGCCAGCTTAATAAAGTTGAGGTATAAGTAAAGGACATTAAACACTGGATGCTAAGTAACTTCCTCCTACCTTATTCTGACACAGACAGACAGCTAGACGTAAGCTTTCTGATTATGTACCAACTGTGGGTGGCTTTACAGTAATATGTGCAGCAAAAAAAGTCCTAAATGTCCTACTACTTTAAAACTCATGTACATAACACAACTCGGGCGTAATGCTAAGCTAAGAAATACTGTCCAATGTTGTTACATTTTACATAAACAGTTCATGATTTTATCTCGAGGGTGGACTGTTGTAATGGTCTTGTTCACTCAGGTACTCTTGAATTTTAGGTATAGCATCCCATCAGTACAGGTGGTACTGTTTGCCCTCTCTATATATGACTGTTTTAGTGTAATGATCAAAAATTCGGACAGCTTCACTTGTGAGTCTGGTACTAAGAAACCTTTTGCAGCTTAGCATACTGAGAGAACAGATCATTAGTTATTGTTGTTAAACATGGGAAATGTGGTCTTAGTGTCGCTCACCGTGGCGGGTGAAGCCACCTCCAGGTCCATGGGTTCAAAGATGAGGCTCATTTGAGGAGACATTTGGATGATCTCACCGCTCATCAGACACAGTTTCTTATTGTCATCAAGCACTGTGTTCATGTTCTCGATCCACACTGCATCCACAGGCCCATCAAAGATCAACCACTTCCTGTCTGGAGTCTGAAAAGATGAGATTATTATAATTATTATTATTATTATTTTTTTTTTTTTTTTTTTTTGCTGGGCCGCCTGTCAGGCCAGCCTAGAAGGGGCATTTTTACTGACACAGACTGACTGAGTCCCGTTGTTGAAATATTCATGCTTGAGGAGTCTAGCTATGCTGAAATAAAGTGAATGTATGTGGTCAAATAGATTTCAGAGAGTATCTTCTGTATAGTTTACATAAAAATATTACATTTCTCATCAAAACATGATTTTACTGCGTATACTAAATTTATTTTAAACAAGTTTTTAATGACTAATTTGAATTCTGTAGAGGGTGATCAATTCATGTAGTATTAACATCATTCAGTTACGTTATAAAATCTCATGTTTATAATATATATATATATATAAAATGACCTGCATTTTGATCTTGATGGTGATCCAGCAAAACTAGGCTTGTCTAGTTTCCTTGTTTATAGACATCTACATAATACTAATTAAATTTCGTCGGGGGGTAATCATCATTATTTATTAAATGAACCAGAATATTAAATGTACAGTGCCTTTTTAAAGTAAACCTAACACTATCGTTGTCCACTGATATTTGAAAAGTAGCAACATAAGATGATGTACAACACAGGCCCGAAGACGTCCCAGTAAAATGTATAGTATTTTTTCTAAGGAAAGAATAGTTAAATATTCAGCGCTTGTATTTTTGCCTCCTTTCTGGGCTTTTTTGTGACCTTAATGCCTTCCTGTGTGAAGGAAATTGAAGTGCCCATTTCAATCGCTTAAACCGCTATAATAGCACACCTGAGAGGTGGCAAAGGCTCTGTAGCTCACAGCAAGTATGCCGTCTGACCACTCATGAGACACAGGGTCAAACTGACCATACAGCTGGCCCATGGTGATGGACTTGGGGTTGATAACAGTGATCTGAACCTTGTTCTCATCCATCAGGCCCTGCATAGAAGGAAAAAAAACACATTAATGCTATTACTAGAACATTATTAAAATGTGCATTTTATTTCGCATGTGGTTAGAAGATTTTTACCATCTTGGATGTTGAGTGATTGTGTCTGGGGGTTTTTTTCCCCCCAGTAATTTGGAATCATGATAACAAATAATTTAAGTTTTCCACTCAAAGGGTTTTATCATTCCAAAGTCCAAATGGCATTCAATCTCCTACATAATCATGTAAATTATAGCCTACATCTATAATCTGCAATTTTCTGTGGTCAAAAAATAACATCATCCAGTGTTCCAGAATGAAATTTGTACCAAAGGCAAGTTTGTGTTTATTAGTTAATCATGCAAACATCTTTGATCTGAATATCCTGCTTGCACATAATCGTCTATGTGCTCTGGTCCGCTTTATGCTGTGTGATTGGTGCAGATGCTGTCAGCCCGTAAAAACACATTCATTTCTATATTCACTTTCTGTTTGTTTTTCTACTTGATGAAATCTGAAAAATTACAAAATCTTCTTGGACTAATTAATATTGGTTTTTGATAACTGGTGCAATTGGTAGAAGTTTATGAACCTAGTGTATTGTGTTTTACTGTTGTATAATTTAAATAGACGAATGTGTTGCCGCATTGAGTGTCACAATAAGCGATGCTTCCACAAACTGTGGTTAACACCTGAAATAAACAGAAATGACTGCTGAGGGCTAACAATGAAAAGGTTCTTAGTTATTTGCAGACTGTCCATCAAACAAGGGAGCAGTAAAATAGTCATATGAACAGAAAATCTTCATGTATGAAAACATCCCGCATCCCTCACTGAATTTTTTTTAATTTTTTTTAAATCAAAATGAAATTATCATCATGGGAACATTGTGGTTGAACTTGGTTTGACCCCAAGAATCAAAGGAAAGTGGAATATTGTGTTCAGACGTTTTTATTGCAAATGTATGACCAACTCTGCCCTGTTGGTGGTGCTAGAGGGCTTGAGTGTTGTAAACTAGAAGTACTGATAAGATACTTTCATGAATAGCATAAGAAGCGTTCTGTGGTCTGCAACAGACTCCTATGTGAAAGAAGAAGAAGAAGAAGAAGGACATGTACAATTCCAATAGGGTGCACCTTAGGTGCTTGGCCCCCTAAAAATGAAAGTGAAGTTGCTTGACTTTAGCTGTGTTGTGTGATAGACAAGCATTGCAATTAGGCAATGGTGTGCACCTGCTCTAGTTTCCCTCGACCATTACGGCCACTTCTGTTTGCCAGTGTGATTTTTAAAGGGAAGCCAACATTACTGGCAATGATGTGAGGTGGAAAATGAGTTTTCTTAATTGTTTTTTTTTTTATTTCCAACCAGTACATAATAGCACAAAGTAACACATTTAAACATTACAAGTGGCTAAAGTTGAGATTAGAGCTGAACTTGATAAGATGTAGTGATCATTAGATTTCCCATGAATAAAAAGCTAACTAATGATTCTGTCCATGTCTCTACAGGTATTACAAAATTTCTAAAAAGGGAAAAGAGCTGGATTTAGCCGTGTTATTGCTAACATTTCATTTCAGGTTGGAAAGAAGCTGTAATCAGGTAATTGAGTGCAGCTGTTGTTGGTTTCTCTCACTGCTTAAGAGTCTCTTCTGTTTAGTCTGCTTGTAGTGGATTATGTTTCCCAGGAGGTTTTTGCAAAGGGGTGTGACTTGCAGTTAGGAAAGTGGCAGTCATAAAAATAAAAAAAAATCTTAGATCAGGGATGTCCAATCTTATCCACAAAGGGCCAGTGTGAGTGCAGGTTTTCATTCCAATCAAACAGGAGCAACATCTGATTTTACCTTAATAATCAGCTGACTCTGGCTTTCAATAGACTCAGGTGGGGCTTCTGCTTGGATGGAATGAAAACCTGCCTGCACCTACATCAGCCATTTCCTGATCAGATTGGACCCTGTCTTAAATATTTTGATGAATTATGAGATTTAATGGGCTGAGATGTAGTTATTCTATAATGAATGTTTATGCTATCATTGATTCTCTTTAGTTCTGACCAAAAACCTTCTGATGGAAAGCTTCGTTTTTCGGTTCCACCAGGCTCCATGCTAAGCCCTGTATTTTTGAGATACAGGTAGATAAAAACAATTACCATACACTTTTTATGCAGATCATGACTTATCTCTTGACCTCCTTTGTGTTTCGTTCACACAAGAAAGAATGTTAAATGTTATTTTTGGTCTTTTTGATTTTTTTTTTTTTTTTTACAAATAAACTATATAATAGTAGGACCTTAGATCAATGAAAGGTTAATCTTGCTTGAATACTAAGTGTTTGAATTTACAAAGAGATGAATAGCCTTTTTTTTTTTTTTTTTTTTTTTTTTTGAAGTCCAGTGGAAATAACCTCCAGACATTCTTTATGTGAACTATCAACAAGATAACATGCATGACATAATTGTTATGAAAGCTGCAGTCTCCTCCCTCCCTTGAGTTCTTCAGGTTCTGCTCTCTTATTACTTATCAGTTGTTGCATTTAGTGCTGTGAACTGGACTTGAAATTGGGGCAACTTCAAGAGAGCAGTGCTGCTTGAGATTCATGTACTAAATCTGCATTTTATGTCTCTTGACACGTAGGTTATACCACTTGTACTGCTTTGGCTCATTCTCGATATTCCTTTTGACATGGAGGCTGAGGCATGATGTGCGGATCCTCAGCCTGCCTACACCTATTCACGGTTATTTGAAAGCCGGGCTCAGTTTGAGCGAAAGTATAGATCAGATTTCCAGCGATGGAGATGATTTGAGATATGATCTCTGTCACACACTCGCAGGTCTGAACAAACATGCCTTCTTCATTAGGTCATGGTATTATTGATGTCAGCTTTTATTTCTGGGCATGGTGGTTTATTTTGAGTTAAAGATATGACCAGACTGATTTGCAGACAGTGATGCAATGTGATAAAGAAATCAGAAATGGTTATCTTCTGTTATACAGTATGCATATGAGATGAAATCTTATATAATGTATGTATTTCCACATTGGTCTGATGAACTACAAAAGGGAAAGAGTAAGACTTTTAGTAAATATTCTACCGGTTTACCAAACCAAAACACTTGATGCAGCTGGTGCAGTGTTGGTCTGGAATTATTGGCACCCTTTAAGGGAATGGGCAAAAAACATTATATAAAATAAAACTTACAATTCAAAACTTCCATTCAAACAATAGAATTTAGTTTGCTTTAGCAAAAATAATGCAATGCAAAAAATATATGTAACAGATGTATTGCCTGAAAAAGATTTAAGATAACTGCCAACATCATTGGCATTCATCAGCATCCAAACAGTAAAAAGGGTGATGAGGGAGGTAAAGAAATTTTGTCACATTTCAGTTGATTCTAATCATGCCACCAACATAATATGCTGTTTGAAAGTGTTGGATACTTGCTGAGGGCAACCCAGAAAGCCTGAACTTCACTGGTCATCAATAGAGCTACATACAGCTGGAGTCAGATGGTGTGGTCAAAGATAAGACCTAAAACTTTTTGTCTGTGCACACCGTCAACATGTCGGGCAAAACAAGGGCTACATACAAGGAATTGTTTACTTTATGAGGCTGTTTTGCTCTTGTCAAGATAAACGTCTTCATGAATTACGCTCAGTGTAAGGATATTTTAGCCCAAGACTTTACTGCCTCTGCCAAGACGTTAAGACTTAGCTATAGATGGATCTTTAGAAGGATAATGTCCCCAAACATGCCTCAGACATCAACACTGCAGGGTTGTAACAGAAACCGAATTAATTATTTGGAATGATCAGAAAATGTGTTAAATAGATACAAATAGGAAATGCACAAAGACCACATTCATGATCATACAGTACAGTGTTCAGTCATCCTTAGTAAGTGCCTGGTCAGTCATTGGGGTTTAAATCAGGTTACTAGTTTGTTTATATTTTTTATATATTGTATATTTTGGGAAATAAATAGATTCATAAGATATCATGGGCAGGTAGAAACAAAAGTAATACCTGCATGATTGGGATTAAAAAACATTCCTGGACATATTACTATTTGACTAATTATGAACTCGAGTGATGGAGCTAAGGCTGAGGAACTGTCAGAGCCAAAATTCACAAGCTTTGCTGACACTGCTGTCATTTCTAGCCCTGCATATTTCCCTGTGTTTTGCACTGTTTCTAGGGGTATAGTGGAAGGTTCGTTCATCCAAAAAATAAAAAATAAAAAAACAGTTCCAGTTTAGGCCACACTGACCTCAGATTTAAATTGAAATACAAGCCTGAATATTTGGAGTACTATGCAGATACAGATAGTGGCATTGCATTGCACCCCTAAAACAATTATACAGTATATCTCTGGGAACCATTTTGCAATGGTTTTCATCTGTCTCTGGATTTGAACCCTGTTGAATCAAATATAGTAGTCCACATATTCAAATCTCGGAATATAAAGGATCTTGAAACATTCTGTATGAAGATCCTCTATAATCCCCTAAACAAGTGAACCTTTGCTTTTAATTCCTGCAATGCACAGGAGTATAACCAAGCCAGCTATAAACAAGCTGAGAATGCTGTTTGTGGACTACAGCTCAGTGTTCAATACCATCGTGCCCTCCAAGCTTGACTTGAAACTCTGGGCTCTGGGCCTGCACAGCTCCCTGTGCAGCTGGCTCCTGGACTTTGTCAGGCAGACACCAGGTGGTCAGAATTGGCAGCAACATCTCCTCCCCGCTGACCCTCAACACTGGAGCCCTGCAGGACGAGTGGTTCTCAGGCTGAGTCGACCTCACACATTCCACTCAGACTAAGGCAGTCATGAAGCAAGCTCACCAGCGCCTCATCTTCCTCACATGGCTGAGGAAGTTTGGTATGGAGCCCCAACATCCTCAGATCCTTCTACAGCTGCACCACGGAGAGCATCCTGACCGGCTGCATCACTGCCTGGTATGGGAAAAGCTCTGCAGAGGGTGGTGCAGACAGCCCAGCACATCGCCAGAGAAGAGCTTCCTTCCCTTCAAGACATCTACACCAGGCAGTGTGTGAGGAAAGCATGGAGGATCCTCAGGGACTCCAGTCACCCGGGGCCATGGACTGCGCTCACTGCTACCATCAGTCCGACGGTATCGCAGCATCAGATCCCACGCCAGCAGGCTGTGTGACAGCTGCTTCTTGCAGGCCATCAGACTGTTGAACTCTAACTAATGACACCGCCACAAGCACAACCCACTCTACCTTCCATGTACTGCATTTTATCATTTACGTTAACACTGGACTCTGACAGACAGACTGATATCAGACTCTAACTGATAGTGCTGCAATGTGTCTCATGCGCTGCTTAGCACAGCAGACATTCCAGCAATGTTAATTTCACTATCCTCATTATTCTGTACTCCTTGACATTCAATTTGCACTACTGCATGCTGCGCTGCTCACCTGCACACTACTGCGTATGTGTATACGTGTACTGTGTATTAAGGTCTATGGGTATACTGCGTATATCGTTTTATGTGAATACTGGACAGGTGTTTATGTACATTGTGGTCTTTATACTTGTATTTTATACAGTGGAGAATGCACCTAAGATTTTCACCACCTGTACACTTGTGTTTATGATGAAGTTGATTAAGTCTGGAGTTGATAGAATAGTATAGAGTAGTAGTATAGAATATATAGTATATATATAGTGTATATAGTATATAGTATAGAATAGTATAGAATAGTCTATTGGATGTTATCTAATGTCATTTCTGAAAATGAGAATTTGTAAGCAGATGTACGACAATATTAAGTTTGATGGTTATCATACAATGGAATTTTCACCTTTCTGCTCATTTCAAAGATGGCTGTGAGGAAAAAGGAGCATGATGTCACCTTGCATTCCCGGGGCACAGGTTACCTTCTCACAGATGTCGTTCAAGGCAGCGGCGAGGACTCGATAGGCGCATGTCTTCCCTCCGAACGGCTCTCCCACCAGCATGAAGCCGTGACGCACGATCATCATCTCAAAAACCTGCAGGATCTTCTCTGCAAAGAAATCTGTCACCTGCAGGTTCATCTTCTCACTGTTCTCTTTAATGGCCTCCAGCAGGACAGTATAGTCTGGTTTGGGGAGTTTTATACCAGGAAAAAGATCTGAAGTGATGCCCTAGAGGGGATTAGCCCAGTAAAGGGGGGAAAGTAATAATTAAAAACGAGACAGGAGTCAAATGGTCAGAAAATTTAAATCTAAATTCTAGTGTTCACTGAAAAACGTGGACTGAAAAGCAGTAATAATGATTAAGCATCTCATTTTAATGTACGCAGTAATATTATTCAGCTTGTTAGTTTTAAAATGTCTTATTTTATTGGCAGATATTTCTTCTTTCTAGAAACAAATGCTTAAAATGAGGAAAAAATTACCTGCCAATAGGACAATACTTAAAATTGGACTTGAGAAAAGTCTAAATAGGTTTTGTGTGTGTGTGTGTGTGTGTGTGTGTATTCATTGTATATATTCATTTTTATATCCTGTTCACATTATCATATTCTTAACATGTCTTCATCACTGTACACTGATTGCACATACATATATAGATCATATTTATCCTTATTTATATTACCCACTGCACCTTCTGTACATAAGTCATCCATTTCCTTGTACATATCACCCTCATAGCTGTAGATCCTTATTTGTAATTTATTGTAAATATGCCACTTGTGCACTTCTGGTTAGATGCTAACTACATTTCATTGGCTTAGTACATGTACTTTGAACAATGACAAAGTTTAATCTAATCTAATAATAAGAAATACCTGATAAATCTGACTACATTCGATATATTTTCTCTTGCTAAGCTGTGTAAAGAAGGGTGTGATGACATCTTTCACAGTTATTAGTTCAGCAGTGAATGTCAGGTTGGCGTTAGTAACTTTCGTACTGGTAAAGCTGTCAGATGTGCCAACAAAAGAAAGCAGGCAGAGAGAGGGGAAAAAAAAAATCACACTTAGCACAAAATAGAGCAAAAAATAATTAGCAGCTCATCTAAGCCCCGCCCACTCGCTTTCTATTGGCTTACAAGCCAGAGATTCACAGGTAAGAGTCCGTCGGCTCGGCTAAACTAAACTTTAGCTGAAGCTACTTTTTCTGACTGTAGCAGAGGGTCAGAAAAGCATGAACACTGTGTCAAAAGCATACGTGTTGGCACCTCTGTACAGCTGATGTATGTTGAGCTGCGAGATTATAAACAGTCTGATGCAGGTTTTACCTCAAACAGTGGCAGATCATGGGCCAAAAATTTGGGAAGGTTAACATCAGTGATGGACCTCAGCAGAAGAATGTCCTCGTTCTCCTCCGGAAACTTCAGCTGTGACATTTCAAACACGCAGTGAGGATATGTGAGAAGGCGAGAGGACGAAATAGAGAAAGGACCGAATGGAAAGAAAAGAGCAACCCTTGAGGTTAGCCTCGAAGTGAAAGACTCATCACACATACAACTCTTTGAGGTCTTTTGGGGAAAGTCTCATTCACACACTCCTCGTGTGTGTGTGTGTATGTGTATATATTTTTTTGCTCATTCTTTACCATCGCTGCCATTCACAAGTTGAGCCCAGGAGGCTAAGAGCGCGTCCTTCTTTACTCCAAAAGTCATTCCGAGTGTGACGGTGCAGGAAACAAATTGGCATTGAAATGACGTGCGTACATTCATTTTCAGAAAGCCGCAAAAAAAGCGTACTGTGCTTAAATGGGAAAATAGTGGAGGGAAAAGGAAGGTTTTGAGGTCAGTAACTTTTCCTATGCCCTAAAATCATCCTGATTTTTGCTGAAGTCTGAACTCCATTTTGATGGCTTAAGTGCTTTCTTTACAATAAGGGACAAGACACGAGTGATATGAGGATTATTTTTCTAATAAAAAGTACTGAGTACTGCAATAAGGTTAAAGGTCATCTGGCCTGGGACTTTATTAGGATAGACGGGTTTGTAGCGGTGCTTTCTCGCTCTACATGTCCATGGAGACCCAAAAGCGAAAGATGCTTCTACTTTGTTTCACTCAATTGGTTTTGAGCCAGAAAGAGAGAGAACATGAGAGGGAGCCGGGTAGTGGGGATTTTAGATGAAGCAGAAACCTTCTGCTCCTTTGGCCCTCTCTAATGTCATATTAAAAGATGACTTTAAGAAATGGAAGGGGAGCTGAGCTAACGACATCCAAACGACAATAAGAATAAGTTTAATTTGTGTAACGTCTTTCTGGAGCCCAAAAACACTTGGCAAAGATACACACACACACACACACACACACACACACACACACACAAAATACAAACCCCAAAACAGTGATTCTTCAAAGGCAGCTGGAAAATGAAGCCAAGAGGCATAAATGAAAACTCATTGAATTTTCAGATTAATAAATTTCTGAATATAATAGGATCCAAGCGTCACTAGGTCACTAAAAGGAAATTCTAAAAAAAAAAAAAAAAAGTTTGTCAAGCTAATTTTTCAAACAAGATCCCATAATTGTGAACTAATAGAATTCAAACAAGACTAGAACTTGTTACAAAAATGCACCTAAAAGACAAAGCAAGTGTTTTTAACTGAAAAAGTCAGCATTGAAACGAATTACTATACTGTGGACCTTTTTTGAAATTATACTTAAGACTGTATTTGAATCGATCTGAATGGTAATGAATCTATACTTGGAAGTTCCTTTTAGAGTTATATATATAAAATATATATATATATATTTTTTTTTTAACCAAATTAGTTTGGTTGCTCTGTTCAGTAACTTTTGCAAAGTAGTCTCAAAAAATTCAACATGGAAAAAATCAAAATATAGAAGCGAAGACTCTTTGCTAGTTTTGTGAGTTTATCACCAACTTGTTAGTTCACATTTTAAGTATAAACTGCCACCTAGTGTGTGGATGTCCTGAGCGTCCAGAATCGCTTTAAAGCCTGAATTCTGAGAGAAAAGCGATTATGTGGATAATTCAATAATTCAATTTCACATGAAGATTTCTCCTACTGAGGCAAAAACCAAGTACTAACCAAATGATCTTCTGAACATCCTGAATGTCTGATGAAGTTTTCTTACCTTTAAGTTTCCAGCGGCGGTCAGGACAGACTTGACGGCCCTCATGCCGTAATCATAGTGGCTCTGAGAGGACAGCTGCTCGGAGCAGAGGCGATACGTGGCCACGATCTTCACTGAGAGCGGACGGGCCGTTACAAAACCACAAGAGTAGAGCACAATCTCTGCAATCAGGGCATAATCGGGAACCATCATGGCCACGGTGCGGAACAGGGCCTGAGGCAAAGATTTGAAAGATGTGTGCGTCAAGAGTTCTACGCTGACTGACTTTAAGTCCATACAGACATCTGCATTATGGATAAACATACTTCCAGTGGTAAATTATTCATAATAAATTTGTCTGCCGTCATCTTTTCCTTCTAAGCAAAACTATCAATATAAAGTGACATCACAAAATCTGCAAAAAGAATGAAGCAAATGTGTGAAGAGGATATTCAGATACGCTTTAGCTACAATATTTAGCGGACAGCTAAATATCCCGTTATAATATCTGAATATTTTTAAACAATCAAATTAGTAAAATCCTTTTTTTTTTTTTTTTTTTTTTTTCCCCCCCATAAGCTGGTCTCGATCTCATACCTCATTCTTTAAATTAGTTTTATAAACCATGTACCAATGTTCAATATAAAGCGATCTGTTTTACATTACGGTGCCAAATATCGTTTTTTAATATATTTCTCATTATATTTTAATACATTGGCATTCGTTCGGCATTCACTTTTCCCCCCCAAACATCATCCAAAATACCAACTATACGCCTTTTTGTGCCAAGAGAATGCAAGACAGCTCAACAGTATTAAAAAAAACCCAGTTGATCTTATGAAATGAAATTAAAAACTCAACAACGGAATTGCGATTTAAAGCTTCAGCAGTTATACGCCTCAAAGATTAAACCTTGTTAATCCAGTAAATGTTAAACCTTGTTAATCCAGTAAGATTTTAATTGAGCTGAGGACATGCA
Organism: Pangasius krempfi; assembly: GCA_037576825.1. Classification (NCBI taxonomy): domain Eukaryota; kingdom Metazoa; phylum Chordata; class Actinopteri; order Siluriformes; family Pangasiidae; genus Pangasius; species Pangasius krempfi. The sequence continues at coordinate 3,029,125 of CM074978.1, forward strand.
CTACTCCAGAACGACTAAAGGAACGTTGGCAGGAAAAATTATTTGAGTGAGCGCCAACTGTGCAGCGGGGCCACATGCGTCAGGTTTTGTCTGGATACGCAGGATATTAGCATGAGAGCCATTTCTCTCCACTTTGTGGAAAATCTTCGGCCTTGAGAATGTTAATGATTGAGGTAAAAGCCAGGTGTTTCATATCTAAAAATAGTTATTAATGGACGTGATTGGCTTGTGTGACACGCTTGTATTTAAGATACTCCCCAGATGTCTCTTCTCAGTGTCCTCGATTTTACACGTGGTACCTTCAGGTTATCAGGCAGCTCGGAGCGACCAGCGTATCCCGGGTTCATAGTGATGAAGACGGCACAGGATGGGTTGAGCCTCAACTCCGTCCCCTCAAACATCAGCATCTCGGCATGAGCCGCGATCCCTACGTGGCAACATGGATTTCTTAGAACTTCTGTAGAACTTTAACAGACAGAACGCTAATGGGGCTAAATTATTGATTCGAATGAGGGCATAATTAGCATAACATGTTTCTAAATGCAGCCTTCGTTTCGTCCAACTGTCCATTTAATTATCAGTGAAGTGATTTCAGATCTTTTAAAACCGGATTTCCCCTTTGTGATATCTATTCTTCCTGACTCTAATGTCTGGCAAGAGAGGTAATGTACAATTCAGAACTCATATAATGTCATGATTTTAAAGTATCCTTATGGATAATTAATGACCATTTTCATTTTGACCAAAAAAAAAAAAAAAACCCAAATGTATGATGTGGGCTAAGTGAATTAAATTAACCATGAATTAAAGCAAGACTGAACAATCAGCATTCGTTTAATCCGCGCTATCGTTTTTAATAGCAGCTGAAGGAGTTCAAATCTTTGCGAGCCACTGAGAGATGTGATGAAAGGCGTAATGACATCTTTTATTCAGTGATGTCTAATTCTGGCTTCTGGTGCTCAGAGCAGCACAAAGCATCACAGATGGCCCTCAAAAAAAGTCCAAAAAATGAAGAAATCAACATGATTATAATTTGAGCTACAGATTTAGTGGTGCATTTATTGCCCCTTTTAGTGCATGTGTGATCATATATGCTGCAGATAGACCCTCTACACACACACACACACACACACACACACACACACACACCTCTCTGAATGGTGAGAATTTGCTGCGCCACCACAGACAGCACCTCCAGGTCAATGCGGTTGAACTCGTCAAAGCATGCCCATGCACCACAGGATAGCAAGCCCTACAAGAAGCAGATCAAATCAATCAATCGAAAAAAAACAAACAAACAAAAAAAAAACTAAAGGACTCGAAGCTGTTCTGTACTTTCTGATCTATAAAACCTCAATGTCTGACTCTGTGTTTGTCGCTTTACTCCTTCGGCCCTCTCTATTCGAACAAGTCTTGAAGACTTTCAGAACAGAAATAACGGTCGCTGCACTTTGTATTTCTCCTGAAAGTAGAGTTAAAATCAGGTAAATATAAAGTGTATGGAGGAATCCAAATCCTAAAAATCCAAAGTATGATCTCAGAGAAATGGGGGCTCATTATTTTGAAGAGACGTAAAAAAAAAAAAAAACCTGTTACGATGAAAACAAAATCTTCCCCCTGGCACTTTTAATGCTTCATGCGTGTTTCTTTATTCACATGTATTTCAGATCAGTAAGAATAATTCTTACTACAGCAGGGCGCAAAGTTCTAAGTTTCACAGAAATATTCGTGAAACATTAACTTATTCCTCAAACAAGTTAATTATGTCTTAAAAACAGAGGGGATCCAGACATTCTGGGACATAAAACCAATTTTTATTTATGAAGCATTTAATTCTAGTAACATTTTAGTTCTTTCTACGTTCTTAATAACGGGATGAGTTAAGGCTAGGCTCGTGCGATGTAATGGTTATGGGATCTATGGGATATCACGCTGCCATGATGGCCAGTGACGTTTATTCCGATGATATTATATTACCAGCCCTTTTGCGAAGGTCCTCGGCATTTTAACATCTGAGCATGCGAGTACGAGTTCAGAAATCAAAAATACGCCATATCCCAATAAAACGGGACGCGAGCTGATGCATATGAAAAGTGGAATGATTTGCACAGGTATTTTGAACTCTCTAACTTTGATACTGCCTGGAAGCGCTGCCTCCTTCCCCTCATCAGAAAGTGATTAAATATTCTTTCTTTTTTTTTTTTTTTCGCTCTCCTGTACCAGTCGGCGTTCAGACATACGTCAGGAGAGTAGAGGAGCGTGTAATATTACTAGCTGTGCAGTCAGGAGCTGCTTGCTGGCAGTGGCAATCGCAAAAACTTAGTTGGATAATAGATTATTGATGATACAGGAAAATATATATACTGTGTGTGTGTGTGTATATGTGTGTATATGTGTATATGTGTATATATATATATATATATATATATATATATATATACACACACACACACACACACACACACACACACACACAC
>CM074978.1:3032237-3092355 GCA_037576825.1 Pangasius krempfi
AATGAACACAAATCCCCACAGCCACGCTCCAACATCTAGTGGAAAGCTTCCCAGAAGAGTGGAGCTTATTATAACAGTAAAAGGGGAATAACTCTGGAATGGGATGTTCAGCAAGCACATATGGGTGGGTAAGAAAGTGGTATGGAACAGTATGCTGAAAGAAGAAAGGGATGCTGACTTTATATTGAATGCAGTCTTAGATTCAGATTTCTTTCCTAGAGTTATTTTGAAAGAGGATGTCTAATGGCCAGGATGTTCTCTGATTAGTGTAATCTCACAATCTCACATCTACTGATTGCTAACACTGAATCTCCCAGCCTGTCTAATTCATAGCAAAAAAAAGACCTGATCTGATCCCAGTATATAACCTCTTACCATCGGACTAGTCACAGAAATAGAGCAATGGCGGGGCTGACACTATACTTCCTGTCTCTCTGACAGCTGCTGAGATACTGCAAATAAACCTTACCTTCCGTAGAGCGATTGCTGTTACTGAGCTTTAGTGCAAAGTTTCCAGGCAATCTCAACAGCGAAAAAAAAAAAAAATTGCAATCTAACAGCAGTGATGCCAAAGAGTGACCAAAACAGATAACACTGTTAACGACAGTCAAATTAACTCATCCTCTTCGGCTATCCCCACTGACGCTACAGCGTGAAAGCACAATGTCAGCTGTGTATTGTATTTTGGGAGAAGCACAGAAGCTCTGTCCTCATTCAGTCCCCATTTAACCCAGCTATCTCGGTATTACTCTGACGGATTCCAACCCACACGAGCACTTTTCAAAATTTCCATAAAGCGCTGGGTTCAGTTGAATTCTCAGAAGAAATGACAGAGCAGAGGACAAAGGGATAACGTGCACATGTGTGTGAGACAGAAAGAGAGAAGAATGAGCCTAAGGAAAAAAAACAGAGCACAATCAAGCAAGAGCACTAGGAAGAAAAGCAAGGGAAAGAGAGACCGTGATTACGAGATTTGTGGAAGTAAATGTCTCTGTGTCGGTGCACACATTCATTATTAAACAAATACCTTGGGTGAAATAAGACAAGGATTGCTTATCAACCGAGGCTATGCTCAAGAGAACCGCGCCACAGGAAGTAGACCAGAATGTCATACGGAAAAGAGGTTTTATAATTAAATTCCCACAGTAAGTACAGGATTTTCAGAGGCTCAAGATGAGTTTTTTTTTCCAGGGCCAAGCACAGCTAAATTGCTTTTCATGTGTCTTTGCGCCTCTGGTCCTGCTGTGGATTCAGCATGGGCTGCAGATAAATGAATTTTGATTAACGTGGCGACGTGTTAGAAGAACGGACTGCATAACTTTAATATCACGTTGTCTTAACACTAGACTGTTACATTGCCGTGATCATATGCCGATTTTAAACTTTATTTAATTGATGAGAGACCCATTAGTCGACAAATGTGACTGAATGGTATGCTATTTTATGACACGTGGCATTCATATGAGCTAAGAGTAATACAGACTGTGTTCTCCATAAAAGCTGTCCAAATCTTTCCAAACACTACTGACTACTGCTGATATTCCCTCAAAACTAGCTATGATCTTATATTCATTTAAAACTAGCTACGAGCTTATGCTCCTTCAGAACTAGCTACGAACTTACATTCCTTCAGAACTTAGCTTATATCGTCTCATAACAAGTCACAGGTTTACGTTTCTTTAAAACTAGCTACGAGCTTATGCTCCTTCAAAACTAGCTACGAACTTACATTCCTTCAGAACTTGCCAAAAGCCTATGTTCCTTCAAAAGTAGCTAGGAGCTTACATTCTCTCGAAACTAGCTGCGAGATTATGTTCCTTCAATCCTGCAAAAATGCTGCGGGATCACCACGAGGTTCACCCCTTGGTTCTAACATAGCTTTTGCTCCATGGTATTCCTAGTTATGTTCTAGTTAGAGACTAGTAGCTCTGGATAAGGGCATCTCTGCCTCAATGCTAACACTGAGCCAACAATGCTACAACCGTAGATTATAATGTGAATACTATACAGCTACATAATCTATCATGGTTTAAATTACTTTTTCATTTGTATGATCTCCAATGAAATTGTTCTTAATCATTACAGTTCCTACAGTTTGGTTTATAATTATATAGTTATTCTAAAACTAAATGGCCTTAAAACTACCAACTAGACTGCAGGCAAAACACAAATTAACTGCCTTTGTAAGCATGAAATCTCCTTACATAATACCTATCAGAATAAGCTTGGCTTAAAAAGCCTATTTGGCTTTAGCAGCATGGTTCATGGTCCAGCAATCTGGTTTCAAGCTGTTGTTGAAGTCAAGTCTCCTCTATTAGGACCTACTCAGGAGTCCCAAGAACGAGGTCATTTGAGAGTCTCAGGTCTTGGAAATACAATAAGAATATACATGAAAATTAAAACAAAAAGAAAATTACTAGACTAATCCACCTTCTGTTCTACAGTTTCAACCTGAGCCAAATTTCACCCACGTGTACAGAGAAGCGGTGGTGCTGTCTGCTAAAAATGAACCCAGAACTGCGTTGCTGTTGTGATTTTGTAGTTAATGAAATCTAATGAAAAATCTAATCTGCACTGATCTCTAAATTAATTCAATATGAATTGATTTCTCTGCCAGGTTTTAATTACAGTTTTCCAACAAGATGCAATGATTTTTACTCCCAAGTTGAATTAATGGATTGGGTTTTTTTGGGTTTTTTTTTTTATTGGCTCTCTTAAGGGTTGTATGTAGTTATACTGGAAACAATCCAACACATGGTTTCAAATGAACCTTCAAACTCTTCATGCTTTTTTTTTTTTCCTTCTAAACATTGCTATGAAAAAAAAAAATCTAAGTTAATTCTAAAGAGAAAAAAAATCTAAATATTAAAATAATGTAATTTCCATTGATCGTTTTCTTCTTTTTTTTTTTTTTTCCCAAAAAGGCAGACCTAATTGAATTTGATCTGACCCAGATTTGACCCTGTACCTGGTTGGGTCCTTCGTCTCGGAAAGAATCTCCAGTAGCTCATCGTTGGACAGAAAGAAGAAGCGAGGGAAGAAGAGTCTCTTCTTTTCCAGGTACTTGTTCAGGCCTTTCAATATGAGCTCCAGGAACTCGTTGCTCTTCTTAAGCTTCTCCAGCATCTTCTCGATGGCCACCACAGCCAGGACGTGCTTGTCCTAAAGCAAGAGACAGAATGGGCTTCGGAATCAGTATGAATGTGAGATAAGTGAGATGAAAGTGTGATATTTTGGTTATAATTGGTTATACAACCAATATTGTTTGGCTCAGAACACAGGTTTTCTAATACACTGTTCTCCATTTGATGGGCCAGGATTTGACTGGAATATTGAAATCACTATTTGGATATTCTTTCTTCATTCTGTATTAAATCCACATGAAGTCAGTGGGAAAATATGAAAAGGCCAAGCCCCATCTGGCCGAATATAGTTGATGCAGAGTGCAGCACTGTCGTGGTGTGTTTTTACTCTCGTGCAGGTGGGAGCAAAAGGTCAGATATGAAGCTTTCGGGACAAGATGATGCATTCTTCGCCTTAAACGACAACGGAAACAAATCAGGTATCTCCAGTTTGTAGTTTAAGCCCCGTGAAGCTTTTCATTCGACGCTGAATGCTTTGCTTACATTTTCCATTCGCTATTGTTTAGTAAATATAATGTGCAAAGCTGACCGTCAGATTATTACACACATGCAATTACTCAAACCGTTAATCCGATGACATTTTCAAACATCCTGCCTACTAATGCAGCCTTTTCAGCTCGGTGGCACTTAACACTTAAAGACTCTGGAGTGTGAGCTTTTACAGGAGGCCTGAGGTATTGAGCTGACATTCAGTAAAGCTTTTACTGTGTTTTCAATATTTCTCTTCATCATTTCTTTACGCTATATCCGTCAAACACAAACGCGTGTGCTGCCACTGACAGGACGAACGTTTAACTGCAGTCGACAAACGATGCTTGATTACACCGAATTAAAAAAAAAAAAACCTCTCCTAGAGGTTAACTGAAAATCCTTTCATTAACTTGTATGGGTATCCAGATATTAAAATTAGGCAGCAGGCTTATCCCTAGCGCAGAAACCGCAAAAGCCGTGTGCAGTGCAGCAGATATCTACACTAATTACTTTTTAAAGTTTAAAGTACCGTTTTGTACCGCCAGAATAACGAAGGCCAATTTTTTGGCATAAACATCAAAGCTTCTCGAATGGATTTTTCAGTTATCACAAAGCACGCTGCAATCACAGCATACGGCAGTACAATCAAAGTATAATAGCTTTTCCAATTATTGTGCAGCCTGACACTTTCAAAAGAGCCAGTGTTTTTATTTATTTTTTAGCTACCGGTTCAAACAGCACATATGCTGTACGCTCAACAGGGATCAACACAACTGTCTCACATTCGCTGCTTTTAAGTCGAAAAGATTGTAAAGCACAAAAAAAGGTAACTAATTCAATCCAGTCTCCGTGCAAAAGGTTGAATTAAAGGTCTGTCCTTCATCCGAGACAAAGCAAACAATTAGAAGCACTTCCTACCCATCTGCCCTTCCTTTGTCTCTCTCTCTCTCTCTCTCTCTCGCTCTCTGTCTCTCTCTCTCTCTGTCTCTCTGTCTCTCTGTGTGTGTGTGCTCCATTCATTGAAGTTTGAGAGAAACTAATAATTGGCCCCTGAGCCTTCAAATTTTGATTGCTATTGATTTTCTATTAACCACGTCTGGCTGAGTTGGAGTTGAAGTCTTCATGAGAGATTTTTGAAGTTTAATCATCACTTCGGGATGAAACATGATTTCTGAAAAGGGATTCTTTGAATGTGTAATGAAGTGATGGTAATAACCTAAAGCCTCCCCCAAATCACTTTTTTTTTTTTTGTGCCTGAGAAAGGTGATTCTAATGAAAGAGAGTGTGGAGAGGCAAGATAGGAGACCTGTTTTATTACGTTGGAGTCGAGGTGAATCGGAGGGAGCAGCTGCCTCCACAAAAAAGACATTACCGTCCCCCTTTAAACGCCGAAATGAAATTATCGACCTTGAATCGGAACGAGAACATTCAACTTTTTCTTTAGACCGCGTAACCATAATTATACTCTCATTATACGTTCAAGTGAGGTCGAGAAACCGAAAAGTTGACTCTTTTCCATTTCCTATTGTGTTCCTTCTCATTCGATCGTCTTCCCTTTGAGAAAGGTGGATGGGATGGTTAAAAAAAAAAGCCACCTTTTTTAGCTCTAGAGGGTTTTTTTTTTAGACAGGGGAGAAAATCATGGAGAGGCACAAGACGTAATTAACAGGACGCGTTCAAAAGATGCTTGTGTATTTAAGCACATGTGCAGTGCTTTATCTGTTCATATGTCTAAGGGAGAAAGCCGCTGACATGTTCGGGGAAAACGGTGGAAAAAGAGTGACACCATGTGGAGATTTCTATGTTGCAGTTTATGATGTTGACTCTAGGGCTTGAAAAAGCATGGGGGCTGCACTATGCATGCACTAAAATTAAATGATCCAGCTTCTTCTGTACAGTATGTATATCTGAGCTGTCGTCAAATCTCATCCGTTTTATTGCTTTCTGCTCTTCATTTGTTCATCACTGCCAGGAGACTGAGTCACTGCATGTAGGTAGTGGTGAGCATAAAGAAAGCTGTGATAACTGAAATCGGGTGATATTTTAAGAATTAAAACCCCATCCCCATTTCTCATTTTTTTTGATGATGTGCCAGGGTCGAGGCCTCCAGACAAAATCTATAATTTCTATTTGATGGTGCTGCCTTGTTTTTTTTTTTGTTTTTTTTTCTGTCTCGCGAAAACAGGCTATCGACGTGTCTCGTTTCACAGCAGCTGAGAATGGCAATTGCACCCTTCAGAGTTTCAAAATGAGTAGCTGTGTGTATGTGTGTGTGTGTGTGTGTGTGTGTGTGTGTGTGTGTGAGAGAGACAGTAAAGCAAGACTGATTAGAGCCCGCAACCCCCATCAATAGCCTGAGTATGTTCTCATTTGGCATGACATGCCATTTATTTCTATACAGACAGAGGCTTAGCATAAGATCAAGTAAAATATCAAGTCATTTTTTGGCCAATGGCTACAACCCCTACTTTTTCTACCTTCCTCAAGTAGTGATGAGATGATGCAATTGTATGAAACCTTTTGTTTATTTGTTTGTTTGTTTGTTTGTTTTTACGTAGAGCTTAGTCAGCTGTAAAAAGTACTGCATGTCAGCAGCCAGCACAATCACTTCCAAGTCATGGTTTTAATTCTGCAGAGCAGAATTGTACAAAAATCGCATTTCTATGTAACGTACTAAATGTGAAAACCTTTTGTGTCTGTGTTGATGACAATCCCTTAGCCCTGACCATTTATTAACGAGTTACAGACTCCTGAGATTCAGTTAGTCAAACCGTCAGGAACACCTGGAAACAATCGAGTATGTATCATTAGGTCTGCAGTAAAGTTCTCAGAACTACATGCAGTATATATTGACCTACCAGGCTGACTTGCTTAATGATGTCCCTCCAGGTTTTATCCACAGTGGTGAAGCAGCGTCCCTCCTCTGGCATCTGGGCCATGATGTCTGGAGAACTGAATATGGGCTCCAGGTAGAGCCACGTGGTCTGCACCTTCAACCACTCGTCTAAAATCTCCTGCAGCAGCAGCAGCTTGCCCTCCCAGTCTCTACAACACAAAACCCACAGATTTGTCCATCTGTCTAACCAAACGTAGCTTTATTTCAGATTATTAATTTCTAACTAGGAACATAAAACTAAAACTGCTAGTAGGCTTCGATTGTTTAAACCCATGATCCATTCATTAAGGTTTTGTAGTGTAGATATCTCTCGAATGTCTCTGAAAGACACTGAATAATCGTGGTTATTATGATCTTGGCTTTTGGTATCTTCTACTTTAAATCATTGCTTCAGGCTTTACACCTGCAGAACATTCAAATCCAGAACCTCGCTGGATCTTGTCTATGAATGCTAGTGATGTTAGCCAAACTCATTAGAGTTTTGCTCTGTAAACTGGCTCTGTGTGTAATTTGCCCTCAAACGCTTACCGTATCTCAGCCTCGAAGGGTTTAATGAAGGGTGAGCCGCGCATCGTCTGTGTCTTGACGATATGGTCGTCCAGCAGCATCTGGATCTCGTCCACTGAGGACAGAATGGACGTGCCGGTCTCTCGGTAGGGCAGCAGGTTGAACTTTATGCCTGCCCATTCACCTGCCATGCGCTCCATGGCCTTCTCCAGTGAGTACTCTTTGCTGGCTGCCTCACTGATGTTCTCGAAGTTGGGCAAGTGGGCCTCAAGGTGCATAGGAATGAAGTGGGAAATGCAGGCCTCGTCTTCTGAAGGCTTCAGGGAGAAACCCACCACGGCTGACATGGCGTCCCAATGGCGGTCTCGCAAGCCTGGATTACACAGCACCTGGAGGGGAGATAGTTTTGGAGACAGGATTGTAGTGTGAGTACAAAAGGTTCTCATGAGAAGCAAGCAGAACTGATGAAGCACCTTGAATGAATGGAAGAACGTTAATCGCAGAGAGTTGATGCGACTTGCTACTGCTTAAACTTTTCAAAATTGGCGTGGTTTCAACACTCGAGCCATTAATCCAGCTACACCACTGACAAACAATGATGTACTACATTAATTGTCTGACTGAGGTAAAATTACAAGTAGAACAGGTGTGTTTTCATTAGGTTTCTGGAGAAATGAGCCCCGAAGACTTTAATTGTTATGAATAGGTACTTGAATAGAGATTGGCAAGCCGCCAAAGCTAACTAAGGGGAGCATTAATTAATAGGGAGTAAGCATCTGACTGTTTATGCTTTTTACAAAAAAAAAAAAGGAAATAATAAAAATTTTTTGAATTGTGTAATGATAAGGGTAACATCAGGAGTAGGAGCAGACCAGTAGCTTCTGAAAAATGTTTATGCAGTACAGTGTATGCCATGAATTCTTTTACAGGACTGTCATTGCTTTATATCAAGCCGGAGGAAACGGCACATCAAACCCATACATGCACAAGATAGAGTAGAAATTGTTGGGACTCTCTGTAGCAGTTGATCCATAAAGTCCTTATTCTCCATCTCACTAATTAAGTACCTGCACTAACGGGAGGTGCTGCTTGAAGTCCTCCACCTCGGCCTTTACTTGGGCGGCGATGTGCAGAGCCTTGGGCGAGTCCTGGAAACCTTTTTCCAGTTTGTAGAGTGAGCGCCAGTAGTTGCTGATGTCGCCCTCCACCTTGTCAGGGTTGATGGACGTGAGGGGGCCGTTAAGCCAGTGCTGGTGATCAGCCTGAAACTCGGTAGCTGTCTGGTACAGGCGAAGGTATGGGAGCAGCTGGTCTTGGACTTTCTTGCGTAAAGGGTACTGGGAGACGGGCCATCCAAACGCTTCTTCCTCCAAGTTGAAGCCCTCGATCTTGGGGAGAAGAATCATAATAAAACTGAGGGGAAACAGATGATCAGGCTGACCTGTTTCTACCTCTTTAAAAAAAAATGTCAAACTCATCAGCAAAGCCACGGTTAATCTAAAAAAAAAAATTGAAATTGTCTATCACCCCACGCTTATGGACTAAGAAACCGAGAGCCATTTAAATGGTTGGAGTTTATGACCAAAATGCTTTTTTACGAGGCTTAGACGTTCACTGGAGTAAATGAATGACTTACTTTCTCTATAGCAGTCTCCAGCTTGGAATTGAGTGCCTGAGCCTTTTTCAGATACTTGCTGAGGTCAGACAGGTCCCCGAAAAAGGTGAACTCCTCCACCTGCTTCTCATAGCCTTCCAGATCTTCCACGAACTTCTCGCACCGCAACTGTGAGCAACGAATGAAGTCATTAATATCTTACAGATAATAAACGGCAATGCAGCCTGGCCTGTCAGCGGGAAGACGTCTCCTTGTTGTGACTGTTGTAAATTTGTTTCGTGCCTCATTACAGATTGTTATTAGCTTACAGTATGAGGACATTTAATTAGGTTGATTTGCTAATGTAAGACGTAATTGTATGTTTTAATTTTAGCTTGTTTGTTGTCTCGTTTTTCTAGAGCGTCTACGTGATGTTCTCTGCTGTGTTGAGACTGAGCAATCACCGTTGCTTAGAGATTGATATTTGGTTTTCTCTTTTGGGTAATTATTATTATTTTTTTTTTTACCTTAAGGAAATCCTGGAAATGTATGGTCTTTTCGCTAGCAATTTCTCGGTGCTTGTCAAAGATGGAAGGCATGCGCATGTGCCACTGGAATGTCTTCTTGTTCAGGCTTATGTCCACTGAAGAAAACTCATAACCAGCCAAGAAGCAGAGACGATTCATGGATTCGCTGAGCTTGAGCTCCAGTTTGGGCATCTCTTCAGCTTCGACCTTCTTTATGTAGGCCTATAATGAAGGGAAAAATGATCAAACAGGAAGTCAGGACTAGAGTTACTGAAGAATAGAGCTGAGAGTTAATATATCTGGATGTTCTGTATCACCTTAAGAGCCATGAGCTCTTGTGTGTTTGAAGGAGTGCTGTGGGCTTTTTTGGCAATCTTCTCAAATTCATCACATAATCTGTAGGCATTGGACACACACATGGATGAGGAGCTTTGACGCACAACAGTGCACTGTTTTGAGATTTATAAGAAGCTTGTATTGAGAAATTGTATGGCTAGAATTAGGGTGGTTAAGGTTTCACTGTTAGTCACGGTGTGATCAGACTGCTACAGAATACAGATTAAACTGCATTTCCGTGTATTACCTTCTACCGATTTCATTTTTCACCTGATCAAATTCCTTACTCCAGTGATTCTCTTCCCTTTTGTGTCCGGCTGCAACTCCCTCTCTAAATCGCTGTTTCTCAGTGCAGGAGATGAGAATGCACTGAAAACCCTTTGGCTGTGTGATGCACTGCTGTTATTTCTGACCAGAACCAAACTAAACATCTAACTTTTTTTTTTTTTTTTTGGCTAAGCAGCTCTACACACTACCATGTTCGAATTTTAGACTATATAAAAGTGCATGCAGATTATATACGGTTTGAAACCGATCGAGTCGAGGTTTGCAGTAGTCTCCTTTCGTGTAAATTTACACACACTCAGGAGCACGAGATTTTCACGAATACCAGGTTTCTTGTGTAAGCACTCGTATTAACAATAGATCCATTCATATCCAGCTTGATGAACGAGGCCCAATGTAAAGAAGTTTTATGGAAAGGACTTCGTTTTATACCAAATAAGCACTTAATTTTCATTTGGCGCTTGTTTCCCGCCTGCTGCTCGTAATCACCTAGTAAAAACACGTCTATTTGCATTGGTTTCCAACAGTGAGATAAATGTTGGCACTCACTTTTTATTGCAGTTCTGGTGGTCCTTCAGCATACGGGTCACGAGTTTCTCCCTGAGTGCCTCTGCACGCTTCACTAGTGCAAGGATAAGCTCGTGGCAGTGCACTTCGAACATACCGAGTCGTACGACCTGTCACAATCAACAACAGTGACAGAACCCTGTATCAATCTCTGACCATATCAACGCCGTCTCGTCGATCTCACCATTAAACCCAGGATCACTTCTTGGTTATCTTTTTCGCTTGCTTCATTAGATTCTTTAGAAGGTTCATTGTTTTTTTTTTCTAGACCCTAAGCCCTTCCAGACCAACAGCTCATAATATCACTCTATTCTCATTTACACACATCATTTACTCATTTATTTTCAGCACGTTGGAATACAGGTCCAAAGGCTGAGTCAGTTGTGGTGCATGCATTATTGCTACTCGTGCTACGTTAATTAGACCTAATTTCAATTTTTGGAAAAAAAATTAAAAAGTTGCAGAGATGCAGTCAGTGAATTAAATCTTAGCCTACCAAGAAGCTTGCAATATTGTGGCCTCGGAGGCACAGATATGAATATTCCCTCTGTACTGCATCTTATTTACCAAACCAATAGAAAAAATGCAAATTAATATCCCTATTGATGAAAGGCCGTTAAAAATGAGACCTGAGCCTGGATTCATAAAGAACTTTCATGAAACGTTTGAAAGTAACGCAAATGTAGCAAACGATAGAAAGTCATTGAGATCCTGCAAAAATAACTAACTGCCATACTTAAACTGACCTTGCAGGAGTCATACTGGATCTCATCAGCCAGCTGCTGGTAGCGTGTCGCCTCCATCATCATCTCCTGGAAGGAGTGCTGCTCCACCAGGAAGTGCTCTATGTCCTGCTCGGCCTGTTGCGAAACCAGCGGCGCAAATTTGTCGTAGAGGTGCACGTGCTCAGTCGGCCCACTGCTCTCCTCACGTATCACCCGCCGAATTTCATCCTTTTGTGCCTTCAGGATCTCAGGCGGGATGATGGGTTTCAGGGTTCCGGCATCCTCAGTGCCTGGCTACGATAGAAAGTCAAAATAAAGGACCGTGTAGAAAATGTGCAGGGGTCAGTGATCAAATGTAGCCTTGTTTTGTTTTTAATAAGAGTCGTTTGTTTTGAAGTCAAGTAAATTTCCCATTCATATCAGAGCATGACGTCGTGCCTCCAGAATATACATCAAAACATACAAAATATGGTTAGAATACCATACTAGAGGGTGTTGTCAAGAATGTAGGGGGGAAAAGCTCATTTCCTTTGAGAGAAAACCTTCAGGAATGAGAAGGAGAAGAAACAAATTTACGACCTCTTACCCATTCTGAGTACAGCTTTGTCTCGACTCGGGGCACCAAGCTGATGCATTTCAACATTGCGTCACAGACGTTCAGCAGAATGACCTCAAAGTCCTTGAAATCTGGCTCAAATATGATCTTGTTCTGCTTCAGGATCAGCCGCAGAACAAAGCCCGGATGCTCATAAGCTCTTACTGAGCGCTTCAGGGAGAAGACAGCGTGAATTATTTAATGCTCGCGCTTAAAGTAAAGACATGTAAAGGCTATTAAATGCAACATGCTCTGAAAAACAGAGCGTAAGAGAAGTGTTACTCAGAAGGCACGTTCAAGAATAAAATAAAACGTGGGCCAAATGGGAGAATCATGTGGGGTATAAGGACCAGCCAAAATGCTTTGTTAGTTAAATGCTGTTACAGACAGTGGTGCTATAATATAGCATAAAGTGGTAGATCTGCCATTATATGAATATTAACCATCACTTGGTGTAGTAACACGGACGGTTATTCACTGTAATGGGATGACCTTTTGACCTTTTGGGCTGAACTGATTTAGCAAGTGCCAATAATTTGTCAGGCAAGATATCACAAAACTCAACACTTCAGATTGTTCTCGCTACAAGTATCTAAGCTGAGAAGGGAGCTCGAAACTGCCAGTAAGGAAACGTTAAGCATACAGCATGACACTAAAGTGTGTTGTGAATGAAATGCCTGCTGAGGTAGCTTTTTGATTAAAGATGCTCTGTGACTGTAAACGTGTAGATGTTGAAAAAGGAAAAAAAAAAAAGGGCATGCCAATATTTTTACGTGATATCACGCTTTGAAAACATAACCTTCCTCACTCTCCAATCTTATTAGTTTACTTTTACTGTCACTGCTGTTGCTGAATAATTCACAGCACTTCCTGAATAATGTGCTTCAAGAGTAACAACCACATATTAAGCTGGAAGTTCAAGGAGTTAATATCCGCACTGTATGTCTTACTGGGTCGTGAACTATCAGGCGTGTGTAGTCGTGGATAGATTCCAGGGCCAGGCTCTGGAGCTGAGAGGACATTAGGGCGGCTGCGCAGTTGAAGAAAGACTGCAGCCGTGCTGGATTGGTATTTCTGGGGACCAATTTGCGCTTGCTTCCCTGGTAGTAGATTTGTTGCACCTCAGGAAACCACCTGTTTTATCCAAAACACATATATATATGTTTTTTTCCCCCCCAGTATTTCTGCTGTATTAACTTAACTGTCCTGTTCTCTTCACTGCTTATCATTTTTATTTCTTACTTTTGCAACCAAGCGACCTAAACATACATACTCTTCATGTGCATTATGGAAACGCAGTTGAGCGGAAGAATACTTTTTTAGCATTTATCCAATTTTCGATGGACATTTGGACAGAAGACTGTATTCCTACCTAGACTTTAGGGATGTAAAACCTTCAGTGGTATTACATGCTTGGGGTGTAAAAGTAAACTAACAGCTGTGTGCCTACTTCTTCAGCAGGACGTCTTCTGCAGTTTCGATGTGTTGGCTGACGATCCGCTGAAAGACGGAGAGCTCCATGGCCTCCTCTCTGGTGTGGATCCCCGTCACGTCGAGAAGACGCAAATTCCTGGGCGGGAAGATCATCGTTCATCGTTCAATATAAAGGAGTTAGAACGAAAGAAGAACTGAAGCGCTGAGCACAATGTTTTATGCAAAATAAAGATTTTCGTCTCAATTAAATCTGCACTACTAAGAAGACAATCGGAGAAAAACAAACAAGACATGAGTAATCAGCACGCATTTCCTTATGTAGGAGTCCTCAGCACTTAAATGATATATCATTTGATAAACAGATTTACTTCTGTATATTGTTGATTATGAAACGTAAACCTCTGAATACTTCTGTCTTGTTCTACTGCTGAACCCAAACCCCATAAAGAGGTTGTTTCCACTCACTTGAAGGACACGTGCCACAGGTTCAGCACAGACAGCATGGTGGGGTTGATGGCATGGAGATGCTGGCTCATCCTTTTTTGTGCTTTTTGGAAGGATGCATTCCATGGCTTCGGCACAACTGCCATCCTGAAAGACATTTTATTTTTTCAGTTAGCATCTTTAAAAACAAGTAGAACGCAAATGGCAGCGGTGTTGACCTGGATGCCGCCTCCTCCTCCACCAAGAAAGGTCTAGTCCTGTAGTACTGTACATCGGGCTGCATAAACACCACCCTGTCTTGGATTATTTTCCTATAATAGCATGCTTCACTTTCCTTCACATTCCTTCACTTTAACCAGTGCTGTGTTTTGTGTCTCGTGTGCTGTAGCATGTTAAAAACATGTATGTGAATATTAGAATTCGGTTAGACTCACTCTTCTCTGTGAGGCGGAAGACTTTTCACCTTCTTTTCCTCACTCTCTCTCGGGTCTTGCAACGCAAAATCCACTGCGGAGGCAGGCAGGGGGTGATTGACGTTGTTAACAAGTCGCTCTTATAAACTATTACAGTTTTCCAAATGTCATCACCGTAGAAGTTTGTGTGCAAAGGAAAAAAAAAAAAAATCATTATTTGGCTGAGGAACGCTTGGCTCTGGAAACGGGAAGCTTAAAAGAACCCAGGAATTTGAGCTGTTATTAACATCCAGAGACTCCAGATGATCAATAAATGATCCATTCAACTTATCAGCATCATGAAAATTCATGCTTTTAAGTTTGAAGGAGATGCAAGAAGCCACGCAAATAAAATAAGAACAATAAACGACTGAAAAATAATTAAACTCAGTGTAGAAGGATTTAAGTATGTATTCATTCTAACCCTCAGGTTCTAATATCTTTGGATATTACAGTAATTACAGTAATAAAACTTCATTTAAAATTTTATCCAGTATCTCATCTCCATCTCCAATATTAGATATACTGTATAAACAGTAATTATAGGAATAAACATGCAGACGCCCTTCACGTATTTAATATTAATAATAATAACATCATCATGTTTGTGAAAGAAGCACATATTGGAAAATGTGAACCTGGGAAAAAAAAAAAAAAGTTCCCATACTTTTAGTCAAAACAAGCCCAAATGAATGTTATGAATTTTCTGCGACCTCAGGCCTTGACCTTTCTGCATTTTTTACTGCAGGTATTTCATTTTTTTATTGCTGAACTCTTACAGTAGTGTAGCCTGTTAGGATAGCGAAGAAAATAAACACGTTAAATAGCACGTACACTCTTCACTGATTAATTAATTAACTGTGGCTCGTTTGAATGCGACTCCCAGTAATGTTTCAAAATAGTAGCATACAAATTGTGTGTTCATAGTTAGAGCAATATTCATAATGTTACTTTAGTAAAATCTGTTCAATAAAGCACAAAAAAGGAGACTGCGAGTTTCTCTCATGATCCACACGGGAGTCGGGTTACTCCACACGGGGTATACCTATAGCTTTCTTAGCACTCAGCAGATAATCCTCTCTTATCTCATCTGAGAGAACCTCGACGGAGCTGGTGAACGTCTTCAGGTGACTCGGCACCCAGCTCAAAATCCTCTCCAGCCACGAGTCTTCCATAGGGGCCAAGTGCTGCGTGTCAATCCCATATCGAATGTAGTTATAATATTTCTGGGCGGGGAAAAAAAAAACAGAAAAGGTGATATTTTCACTGGTGCGTAAATAACTATATTATATTATATTATATTATAATGATACAAGACCATTTAATTATGAATTTAATGATGAACATTTTGTAGATTTATTACTTACGTTTGGTTTTTTTTTGCTTTTCAGTGTTGAGATTTGATTAAAATCTGCATTATAATTCTAAACGCAACACTTTGTCCCTTATGTTTAGATTTTTGTCCTTTTTTGTTTGTTTGCCTTTAACGTATTCGTATAAGGCGGTCTTTCTTGGATCCCACAGCATTAGAGGAATTGCTGAAGAAGTGTGTTTCGTGCAGAATCACAGAGCAGCTACTCACCAACATTCTTTTCTCAGTGAAAGTTAGAGAACCACTCGCAGGTTGCAAGCTTTCGTCCGTGTCCGATTCCTCCTCCCTGTGACAGCCAGAGTGGAGACACAGAATAATAATTAATAAGGAGCATGTGAAGATATGGTTCTCATTAATAAAGACAAGATTTGAATTCTAAATGAGGATGTTTTCTAAAAGTTAATATGAAATGTTGATCCGCATGGAAAAATGTTTTTAAACTAATTAAAACAGTGTCCCGCTATGTACCCAGTGGGAAATAACTGAAACAGAGGGCGCTAACTTTTGCATTATCATCACGTTTGACAATAAGGATAACAATAAGTTATCCAGTTAACTGGATAACTGGAAGATTGTCCCATGATGCTCATACTTTACCATATTTAACATATTTAGCACGGACTTTATAGTATACGGTTACAGAAGTGGAACGCTTTATAATCGCACTGTCCTTTGGAGTCCGGTTCCTCGTGTCGTCTCAGAGTTTTTCCACGCTGCCGTCATCTCAGGCTTGCTCGTCAGGGATACATTTAAAATGAGCTTTTATATCCAGATTTCTGTCAAGCTGCTTTGAGACAATGTCCACTCTTAAAAGCACTGTAGAACTGAAGAGTTGAGAGTTGATTCCTTATGAATATTCAACAGTATGCAAATAGACGACACCCCATTTTTAAGTATATATCCTAGCCTAAAGTGAGAAGTCCTGTCCACTCTCTTTAGCACTACGTCCTTCGATAAATACACATCTGCCTGAGGAAGGATTGGAACCTGATTGTTCACTCGCGCGTCAGTATTTAATTCCCAGTTACTCAACTAAACGTATGAAAATAAATGACAGGGGCAAGCGAGTCATGGCTGCATGCACCGTCTCACTTAAACCCTGCCTGTGACTCATTACATATACAGCATGTAACAAGCCCAATACATATCAGGCCTGATTTTTGCCCATAAGAGGTTGCTTAGGCAGAAAAACAGAAATGAATTGTTTAACCAGCCTGTTTCCTTGCAACTCTGGGAGGAAACGCTGTGCTCTTGGCACGCTGATATGATTAAAGTTTTATACCAGGCAGCAGTTATTATTGCGCAGGATTAAGGTTATTAGTAATTCACAAACATCCCCTAGGAATACATAGTTACTATGATCTGCTACTGTAAAGTAAGAATTTAATAAATATTACAAATCTGATATTCATATAATCATGAGTCTCAGTTATAAGCCAAAAAAAAAAAAATCACGATTCCTATTTTATCAAGAATCATGCTTTCTTGCTGTGGCCTGTTTAATACCCACAAATCAGCTTAAAATCATGTGCAGCTGAATGAGTCGCATCAGCTTCCTTAAGAAAACCACTCAAACACTGTGATCTATCATTACAGATACACAGATAGGTGACACGTGAAAGGAAAACCAGTGTAGCCATTTTGCAGTCATGGTTCGAGTCTCGAGTCTCCTTATACTAGCTGACACATTTCTATCCTGATGGGCGTGGCCTCTTCCTGGGTGACTCCACCCCCATCCGCACGGCACGAGGGCCCTCGGAATGGCTTGATGAGTATGAAAACGATATAAATCATATGATATAATTTATATGACCAACGACATTTTGATTTTACTTTTTTTTTTTTACGAGATATCATGTTGCCATTTTCATGGTTTAGTGTTTTTTTTTTTTTTTTTCTGTTGCATTCATAAAAGACAAAATCCCATACGGGGTTATTTTTTTTTTTACAAAATTTCTTCCTTTTTTTTATAATTAGTCATAGACACCTTCATTTCAGGGGACCATAATTAACATAACAAAAACTCCTGCTCCCTGTAATGATGACTAAAAAAAATAAATGATCATCAAGAACTTGGTGACGCCACAGGTGCCGACACTTGAATTTGGAACAACGGCACCTACGAGAATATGCTGACGAGAGTCCTGCGAAGCTGCTCGCGATCGTATTTCGACTTCAAACATTGTCTGAAGGATTCGGACACTCTGGCTGTGCTGCGTGCTCCCTGGCTGAGCTGCATGCTCCCTCTGAGTGCTTCTCCTGGAAAGAAAAGGAGCAATCAATTGTAGTATTGATTTTAACATCACCCAAGATGTCATTATTTCTATCAGGAGCAATATAAACAGTTGTAACTGGCAAGATTTAAGGTTCATCATTTCCACTTTTTATGAATGTGAAGTAATGGTTTCTCCAGTTCGATCCTGTGCTCAGGTTACTGTCCGTGTGGAGGTTTCCATGCTCTCCTCATGAGCTTATGAGTGTCTTTGGGTCTTTCTTCCCACCTCCCAAAAACATGCCCCTAGGTGTCAGAGTGTGTGTGTGTGTGTGTGTGCACGGTGTCCTGCAATGAATTGGCGTCCCATCCAGGTTGTAATTACTGCCTCGTATCCAGTGTTCCTGGGACAGGCCCTAGATTCACTGTGACACTTAGCAGGATGCAACAGTTGCTGAGGATGAATAAATGAGCTTTTGTTTGTCGATGTGATTTCATTTTTTAATTTAAAAAATCAGACCTGCAAGGCAACAGTATTGCTGTATTCCCCTGCCTATGATTCTGTGACAGCCCACGTCCCCTTGATGGCCAGACTATTAGCAGTAGAGTGTGGAGGAAAAAAAGAATGGCCCACTCCCTGTACAGTTTTTGGCTTATTTAAAATGAACAGGATGGCCTTCAGCTTACATAATGGAGTGTTCAGATAGACTTGGGAGGAATGCGTTGTCCAGGTGAGGTCAGTAGCTACCATGAAACCTTGTCCAAACCCTTGCAACAGGTTATTTAGGAGAGCCAGACCCAATCAGTGATCCAGACATTTACATCCTTCCCACTGCAGCCTTCAAGAAAGTGAGCCACCCATTAATGCCTTTCTCCCATAATCAGGCAGTAAAGGCATGGGGGCTTATTGCTCTACTGAGACCTGCGTTCCTGTAGATGATTCTCCCAGAGTACTCGAAGACAGACTAACTGCAACAGTTGCATGATAACATTGGTTTCAGACGTACAAGAAATAATGTTGAGGGAGATGTGTTACTGGCAGGTAAGGGATAAGACATCAACAGCACTGTCAGCAGTGCACCGCAGCCAAGCTTGAAACCCCGCATCTCAAACCCCACTTGCTCACATCTAGATGAATGTGAGATGGACGGTTGATTTCTCTTTCTTGGAGCCTTCTAAAAAAAAAAAAAACAACAACACCGAACAAGTATTATTTATGATTGATGTCTTCGCAAAACTCTTGCAGAAGTGGTTCGGGTTGCTATGAAATCCGTATCCGTCTCCGTTCAGACAGCTCTGGTCCAGCAGCTTGCACCTTGGTGGCAGAATAGCCACCAACCAACATATCCACAGCTACACGAAGAATTAATGTATTAAATCACGTCTATCATCCGGCAATCAGCATGGGAATCTCTTCGCTTCTTTGTGGTCAAGAATCATAGCACCCTGTGGACTTGCTTTTGGGCAAGGTGTAAAAGACGACTGCTGGGTTTGAGAACAACCGAGACGACTTCTGGTGGCTTTTGAAGGTGCGAGAGGAAAAATGTAGGTAGCAGCAGGGCCGGCTGGAAAGCCTGTCCTGCTGCGATGATGCACATTGCCGCTCGCTGTTCCTTGAGAATTATAGGTCGCTGCTCATACTTACTTGAAGCTTAATTTTGTTAAAGTGGTCAGATGTAATTTTTTTATATAGGTGGATGCTGATGTTTGTCTGTTTATGGAGGTATTTTGCTCGTTTTAATTAGTGTGGTTTATCTAACCATGTCTTACAGTTAAACCTGCAGGATAATGCTGACAGAGAATATAACTGCTGCAGATACAGATATTTTTCCTTCCTGATTTTGACAGAATTTCGGCTTCAGTTGGCTCTTCCCCAGCACATGACATGGGGTTTTTCATAACATAAAGTGTATTAGCTTTTTAGGTGGAGTTGGAGTCGGACCCTGACCTCCACTGGGAATTGGATTTAAATGCTGTATTTATAAAGACTTTCAATTTGGATGTTCTTATAATGTAATGGTGCTTGTACAATTTTAAAATATAATTTACCTAAATTGCATACATGTCATTCTTACAAGCTTAGCCGAGTTTGGAAACCCCCCCCCCCCTTTTTTTTTTTTTAGTTAAAACTATTCCTTATTCCTTATGGACCAAATCCCAAGGTGGTGTAGTTGAGCACCCACAGTGATAATTACTCCTTGTCACACAATGTTTATTATAAATCTCTTGTCTGGGTATCTTCCTGATGACAGGTGTGCGCAGTTGGGCGTAAATATGACGTGGAGGGACGTGATATCAACTTTAATTGCTTTTTTCTTTCATGTTTACATTTTTGTAATGAGCCGTAAGGAGCCGACTCAAGGAGCCGTAAGGAGCCGTAAAGAGCCGACTCAAGGATCCAGCTCAAGGATCCAGCTCAAGGAGCCGTAAAGAGCCGACTCAAGGATCCGACTCAAGGAGCCGTAAAGAGCCGACTCAAGGAGCCGACTCAAGGAGCCGTAAAGAGCCGACTCAAGGATCCGACTCAAGGATCCGACTCAAGGATCCGACTCAAGGATCCAACTCAAGGAGTCGTAAAGAGCCGACTCAAGGATCCGACTCAAGGAGCCAACTCAAGGAGTCGTAAAGAGCCGACTCAAGGATCCGACTCAAGGAGCCGTAAAGAGCCGACTCAAGGATCCAACTCAAGGATCCGACTCAAGGATCCAACTCAAGGAGCCGTAAAGAGCCGACTCAAGGATCCGACTCAAGGATCCGACTCAAGGATCCGACTCAAGGATCCGACTCAAGGATCCAACTCAAGGAGTCGTAAAGAGCCAACTCAAGGATCCGACTCAAGGAGCCGTAAAGAGCCGACTCAAGGATCCAACTCAAGGAGCCGTAAAGAGCCGACTCAAGGATCCGACTCAAGGATCCGACTCAAGGAGCCGTAAAGTTGCTGAAATCGTTGCTGTTACTTGGCAACCCGCGGTCAGAGGAATGGTTACAGATTAGGTGAAGAAACTGTGTTTTCAGCAATGGTTTGTTCACCTCTGTATCATTTGCAATCAGAACGATTTTCAATCAGTCAGATGTTTTATAACTGAAAATAAACAACTCCAACCAATAGCTGCTGTCTTCTATAGCGCATGCGTATCTTCCGAGCATGATCAGCTCCCTTGTGACGTTGCACGAGCAGCTGTGTGTGACTTCAAGATGCTGTGACTTCGTGTCTCAAAGGATGTACGTGTCATGCAATTGGAGAGAAATACTTTCTGGGTAGAAATTGCCAATGACTGAACAGGCTTTAAAAAAACAAACAAAAAAACATCAGAGATGCTGAGCAAAGCTGCAAAGTTTCACGCTGGAGAAAATCATTTTAATGCTTCATTTACAGTAAAAATATAAACTGGGCTACTTTGACTCAAACTGAACTTGAGACACAATGTTATACTACATGTTAAATAAATTAGACCAGTAATCTAATCACGTGATGTGTGAGGAGGATGTTAACTATCAGATTAAAAAGGAATGCACTGTCCCTTACTGGAAATCCTAGTGGACACTGCATGATCTGTGTTTTCCGTTTGGCCCAGGAGGACGAAGCTCGGCTTTGCATCCTGCCACTTAGGCTTCGCACGAACCTGAGGGACACAAGCGGTTCATACGACAGAATATCAGTTCTCACAAACACCTCAAGTATACTGCCAGTCTGAATCATGCTCCCGTTTATCACTCACCAAGGGAAGCTGTGGCAAAAGATGCAAGGAGCTGTGTGGGAATCCGGGGAGCTTTTTACTCCCTGATGCACCCTGAACAACGGGAAGGTACTTGGTTAGAATAATGCAGCTGCCACTTTATTTCCCTTTATAACAGTTCACAGTGTAGAGTATGAAATAGTGATTCCACTCTGATATGCAATCCAAATGCAACCAAGTAGGAGCTCCTTCTTTCCTTATTTTGATATTACTCTTAAAGAAAGTTAAGCTGCAAGAAGACAAGAAGACATGGTTTCTGTAATGAACTGCACAAACATGTTTAACCCTATCATCACAGTGAATGACTTGGGGCTTTTTAGGCTTCTTTTGACTTTACAGCTCCAGGCTGCCTGATTTGAACCTGAACTTGGGTCAGTGTCTATGTAGAGTTTCTGTGCATGTTCTCCCGTCACTGTGTGGGTTCTCCGCTTTCCTCCCACCTCCCAGAGACACGTCTCATGCCCAGTGACTCTGCAACGAATCTGGATTCACTGCGACTCTGACCAGGACAAAGAGCCGACTGAAGATGGATGAATGAACGAATGAAATCACTTTTTCAACTAACGTTTAGAGTAAAACCAAGAGTACAGCGATAAGCATAATCCAGAGATTCCCAAACTAGGGGTTTCGTCCTCATGTGTGGTCACTTGATTTACTAACAGGGTCACGAGGAAACGCACAATCTCCTCCTTCATAATGTTACTAGGGATGTTACTGGAAAAATACCGGTTATATATTAAATATCAAAAAGGTACGATATCATAATTTTGCTCAGTCCGGTATTTCATTCGCGGCAGTGTTACCCAAACGTGACAACGACAACGGATCAAACAGGTGAAACTCACTCTACACGTCCGAAATTAATAAACAAAGCAAGAGGTAGAAGAGAAATATGGCATTTCGTCGCCTACAAAAGTGATGGAAAAGGTGTCACTCGCTCAGCCTGATTTGTTCAAGGAGTTAAAAGATCAAAAAGACAGGTGAGTGTCTCTTTCACCTGATTTAATTTAGACTTTCATTTTAAAGAGATCATTAATATTATTTTTAGTATTAGTAATAGTGATGAAGGGCATATTACTGCCGTGACGACCTCAATGTAGGTTTTTTTTTGTTTTTGTTTTTTTTTTTTTTAACATTTTCTTTACACTGTTGTTCATGCAGAGTTTCAAGCGGTGTGTTTAATAAAAATTGGTTTCAGTTCACTTATATTTTGAGGCTGGTTATTTGTCACCTGTGGTATCGATTCAGTATCGATACCGAGGTATGAGATCCTAGTATCGTACCGAAGTCGACACTGTGGTATCGAGCCATCCCTAAATGTCACTCATTCAAACAAGCCACAGTGAAATGAAAAGTGTTCACGCTATTTTAGTCTTTTTCACCAACCCCCTGCCTCCTCAAAATAAACTACTGACTCAAATCGCATACTTATGTACTATTCTAGCCAGTTTTCCTAGTGTTTAAATTATTATTATTATTATTATTATTATTTTTGAATTCTCTTGTAGCCTTCAAACCTACCGAAAGGTCTGTTTTATTGCATCCAACATGGAATTTTTTATTAAATGTAGCGTAATAAAAGGCTTGAGGTAGCAGAAAATTCATAAAGTCCATTTGGGGCCACAAAAGTTTGGGAACCCCTGTAATAATAATAATAATAATAATAATAATAATAATAATAATAATAATAGACTATAAAGCAGGTGGATTGTCAGTCTCAGGCCTAATCAGAGACAGAGTCTGCTGTCAGTCTCACACTGCCCTCTAGTGGCTAAAATATTATCATTAAAAACATGAACACTTTCGTACGGATGTGGATGAAAATCAACAGAATCAGAAAATTAAAAATACTTTGGAAAGTGGGAGTCCATAAAAATGCCTTGCATTGCATTGCTTGAGTCGATTCAGGTCTTACCTTACTTTCCATTTTAGAAACTCTTACACAGAAGCAGCTGTATTTCTGATAAATTAGTACAGAAGGCTAATTAAACTGGCTGGCTCTCAGCCTGTCTAAAATCACTAAACCGGCAAACAAACAAACAAAACGGACATTGTTTGAACATGCCAAATTCAAGTGTCTGTAACTCTGAATGACTCGTCTGTACTGAAGCAGTGCCGCATTAAAAGTAATAAAACATGTTACATTCGCTATAACGCAGTGTGGAAGATACTTTCAGCTACCTAGCCTATCTTCTACTTTGGATCACCATCTAAAGTTGTCGTTGCTACGCCGGTAACTAAGGAAGTAGTCGTTTGCGAACGAGTCGGCTCTTTACGGCTCCTTGAGTCGGCTCCTTGAGTTGGATCCTTGAGTCGACTCTTTACGGCTCCTTGAGTTGGATCCTTGAGTCGACTCTTTACGGCTCAATACAGCTTCTTGAGTCGGCTCCTTGAGTCGGCTTTAGGTGAACGAAGACAGCGGACTCGCATAAATGAGCCAAATGTGTGTTTGTTTGTTTGTTTCCATTCCTGCTTGGTGAAGATGCACTGTATGTAGTCAAGAGCTTAAGAGTACAGATTATTTATTTATCAGGGTAAACAGAAATGGTTTGGTTTACAGAAAAAAAAAAGCAATGAGCCGTTTGGAAGGCGAAAGAGTCGACTCTTATTGGTGAGCAGAGTCAAATGATATGACTCATTGTTCAGTACAGAACATGAACTGAGTGACCACAGGTTAATAATAATAATAATAATAGTAATAATAATAATTACTTTATTGTTGTTATTATTATTATTATTATTAGTAGTAGTAGTAGTAGTAGTATTCGGAATCTATCCAAAGTAGGCTAACGGATGTACGTTGTATATTATCTTTTCTAATACTTTTTAAAATCTTGTCTCAGTTTTTTTTTTTTCTGGTTATGATTCAAAGCAGTTTGGAATAAAGTGGTCGTTGCTGTTGCTTAGCAACAGGTCAGAGGAACAGATCTGGTGAACAAAACCGTCCTGTACGTCATAACAGCATATATAAATTAAAATCTAAAATATAAAATGGGATGTTTGGACCCAAACAGAACGCGGGACGGAGTGTTGTACTATACACTGAATAAGTGAGACTATTTCAAAACTGACATTGGTTAAACATGTCATTTCATTCAAACTCTCTACAAGGAAGCGCGAGCGCCTCGCGGAACGAGTTCTGATTGGAGGACGCTGTAACCAAGGAAACCACTGCTCCTCGGGGCACGCGCTTTCTCTGGACAATAACAAAGACTGGCACTAACACGTGACTGTGCACTCATTAAGGTGCAGGAGTAGTCTTTAACTTCAGATTCTGTCCCTTCAGTGACTTCTAAAGCATTCATGTTCACTAGAAAACACAAACGACTCGGGGGTTATTAGAGAATATATATATATATATACATTTAAACTTATATTTATATATATAGTGCAAACTTCCTTATCAGTGTTGTTTATTTCTAACACAGGTTCATTCATTCATCTTCAGTAACAGTATCCTGGTCAGGGTTGCAGTGGATCCAGCCTATCCCAGGAACACTGGACAGTTTACCACACACACACACACACACACACACACACACACACACACACACACACATATTCAGGGATAATGTACAGTCCATTGCAGATCTTCACATACACTATCTAAACAAAAATGACTTGTTTAGTGTCACAGTGTCACAGCAGTCCATTGGTCAGAAACTGCCACTGAAAGGCTAAAGGATGATTAACACACATTGTGCATGAAAAATACGAGCTCTTGTCACTAACAATACGCCTGTACAGGCTGTACAAACAAGGTACATGAGAATCTGATAAAGTGCAGGTGGTATACAGAGTTTAAAACCCCCAGCAACACGGATGTCCCTGATACACTCCTACCAGCATCTCACACACACTGCCATGTCACTCACATGATATCTACGCAGGTAGCAAAGTGACAGTGGCCCAACATCTAGCTATGTTATCCCTCCCTATAAACTGTTAGGCCAACGTTGTCAAACGCACACTTTTCAAAACAGTGTTGGACCAGTGTTGGCAAGGTGGATGAAAATCTGTCAGCCTTGATGGCCTATCCATCCATCCATCCATCCATCCATCCATCGATTCTCTGTACTGCTTATCCTACACAGGGTCACGGAGAGCCTGGAGCCTATCCCATCGGGGACTTGTGGCACATGGTGGAGGACACCCTGGATGGGGACACAATCACACACACTATGGACAATTTAGAAATGCCAATCAGCCTACAGCGCATGTGTATGGACAGGAGGGAGGAAACCGGAGTACCCGGAGGAAACCCTCAAAGCATGGGGAGAACATGCAATCTCCATGTGCAGAGGATAGGAGCGGGAATTGAGCCCACAGCCCTGGATATGAGAGGCAAACGTGCTAACCTCTGACCTCTAGATGTTGGAGCGTGGCTGTGGGGATTTGTGCTCATTCAGCTACAAGAGCATTAGTGAGGTCAGGCGCTGATGTTGGTGAGGAGGTCTGGGGTGCAGTCGGTGCTCCAGTTCATCCCAAAGGTGTTCAGTGGGGTTGAGGTCAGGGCTCTGTGCAGGACACTCGAGTTCTTCCACTCCAACCTTCACACACCATGTCTTCATGGAGCTCGCTTTGTGCACAGGGGCATCGTCATGCTGGAACAGAGTTTGAGTCTCTTAGATCCAGTGATCTACAGCACACAGAGACATTCTATACTTATTGTGCTTCAGACTTTGGGGTTACAGTTTGGGGAAGAAACACATCTGGTTATGATGGTCAGGTGTCCACAAACATTTGATCATTCTGTGATATTTTGGAGCCCTTATTATTTTGGGCTCATCATGGTACCCAAAAAAATGCTTTTAAGGAACCACAAGATGGCAGCAGTGACCATGTTTCGAAACAGCAGCACTCCGGAGTTTCGGTGCAGTGTAACACAGTCATGTGGAAGTTTTAAGGACCAGATGGTGTCTCTCACACCATTAACGAGCTTCATGTTTGTGATATATGTCTCAACCTATAGGTTTATGAATGCAACAAAGACGAATTGAGATGCCACCAGGATAATGAAGCATGCACACGATGCATCATAAAACAAATATGGCCTAAAAAAAATAACCTCCCAGTCAACATTAGTTTATTTATTTACATATTTATTAGAAGAATGCATGCATTTATTTATTATATTTAAATACCTAGGCTAATATATAGCACAGTGCATGCCATGCCCATGGCGCTCATGTGGCTGGAGAAGGCTGCAGTCTGTAACTGGTACCTGCAGCTTCCATAAATACCCGAGTGGGGAGGAACACGGGCGTTTCTCCACCTATTAGTATCAGGTGGAAAAAAAAAAAATCTCAGACAAACTGGAGGTCTGCAACACGGAAGTCAAGAAGCAGTGAGATCGGAGTTGACACAGGAGAGCTTGGAATATTCATTCATTTATTTATTCATGTATTTATTTATTACAAACTCCAGGAACTGAGCTCTAATCTGGACCCTGCACCTCAGGTGATTACAGCTGAACGCAGGCAAGTCACAGCCTCTTCATCCAGGGTAAAAAAAAAAAAAAAAAAAAAAGGCACCGAATTTCCAAAGATGCTTTTCCTGCTGGACTTCTAACTCGCAGGAACGTGTGGAAATGTCGTCTGGAGGTGAGATGAAGGAGCTGAGCAGCAGCGAGGCGAGCCGCGCTCTCATGCAGTTCGTGGTGTTCGTGGCGCGGTGCGCGCTGCTGCTCTACCCGGTGTACGCGTGCGGCGCGCTGGGCCTGAGCGTCAGCTGGCTGCTGCTCACGGTGCTGCTGTGGGGGCTGTGGGACAAGAACCGGCGGCGCAAGGGCGAGCGCGTGGACGCCGCCATCGACTTCGTGGAGAACGAGTGTCACGTGATCAAGAGCGAGTTCATGACGGCGCTCAACTCGCCCACCTGGGTGGGTAAAACAAGGGGGCGTGGCGAGGGCTTGTGTTATGGGGTGGCCAGGTTACTCCCAGTGACTTTGTTTGGGGTGGCAATCTAGGGGTGACTCAAATGAACAATCCACATGCATAGAAAAATGTCACTTCCTGCGTGTGTGTGTGTGTGTGTGTGTGTGTGTGTGTGTGTGTGTGTATACACAACCCCATGGGACATGACAGGCACAGTTAACAGTTGTTTGTTGTCTAGCAAGCTACGAAACAAATCATAGGTAACATAACATCTTACGAAGTGCACTAGAGTTACGAATTCCATATCCGTACTGAAGAAATCCAGCGTCTCCAAATAATGAGCGTCATTAACCTCAGAGTTTGAGCAGCGTTCGCTTGGCTGGTGGTTCGTCGTGGCGAGGAATAGTGAGGTTCTGTGGTGGAGAGGTAAACTTGCTTGTTCTTGTACAGCACTGACAGATGCTCTGGTCAAGGATGAAGTGCAGTTTCCCAGAGATGTTGTACTGGACCTTCTGTTATTACTCAACCTAACCAGATAACAGCAAGACACAACAAGTCATTCAGTTTGGCATCATATGACATCAGTGACCGCACTGCTACTGCTGCTACTACTAGTACTGCTGCTACTACTGCTACTTCTAAGGCTGCTACTACTAGTACTACTAGTACTACTAGTACTACTGCTACTACTGCTACTTCTACTACTACTACTACTACGGCTGCTACTACTAGTACTACTGCTACTACGGCTACTTCTACTACTACTACTACTACTGCTGCTACTACTGCTACTTCTACTACCACGGCTGCTGCTACTGCTGCTGCTGCTACTACTAGTACTACTAGTACTACTGCTACTGCTGCTACTACTAGTACTACTGCTACTGCTGCTGCTACTAGTACTACTGCTACTACTGCTACTTCTACTACTGCTACTACTACTACTGCTACTACTACTACTACTGCTGCTACTACTGCTACTTCTACTACTGCTACTACTACTACTGCTACTACTACTACTACTGCTGCTACTACTAGTACTACTGCTACTACTGCTACTTCTACTACTACGGCTGCTGCTGCTGCTGCTACTACTACTACTGCTACTACTACTACTGCTGCTACTACTAGTACTACTGCTACTACTGCTACTTCTACTACTACGGCTGCTGCTACTTATACTACTGCTACTACTGCTACTTCTACTACTGCTACTACTGCTGCTACTGCTACTACTGCTACTGCTATTACTGCTGCTACTACTACTGCTGCTACTACTAGTACTACTACTGCTACTGCTACTACTGCTACTTCTACTACTGCTACTACTGCTGCTGCTATTACGGCTACTACTGCTGCTGCTATTACTGCTGCTACTACTACGGCTGCTGCTACGGCTGCTGCTACTACTACTACTGCTGCTGCTACTACGCTGCTGCTACTACTGCTGCTGCTACTACTACTGCTGCTGCTACTACGCTGCTGCTACTACGGCTGCTGCTGCTACTACTACGGCTGCTGCTGCTGCTGCTACTGCTACTACTACGGCTGATGCTACTACTACCTCTGCTACTACTGCTGCTGCAGCTGCTACTACTACTACTACTACTACTACTACTAATAATAATAATAATAATAATAATAATCTCTCACTTCAGTGGCCTCTGGCGACCTCTTAGCTACACTCAAGGGTAAAACAAGTGGCTTGAATGCTGTGTGATTTATCATCTGTTGCTCATTACCACTATATTATCGTCCTTTGCAATACTGATATCATATTATGAGCTCCTTGAGCAATCTCAGAGCCTGCAGACGATTTGATTGATCACACCATTCTAAGGGTGCTTTCACCCTGCAGCGTTTAGTCCATTTGAATCTAATCCTGGTGTGATTAACTCTTTGGTGCAGTTCAGTAAGGCAGGTATAAACACAGCAGTCACACGTGGCTGACTAGAACAACCGGTCCAAAGCCTCCTAACCTACAGTCGGCCACAGTCTCGGTCTGCTTACCAGAAACATTAGCATGGTTCAACTGACAAATCGATTTGACCCTGCTGTGTATTTTGGGTTGCGGGCCGCAATTATTTTTCTCCTAACTTGAATCCAACAGGAATGCTGGATAGGATTCCCAGGGTTCCCCTTGAACTAGTTTCTTATTTAATCTTATTTAATTAGGACCACATCAGGCCAGTTTTGAAACTGACTCATACTGCAAAAGGTTTCCTGATTTTATGATCGTCATTAACAACTGTCTTCCCAGCATATCCCACGGTGTGGGGGAGTACAATCCAATCTTAAACCGTCCGATCTACTCAGTGTCCAGTCGTCATTCTCCATTTTAAAATAGTGAATATTAAACATTGTCAGTATTTATGACTCATTATCCTGTACTGTGGATGCTGATACCCTTGATGAATCCGTACCATGACCGATAACCAGTGATAGCTGAGCTAAGCTGGTGTTCGCCATCTGAAATTACATCTGTTCTTGTTCATTCTGGGAGACGTTGAAAGCGTGTGGGCTTTGTCTTGGGTAAGTCTTATAGTGCGAGAACAACGATCCAGGACATCTCACATTTTCAACATTGTTCAGGATCATATAAATCAAACCATTTTAGACCACATGTTTTTTCCAGAATATTGCAAAGTTATTTCGTAACCCTAGTAGTCGAATACAATTCCTGAACATTCTGAACATATACAGTGTTTTCTGTTAGCTGGAAATATGACTTCCTGCTTCAGTTCATGATCCGATTTACTAGGAGTGATGACGTAGTGAAGTGTGTAATCATTTTTTCCATACCAACTTGCTTTAATGTGGTGTGGTTTTGGATTCAGGGCATTGTGTCATTCTACTGTTGTGTGTTTTCAGGGGTGTGGTCTTTGTTGCGTTGCCTGGGAACCTCACAGGCAAAGCAGGTTTAATTTCTAAGCTCCACCTCTGCCTTTTGGTGTTTTTGATGCCAAGTACACAGTGCAGCCCTCTCTCTCTCTCTCTCTCTCTCTTTTTGTGTGTGCGTGCCAAAAAAATAAAAACAGGTTCCTGTTAAACAGAAGCCAAACTGTGAAATATGTTCACTGCAGCAATATTCTACCTCTAGAGTTGTTCAGAAAATTGTGATATAAAAGCATTTATTGTGTATTTTAGGAGGAGCACTGCTTGATTTTGGAAACCCTTCGGCAGTGAGTCATATGTAGCAACTATCATAATGGTACCAGTCGAGCAATCCCGTTCAGTAATTTTCCATAGATAGCAACTATTGTTTTGAGATGCCACACCTGAGCACTTTGCTTCTCCTTTTATGAGAACACCTGCATACATTAACAGTGTTAATGTAATAAAATAAAAAAATAATAATTCACACCGATCATCAATGTATCGTGTCGCCTTCTTGAGCGTCAGTGAATGTTTGCACATTTTGTAATAGTTGTTTGAGTCCCTCAGTTGTCCTCAGTGTGAAAAGATGGATCTCAACATCATATAGCCGCTGCTCGAAAGGGTTCACGTATGCAGAAGGTGCTGGAAAAGCAAATCATGCGCAGGACCTGGAAGATTTGTCCTAAGAACAGTGGGCAGGTTGGCAAACAAGGGCCTCATGCACAACTATTGTGTACATTTGTGTAAATTCAGTTATTATTTAGTGTTGTGGACTATATGCAAACATCTGTTTTGTGAAATAGCTTATTCAGGGCAGTACTAAATAAAAACAAAAATGCAATTTTTATGATCCCTCTTATTTATTTTTTTTAAATTATTAACATTTTTGCAGATTCTTCAAGGCGTATGTAAACTTATGACCCCAACTGTAACTAGTATGTTCTGGACATATCTATATCTATAGTCTTATTCTACATCTCTTCTGATCTAATGCCATGCAAGTGTTAATGTGCATAGCTAAGTAGAATACACCCTGATATTACAGCATTATTGTTAAAGTACTAGTTTGCAAAAATGGGCGATTAGACACTTTTAGAGATATTAGAGACGTTTTTCCTCCCTACTTTGCTAATTGATTGGACGAAACATATTGGGTGTCCAATACTTGGTTGCTTAGTTATTGTTGTGCAGAGAGTTTATTGTAATGTGTATATACTTGCACTGTTGAATGTTGTCACCAGGGATAAAGTGGAATTTAAAAGGTTGGGGAGGAGTTTGCAGTTTCGGTTAGATCTTACGACATGGATAGAAAAAAAATATTGCTGAATTTTGCTATGAAATGAAAGGGATAAATCTTACGCCAGCCCAGTGTTTGTGATTTCAGATACACTATGGCCTAAGCAGGTAGCTAATCTAGTCAACAAGCTAGCTATATCTACACATGGAAGCAAGGTAAGATGAACAGGAGCAGTTAATTCACCAGCACTGCTAAAATCAACTTGATTTGAAGAGATTTTGAGCGTACATTCCCACCTTTCAGGGTTCACTCACTCATCTCGCTTCAGATTACACTATAGACAATAAAACTGGACGATGTTTGTTAAAGATGGAACATGTTTGTCTCTTACTAGCTTCCTTTGAAGCATGATGGTTTCTGAGATGCGGTGGCCGCAAGTCCTTCACGCCTCAGATCATCTCAAAGCAGACAATTTGAATTTTTACCCTCTCAAAATTACTCAGGGTGCCAGAACTCGGTTGTGGATCATTTCACCTAACTTCAACCCACTGCTGTCACTTAGAAGAAGAATCTTTCCTGTTTGACTCTGGTACCTCTTGAGAATTTTTTTTTGTTTGTTTGCTTGTCTCCTCTTTGTGTCATCTCAGGGCTTGCTCAGTAGGGATCTCGATCTACTTCTGGATTTGTGATAATATCTACTGTTAAAAGCATTACAGAAATAAAATTGAGTCGAACTGAAATTCTGCTAGAGATGCAAGGCACATGTAAAGACTGCCAATTAGTCTAATGTAAACCTCAAATTACATTTGCCTGTTATTTCTACCATTGTCTTGCAAACAGTTGCCTGTATAAATGAATGAAGGTGAATCTAATAGAACATTGAGGACAAAACCTACATAAACTGCCTTATTAATGTATTGGGCCACCCCAAGCCAATAGCTTCAGCGTGCATTAGCTCTGGAACTAGACCGGAGGGATGAGCACAGTTCTTCCAAAAGATATTGGTGTTTCAGATGGTGGTGGTGGTGGAGAGCACTGTCTAACACGTCGGTCCAAAATCTCCCATAGGTGTAACTTTGTATTGGTTTGCAATGATGAAGGAACGAGTGGACCCAAACCAGCACAACAGAGCCACTGGGCTTTCCTTTAATGTGTCACATCTGGAGACAAACTGTAATTTGTGTGTGATAATCTTTCTCATATTTGCCCCACTGTCTGTTTTTCTTTCTGCTCAATAGATTCAATTTAATGAAGTTGAGAAGGCTGCCTGGATCAACAAGGTAAGAAAGAACGATCGAATCCTGTCCCAGATTTTTTAATGTATATACGTTATAACCTGGCATCCATAACATTCTCTTTAACATCTACTGACTGGGTTACCTACTACTGATTACCAGGTTTATATGATGTGTTATTCTTCAACAAATGTGGGGTCAGTAAGAACAAGGCAATGAATGTTTTTCCATGCTTCATAAAATTCGCTTGACTCAGCCAGGCAGTCGTTCAAGAAGTGTCTTTTTTTTTTTTTTACAGTGCCATATTATAGGATGAACTAGATTCAAATGGGTTCTTGTCCTTGAGTTTTGTAGCAATAAAACTTACTGCTTATTATGGAATGTCAAGGTCAAGTATATTTTCACAAGCAATGTTACCTGGGAAAATGTCGGTAGCTACAAATGATCATTGGGTGTAAAGTCCTCAAAGGATGGCCATCTTTTCCTTTATAAGCTTCTCTACAATTGGTATGATGATTTCTCGTTTTAATAAGCCACAGAAATAAAAAGAAAATATGCTAATCATTTGGTAGCAACTATTCAACAAAACTGGCATTTGCTCTAATGATGCTCTGTAAAATATTTTAAGAACGACTAGCACAATTTAATACAACTTGCGCTGCCCAAAACATGCTAAGAAACACCCAAACATCACCTGCACATACACACACACAATAACTTCATCCAATTGGTTCCCCGTTTGTATTTAAAAGATGTTGTTTTAACATACGTTTAAACATAGGTAAAGATTTAATAGATCGAATAGAAAGAGGGAGATCGCTCCGCAATTTAGCGCCTGCTCGAGAAAAGGCTCTATCTCCTCTATGTTTGTATTTTGTCCTAGTGGCACATAACAGATGTCGATTTTCTGATCTCCGAGATCTAGAGGGAAAGTAGAATGACACCATGATGGAGCTAGATTGTGCAGGGCCTTGAAAACCAGTACAATATATAGATAACTCTAAGTCGTACTGGCAGCCACTTTAATGAAATTAATAACGGCGTTACCGATTCATATTTCTTTGCTGACTTGATCATAATTGCTTGAGCGTCAACTCCATAATAAAGGGAGTTACAATAATCCATTCGAGAAAAAACAATGGCAGTAATTGCTTTCTCAAATCTGAACTGGATAGGAATGGTTTAGTTTTGGCTAGCACACGTAGATTAAAAAAAACAAGATTTTACCACAGTATTTATTTGCCTGTCCAACTTTAAATCACTATCCAGAACAAATCTCAGATTTTGTACACTGGATTTAATAAAACCCGACCAAGAAGTTGCATTCGAGCACTGAAGCACTTCATGCTTTCTAGGGCCAAACACGATAACTTCAGTTTTACTTTCATTAAGCTTCAAAAAATTTGAAGCCATCCAATCCTTGACATTGTGTAAACATGCAAATAAAGCATCAAATGAAATTGAATTTAACTCTCTCACGGCCAAATAAATCTGAGTATCATCAGCAAAACAATGAAATGATACTTTATGTTTCTGAAAGATTGCCCCCAAAGGTAGCATATACAAGGAAAAAAGAATTGGAGCAAGAATTGATCCCTGTGGAACTCCCCAGGGAAGATGTAATCTTGATGAATTACAGCCCCCAAAGCTAACAGAGAAAAATCTGTCCATAAGATAAGATTTGAACCATTTCAGCACATTACCTTGTAGGCCAACACAGTGTTCCAAGCGCTTAATTAAAATCTCAGGGTCCACCATATCATACTCTGCACTGAGATCAAGCTAAATTAAAATAACATTTTCGCCATTGTCCAGCGATACAAAAATATCATTTAACACTTTGACCAACACTGTCTCAGTACTATGACAGGATTTAAAGCCCGACTGAAAGGGCTCACCAGTTGAATGCAACATAATGTGTGCTTGTAGTTGTTTAAAAACCACTTCTTCTAAAACCTTTTTCCTAAAATTATTAGGATCCTTTATTGATAAATTAGGCCTCTTTAAGAGAGGAAAAACTGTAGCATGCTTAAAATCTGCTAGAAAAATGCCCTGACTAAGGCATTTGTTAATTATATTCAACACCATGGTCCCTACACTAGGAAAAATCTGTTTAAAAAGGTGAGGTGACATAACATCCCCTTTAGATGAGGAAGGTTTAAGATGTGCTACAATATCTGCCAAAACTGGAAGAGTAATGTAATGGAATTCTCTCAAAATCTTCACAATTCAGGATAGAAGGATCTGGGTACCTAGTTTGCAATGGATTAATAACTGAATTTATGGTCTCAAATAAAATTTGAGGGTAATTTGCAATTATGAGATTCTTCAGGCATGACTGTGCTTCTCAATTTTCTCAGATTCTCCATCAAGCCTGGCCATTCTTTGGCATCTTTATGGACAAGCTCCTGAAAGAGAGCATCCAGCCTATGATTAGGCAATCCAACCCTGCCCTCAAGACCTTCACTTTCACCAAGGTCCACTTTGGTCAGAGGGTGAGGAGAACTGCTCTAATAGACAATGCATAGATTATACTTAATGATGCTTAGAGGTTCATGATGATTCTTACACACTGGTGGACATTTTATGGAGGCTTGCTCCTTTCCCTTTTTAATAAATCTTAAGCCATTGCAGAAGATTGCAAAGTTGATGGACTAAAATGCACCTCTGGTTGGTGGTGTTTCAGGCTCCAACAATTACAGGGGTACGAGTGTACACACAAGAAGCAGACAAGAGGGAAGTCATCCTAGACTTCAACATTGTGTAAGTTCTGTGGTCAGTGTGAATACATGTACTAGAAAACAAGGACCCTGTAGAAACGTGTTTCGTTTCTATCTAATATTCCTGTGATTTTAAGAGCTTAAGGCTGAAAGTTTCTGTCCTTCAGTAAGGTCAGAGCAGATACAACTTTTCAACCTTAAACATTTCCTAAGTGGCAAATAAATAACATTTACAACCCTACAGTTCCAAGGTCAGTCTGTGTTGGTGGATCTGGTGCATCTTCTGTCACAGATCCATCGACATTCGCTTCATAGAATGCTCTCAGTGATGAAATATCTCATGAATATTTCCTAGTTACGTGGGAGATATTGACATCGACGCAGATCTAAAGCCACGCATCTCAGCAGGAGTTAAAGAACTTCAGGTTGGCCCCCATTTTGTTTTCATCTTGGAAAAATAATTTTGCGGTATTTATTTACTTGTATGCACACTTACTACAAGTTTATTAATAGTGATTTACAAGTCCTAATCTGAGAGAGTGACAGTTGTAGGGTTTGATTGAATTGTATCATGTGTAAGACTGGTACACAAAACTTGGTTATAAAGGCCATTCTTGTTATATTAGCTAATGCCTTTTTAAACGTTAAAAAAATTAATGCATATTTTTAATATTTACATATTTGTCTCAAATATATTGACTGTACAACAGTGAAAAATCTGAAGATTTTAGTAGTTAATCCTGATAGATATTCTAGCTATCTAGATATCCTTTTGTCAATTTAAGCAGGAACTTTTCAGGGTAATATTAATTGCAAATCATTCATTTAGTTTGGTTCCTGTGCCTTTTGAACATCTCTGCACAGCAGCTTTGCACAAATATGCAGTGAAACAGTTTGACCACTCCTTTACCTGTAATTGAAACAGTTTTTTTTTTTTTCCCCTCATTCAGCTTCAGGGGATGCTCCGAGTGATTCTTAATCCCTTGATTGGCCAGTCTCCACTTGTGGGCGGGGTCACAATGTTTTTCATCCGTCGACCTGTGGGTAACATTTTTGTTATACGTAATACACTATACATTATATTTAATCATTACTGCAAAAATGATTGATGAGCGCCTTTAATCTAAATTCCCAGACCATGCACTTGAATTGGACTGGTATGACCAATCTCCTGGATAGTCCAGCACTACGGTATGCACTGTTTGATTTTGCTTTTTATTAAATCATCCATGGGAAACACAGTGGTGCAGCAGCCGGTGTTGCCACCTCACACCTCCCGGGTCCCCGGGTCCGGGTTCCTCCAGGTTCTCCGGTTTCCTCCTACCTCCCAAACATAGTACATGTTAGTAAGTGGATTGGTTATTGCTGAATTGCGCCTAGGTGTGAATGAGTATGTGAATGCATGGTGCTCTGCGATGGACCAACATCCCATCCAGGGTGTATTAACACCTCAGGCCAGCATTCCCAGTATAGAGTCTTGTTTGTAGTTTAGTTTTAGTTGTTAGTAAACTGGTTTTTAGTTTTACACCTAATGAAACTCACACACTTCACTGCAGATCCTTTTCCG
The DNA here is from genome assembly GCA_037576825.1 of Pangasius krempfi. Taxonomy (NCBI): domain Eukaryota; kingdom Metazoa; phylum Chordata; class Actinopteri; order Siluriformes; family Pangasiidae; genus Pangasius; species Pangasius krempfi. The sequence goes on from CM074978.1 coordinate 3,069,047, forward strand.
AGGCGACCATCATGGACATCATCGCTTCCATCATGGTGCTACCGAATCGTCTATGTTTCCCATTAATAGACCAAGTCAAGGTGGATCAAATGAGATTTCCTCTGCCGCGAGTGAGTGCAATCACTGTTTCTGTTAAACTGCAACTGATAGTAAGTGGAACACTTTGTAAGCACAGAATGACAAATGTGTGTCCAGGTTTTGAGTACAGTCTTGAAAAAATCAAGTTATTGCTTGTTCACTTTAGTCAGGGATGCTGTTTGTTGGTGAATACAAAAGATTTGACCAGTTGTGGATCACACTGGAGATCCTTTCATAAGTGACATAAACTGCATCAAGATAACACAATGTTAGCGACTGCTGTAACCTGTTGGGTGTTTTTTGGACATTCTCTAGGGTGTGGTACGTGTCCATGTGCTGGAGGCTCAGGATTTGAAGGCCATGGACACAGTAATGATGGGACTAGTAAAGGGCAAGTCTGATCCATATGTAGTCCTTACGGTCGGCAATCAGCGTTTCCAAACGAAGACCATTAAAGAGTCCTTGACCCCCAGATGGAATGAGGTGTATGAGGTAACGGCTAATCTTTTGCTTTGCACATATAACAACTACAAAATTTGCATTCAAGCTGACGTCCAATCAGCTTTTTGAATAATTGTTTTTATTTTGCAATAGTCCCACAGGGCACTATGCTAGGCCATGTTGGGTTCTTTTGTCCAGAGTGATAAAACTATATTCTTTTGAGTACAGTTTGTGGTTCATGAGGCTCCTGGCCAAGAGCTTGAAGTGGAGCTCTATGATGAGGACACGGACAAGGATGACTTCATGGGCAGGTGCTTATATCTGTTTTGTTTCTATTTTGGAGTCAATCTGTGATGTGCCATTAAGTTAGAAGGCTGAGTAACAGGCACTGTGTTTATCTGAGGTAATATTTAATACATGTATTCATTCAACACAGGTTTAATCTGGATTTTGGTGAGGTGAAGAAGGAAAGAGAGATCAATAAGGTATGTGCCATTGCATGATGTAAACAGCTGGACCATTTGGGAATAGATTGTGGAATATCCTACTGATGTAAACAGCTGGACCATTTGGGAATATAATCTTCAATATTCTGTTAATGTAAACAGTTAAACCATTTGGGAATAGACGCTAAGAACAGTTAGATCAGGTTTGGAATAGAATCTGGAATATTCTACTGATGTTAACAGTTAGATCAGGTTTGGAATAGAATCTGGAATATTCTACTGATGTTAACAGTTAGATCAGGTTTGGAATAGAATCTGGAATATTCTCCACAGTACTGTTTCTTGTTTGAGGAACTTTACACTAATGCTGTAACACTACGAGGAGGGCGATGCTGTGTGTGCACTGTATAAAAAGAGTCCCTAATTACATTTTGAACCCTTTGTGATAAAGCCACGAATGTGCTTCAGGATATAAAAAAGAAGTGTATTTTTGGTGCAAAACCACAAACAGTAGACGTTTTGATATTCCCCACGTTAGCTTAAAGAGTGTGTTTTTGGAATTAGCTTACTCTTACTGAAACTTATAATTCAATTACCATTTCAGTAAAATACATTTCGGCGCTGTTCTGTACGATTTGATGGTGATCTCGATGATTCTTTACACACTTTACACACTGCCTTTGATTCTACAGTGGTTCGCCCTGGAGGAGATCGAAAAAGGAAAAGTCCACATGAAACTGCAATGGCTCTCTCTGCAGACTGAACTGGAGCTGCTGAAAGAGGTAACCTGGCAAACTTACTGTACATATTATGAAGATCAGTTGATTTCCCCACACGTTAGGTGTGTGTGCTTTCATTCATTTTTCAGATGAACAAAATCTTTCTTTTTTGGCACACACTAAAATAGGGAATGAAGCCATTTTTTTTTCATAAAATTATTTAAAAAAAGAAGGCATTGACTCGTATCTATTGTTTCTACACATAAAGTCTAGAAATCACATGTTCATGAAATATGAAAACGCCCACTGTGACCTGGAAGTAGGCTATTCTCGGGTTAAGATGTTTACTCTAGAGACTTATATACTGTTTCCATAAAAGATGTGATGATAATGCGTTGGGTCCATTGTTGTTTTTCTTTCGGCTGCTCCCGTTAGGGGTTGTGACAGCCGATCATTGGTTTGCATATTTGATTTGGCACAGCTTTTATGCCGGATGCCCTTCCTGACACAACTCTCCCCAGTTTTATCCGGGCTTGAGACCGGCACTGGGAGCGCACTGTCTTCTCTGGCCGGGAATCGAACCCGGGCCTCGGCGGTTGAGCGCGCCAAGGCTTAACCACTAGTCCTCCAGGGACACAAAAATGGACCCAACATATACGAGAATACATTTTGGATGTTTAAAATATTCTTCAATTGCAGCACCTGGAAAATCCTGCAGATTTTTTCACCCACCATGTTACTGTTACCCTCTTGCTATTTTTTGAAAAGCACACAGTGATCCATATTAGCAGTGCAGCAGGTACTTGGGTCAATCTTTATTCTAACTTTCTTATACTCAATACTTAAGAATACTCAAATTTCTTTTTTCATTTTGAAACGAGTGAACACAACTTGCACACAGACCATGTTACCACTGTTAATGAAATTACCGAAATATGAGACAATTACTTCAAACATTTTGATTTTCTTTAGGCCACTGATGGCTGTGCCTGTGCCATGCTTGCCATATATTTGGACAGTGCCTCTAACCTTCCTGTGAGTAAACTGTCAAGCGCTGTTTTTTTTTATTATTATTATTATTATTATTATTATTATTCTGACATTGCCTTGTCGATACTGCAGTCAGCTGTCTCCGTGGTTTCTTTATTTTGCTCTGTGAAGGATTTTTGCATTTTGCAAATATAACCAATATAACTTATACCAGATTAAAAAGGTTGTGGTTCAAATGCTATAAAATAAAAGGTTGTGACAAATGCTATAAAATCATTTACATATACAATATTGTTAGAAGATACACAACACAAAACTGACTGATACACCTTCATATACTAGCTTGTCTGCTTTACAAGATTGATGATTTGATGATTACTATGATTTTATGACTGTAAGTCATGTTTCTTCCATGTCTCTGTATATTTAGAAAGACCAGAATGAATTAAGCCAGCTTGAGAAACATGGGAAGCAACCCAAAGAGGCGAGGGTAAGTTGTCACCGGTTACGATTATAGCTCTGCTTTCACAAACAGGAATATACTTGGAAGCATTTCTGCGTCATTGTTCTGTCTTGCCTGACACCACGCCATCAGTCAACGAAGACAAGAAAGACCAGGTGTCTTCATTCTTTTGGTCACATGATCAAACAGAAGTATGTTTGCATTAATATATATATATATCCAATGCCTGCATTTAGTTTGGATTATTTGTGCTAATGTAAGTGACACCACACTTTCAGACAGGCAGCTGTCTACAGGTTCTTTTTAGAGACGCTTGCTACGTGAACAAAGTCAGCTGAGCATTTTTTTTTTCCTTAAGGTCTAAGTGAACCAACCCAGAATTTGCTGTCCATCCGGTTTTCGTGCGCTCATCTTTCCACTTTCTTAACAAGTGCACTGCTTCGACTTGTATGCGCCCTGTTGCCTAGAGGTTTGCTGAGACTCCAGAGGAAGAGTTGACAGCCAATACTGGTTAGGGGACTTTAAAACATGTGACCTGTTAAGCAAAATCAGTAGACAGGAAAGGAAATTTCCTGTTTAATAACTGCTTGTAAAGGGGGGTTTTGAGGCATAAAAACGAGAATGAGCTTCATTTCTGTAGTTGTCTTCCTTGAATTCGCTTAAAAATAAAAAACAAACATCTGGTATCTGGAGTTTCCTGTTAAATTATGGTGAACTTTTCTACATAGTTACGTATATTAGCAACTTACAATATCATTAGTTTCAGAAGGCCATCACTGCGCAGAGAAAAATATGAGAATAACTATAGAAGTCCCCACTGTTCATAGCAAAAGTTGTCTATTGTGAATTTTAATTTGATTCATTGCCTTGCATTTCAGTAGAAACATTTTTAGTTTTAGTTATGTGATTGCTACGCAGATATTATTTGCTTGAGTCAAACAGCCCTTTTTTTTGTCTTGATCAAGAATGCAGATGCATGGGCTAAAAAGCATTCCAGAGTCACATACAGACGTGGCATGTATTGTGAACTCTGATGGACGGGGTCTAGAAGCAGGTTTTGGTTTGTAAATCACTCCTGGGACCTGCTGAACCGGTTTCCTTTGGGAACATATGATCATAGGCACAGCTACAGTTTGGTTTCTCTTGCACGACTGGTGTCAAATGCATCATACAAACTGGACACCATTGCAAAATGACAGCTGATGGTTGATATTATGGGTTTTTTTTTCTTCTCCATCCATTTTCCTTGTATGGCCAGCCCTAAACATTAATCTATTCCCCCAATATTTTCAAAAGGAGCCTCAGGCATTTATGGGTTTAAGTGTTTTCTTGTGCATTGCAGCTCACAAGGAGGCAACACAATCCCAACTCTTATGTGAAGTTCTCCATAGACCAACAAACCCAGAAAAGCAAGGTACCATTTGCATTCCATTTGCATTACCACTAGTGAGAAATGGAGAAGTTCAGCACCCTCTGCTGGAACATACTAGCACACAGAACAATGTGTAAAATGGATAGTATTTACTTACTATTTAGTACTTACTTACTTCTTAAGTGTCATGTTTTTTCCCCTTTTTTGTTACGTTTCTAACCCTTTTGTCCGTCTCTTTTATTTGAGATTGTGTATGCATCCAGAGATCCTGTTTTTGAGCAGTACTTCACATTCTTTGTGCACAATGTGGAAAGCCAGGTGCTTAACGTTCAGGTATGCTAGAATTAAATTGCCAAAACCAGATCATGGTCTGGTATATCATATACGATGTTCAAATTGTTTTGTATTTAGAAGTTACAGTATTAAAATGTTCATGTTTAGTCCAGGCGAGATATTATGGATGAGCTTGCTTTACAAAGTATAATGAGAAGGTAAAGGGTGGATAAATGAAAATGTACATTTAAGCAACACAGGAGGATTAGTAAAGTAATTTAGTAGTGAAATCACATCTTACAGTCTGCTATACATGTCATTGTAGTTTAATGAGAGTTTATGCTGACTGATATTAATTAATATATATATACATACACACTATATATACATATACACATATATATACACTATATACACATATACATACATGCATACAGAGGGGTCAAAAAGTCTGAGAGAGAATATTTATATGACTTTCAGACTTTCTTAGAATTTTGTTCATCCCCTTTTTGCTTTATTGATGGTGTGTACTCGAGCTGGCATTGACTCCACAAGTTTGGGCAAGATATTATGATTCAGATCAAATCTATCAGAGATTTGTCTGAACACATATTTCAGTAGAAAAGATTAGGCATAAGGAAAATCTGACCTTTATATATACAATGTGTGTGTGTGTGTGTGTGTGTGTGTGTGTGTGTGTGTGTAAGGATCTGAGTGACTTTGACAAGGGCCAAATTGTGCTAGATGACTGGGTCAGAGCATCTCCAAAACAGCAGGTCTTGTGGGGTGTTCCCGGTATGCAGTGGTTAGTACCTACCAAAAGTGGTCCAAGGAAGGACAACCGGTGAACCAGTGACAGGCTCATAGGTGGGGGGGAGCGAAGGCTAGACCGTCTGGTCCGATCCCACAGAAGAGCTACTGTAGCACAAATTGCTGAAAAAGTTAAAGCTGGCTATGACAGAAAGGTGTCAGAACACACAGTGCATCACAGCTTGCTGTGTATGGGGCTGCGTAGCTGCAGACCGGTCAGAGCGTCCATGCTGACCTCTGTAATACCGCCTAAAGCACCTACAATGGGCACATGAGCATCAGAACTGGACCATGGAGCAATGGAGAAGGTGTCCTGGTCTGATGAATTGTATTTTCTTTTACATCATGTGGACGGCTGGGTGCCTGTGCGTCACTTACCTGAGGAAGAGATGGCACCAGGATGCACTATGGGAAGAAGGCAAGCCGACAAATGCAGTGTGATGCTCTGGGCAATGTTCTGCTGGGAAACTTTGGGTCCTGGCATTCATATGGATGTTACTTTGACACGTACCACCTACATAAACACTGTTACAGACCAAGTACACCCCTTCATGGCAACAGTATTCCCTAATGGCAGTGGCCTGTTTCAGCAGGATAATGCACCCTGCCACACTACAGAAATGGGTCAGGAAAGGTTTGAGGAACATGACAAAGAGTTCATGGTGTTGATTGGCCTCCAAATTCCCCAGATCTCGATCTGATAGAGCATCTGTGGGATGTGCTGGACAAACAAGTCTGATAGATAGAAAAAATGAAATAGAAAACTGCATTTTCAGAGGGCAGCATGGTAGAACAGGTTACTTTCTGTGCTAAGTTTCACATGTTCCATGTGGATTTCTTCTGGGATCTCCAGTTTCCTCCCACTTCACAAAAACATGGTAGGTGGATTGGATAGACTCTGAATCCACCGTGACCCTGACCAGGGTAAAACAATTGAATGAATGAATGAATGAATGAATGATCAGAGTAATTCATTGATAATCAAAACAGCCAAGACAGGAATAAAGGAATAAGACCTGGCCTTAAGGCTTGATCACAAGTGCTGTTGTTATTGTTATTATTATTATTATTATTATTATTATTATTAAGCATGAAAAAGGAGCAGATGTAAACAAACAGAGATGGCAACAGCCATATTTGCCTCCCTGTAAGTATAAAGTGAATTTATTGATTATTTTACGTGCCTCATGGGTTCAGGTGATGTTGGCTGAAAAGAAAAATACACTGGGCATGCTCACTCTGCCTCTCGCCCGGCTTCTCAAAGCCTCAGACCTGACTCTGGACCAGCGTTTCCAGCTGGAACGTTCCGGCTCCAACAGCCAGCTCAAGATGAAAGCCATCCTCAGGGTGAGCTGCTAAACCAAGACCTGCATGATTCCATGCTTCACTTTTAATTCTATGTTTGTTGTTGTAATCCTGGTAAACCTTTACTTTTTAAGAATGAAGGACATCTGGCACTTGGTTCCTCTTTAGTTTAATTAGTGCAATTTCTCACTTATTAGTCATTATTTAATGGTTTCTACAAGGCTTCAATGTCATAATGCAAACTCTGACAGTGTGTTTACAATATTTTGTACCATCAACACACTCTATATATATATATATATATATATATATATATATGTTTCAGTGTGGATAGTTTCTTTACTAAGCTCTTTATCATCCCAGATCCTGAAACTGGAGAAGCCCGAGCCCAAAGTTTCAAACCCTTCAGTTGCCAAACCTCGAACAGGGAACCAGGTCAAAGATCCTCAGCTCCAGCAACCTCAGCAATCCCAGGTCCAGCCTTCTCTTAACTCCTTGAAACCTGAGGAGCAAAATCAGGCTTCCACACTGTCTCAGATGCAGGTGCCTGTCAGCTCTTCCAGCGGATCCCAGGCTGAGTATATGGCCCGGAGAGGTTCTCTCATGGTCTCGGAGAACCGTCTCACGGGCTCCACTCGAATGAGGCGCTATGACTCGCACAGCCTTCTCTCAGAAAACTCTATCGCTTCTTCGCGCTTAGACCTGCTCGAGGGCGTCCCTTACCCAAAGTGAGTGTGATGTGCACATGGTGTTATGCTGTATAATACGAGTCTGGTGACAGAAACAGAGATATAAAACTTAAGATTGTGTCACAGGAAAGGTGAGGTAGCTTAGATGTATGGCTGTATGTTAAAAGATGTATGGAGCTTGATTTTCAAAATTACAGGCTACACTTCTGAGATTTAAAAAAGAATCCAAACCCTAAATCCAAATCTCTAAAATTCAAATCTCAAAAATACAGATTTTTATTTATTTATTTATTTTTTCCCAAATCTGACAAAAGCGCATCATTCAAACTTTTTGCGTTTGGCATAAATTATGTTATCATACTCAAAACTATGTCCATAGCACCCAGCTCATAGCTGTATGCTAATTACTAGTTTCCATAAACTCATAGTTGTATGCTAAATATTATTTTTCATGAGCTCATAGCCACACGCTAACTACTAGTTTTCATAAGTTCATAGCCACATGCTAACTATTAGTTAGTTAGTTAGCCATGTACATAATTATTATATGAAGAATGGTAGAATTTGACACAATGCTTCTGGCAAAAATGGTCATGTTGCTAACACTGTGTAAGAGCAATAGGAACCTTATCTTATGCTAACTATCCAGAGCTAGCTTTCATGTATTATTAGCAGTCTTTAGTATTTTGTGGTAAAATATTCTCCTGAAATGCTAAACGTTGCGTAGGACAGCTTGAGAAGACTGCTAAACCCTTAACATAACTATCATTGTGTGAATTACAGCGCCATCATGAACCACCAGGGCAGCTTTGGCCAGATTCAGATAACTATTCGTTATGCCACGCTGAGGAACAAGCTCACTGTGACAGTCATTAACTGCAGGTGAGTTTCTAAAGACTGATGACGCTTCTGCCCCAAAACTACTAATCAGTTAAAGCTAAGATCATGCATACTAACCTGCTCAGGTAGTTAGCTTTATTTTACATGAAAATAATAATTATTATAATAATAAATTGTAAAATGAGGCTACATACTGTATTGCTAAATTAGAACTGCATCTCCTGTAACACTGTTTGTCTAGGAACCTGTTCCCCTGTAACTCCAACGGCTCGGACACCTACGTTCGCATTTACTTGCTTCCTGACCAAAGGTGGAAAAACCGCATGCGCACAAAAGTGAAGAGGAAAACCGTGGATCCCGTCTTCGATGAGAAGTGAGAGTTTGTTCCAATGACCTACATAGGTACTGTAGCACTGCGAATCATGCCTTGTTAACTAAACGTATATACGTACTCAGGTTCGAGTTTTCGGTGCCATTCGAAGAAGCCAAGACCCGGAAGTTAGATGTTTCTGTGAAGAACAATCGAATGTTCCATACCAGAGAGCGAAAAGAGATCGGGATGGTACGAAAGATGCACATATTAAGAAGTTACAATAACTTTTGCTTCGGTCAGCTTTGGTCATTAATCGATAAAACTGCCATCTGTCCTCTATCCGCAGGTCTTGATTGATCTGGCCCAGCTGGATCTTGTGAAAGGTTCCACAGAATGGTTAGTAATGACGTATCTCTTTTGTTTGTTGTTGTTGTGTAAAAATTAAATGTGAATCTGGTTGATGAACAACTACACTGCTGTCTTCAAGCTCATTAGTATGAATTGTGTACGCATTTTTTTTCTAGGTACGAGCTCAGTATCCCAGGGCTGAAGAAAGCTGTCTAGAGGGATGAAGATCATTCAGCAAACTGACTCCTTCCAAAGTTCAGAAGTTGCTTCATTTCTACACCTCTGTTTACAACCTTTATGCTGAATTTCTTTTACCTCTCAGGTAGTGGCAAATACGATTTTTATTTTAATACGGAAGAAATTATTATTATTATTTTTTAAAGGGCACTGTATTTATTTTTTTTTCCATCAATTGCGAGTGGAGATTTCACCTGATGATGGGAAGCAGTCATTTTTTTTTTCTTCTTTGTACTGCATTTTTTAAATCATACTGGAAGCACTGGTACTGCTTTGAGTTGCATGGATTTGTTCTCTGTAAATGTATTTTGGTGTGAATTTTCATGTGCACAATATTTCTGGACTCATGATGCGCTTTATATATAATATATAGTGTGTGTGTGCACTATCATGACATTCTCATGATCTGATTTTAAATAGGAATTGTGTTGCACATGTTAATGCATTGTTCTTTGGTTATGTGATGTTTACTAGATTGTAAATAATAAATTAATACACACCTCTGTGGCTCCACATTACAGCTCAGCTCAACTTCTGTCTCGAGCATGATGAGCAAAATGTGCGCTCTCAGAGAGGGTCTTAAGGATTACGACTAGGGGAGCTGGTGTGTGTGTGTGTGTGTGTGTGTGTGTGTGTGTATATATGTATGTATATGTGTGTGTGTGTATGTGTATTTTTTTTTTTTTAAAGGATATTCTGTGATCAAATTTTGTAATCATATAGCATGAATTGACATAAATTAATTAATGGCAAAGTGTTGTTATATTTCTATTTTATTTTCCTCAGTATTTTTCTGTATATTCATTTAAACCGATTGTGTTGTAGTAAACACTGGGAAATGTAAAGAAAAGAAAAAAAAAATCATGACGACTCTTAAATAAACTATGGCTTTTATTAAAGTTAAACTGAGAGTCAGCAGTTTCTGGATAGGAAAACGTGCATGTTCAGTTACCTGTGAATAGTGTTTTAAAACAAAGCTAACTAAAGAGTGCCTTGATTAATAACCATATATAAGAGTGTTTTTTTTCCCTAAATTGAAGGGAAGAAGAATTAAGAAAAAGATATTTTATATTTCATGCGAGAATGAGCTCACTTTTCTGCTCTTTTAACTTTGTGCATAAACAAGAATGGTTTGAATACTGGAGTCATTAATTTACAGATAAGAGATTCAGCTCTCTGTAAACAAAATCACAGTTTAAAAATCAACATGAAAGCAGCAGCAAAGAACATTAATAAACTGTAAAAGTCAGAGCATAGTATCGCACTCCTTAGTTTTTGGATGTAAGCTAAGGATATAGTTAAGATCTAGTTAGGAACTGATGTAACTAAAAATATCACTCTCATATCAGTGACTAAACTTTTATAACAATGATCACTGAGAAAAAAAAAAACTAAATCAAGAGAAATGTGCAATAAACTTGTCAATCATGTTAATAGTTCTTATCGTCTTGAGCCAGCGGTGGTGCTATTTCACCAGTTCCTGGTGTTAAGGCATACAGGGCTTAGCATGTGCTGAAATAATATCCTGTGATATTCAAGTACACTATATATCTAGTGCACTTCAGAACAAGGTCACAACCCTGAGCTTCATTTGCCAAGAGGCCTCTAGTTATAGAGATGCAGTTATACTTCTGATCAAAAACCGCAGACGATAATAAAAAGAACTGTAAAGACAACCTTATTTTGAACAAACCTAAAAGCATGACACATGATAATTCAAGCAGTTTATATCACACATTTGTTAGGTACTGTATTGTATTTTCCACATTTTTGTAGTGTTACAGTCTGGAACTGAAATTGACTTAAATATTTAATAAATCACACAAAACAACCCATAGTACTGAAGAGGGAGAAAATCTATATACAGTTTGCAAAACTATTTACAAAGAAAAAAAGGAAAGTTTTGATTTGTATAAGTATTCACTCCCATTGCTGTGAAACACCTATATTAGTTTCTGTGCAACCAGTTGCCATCAGAGGTCACATAATTAGTTGAATGGAGTTGAATTAATGTGTGAGAGTTTGTGGAAAGATTCAAAGTATGTTAGAGAACATATCTAAACACACAGCATCATGAAGAGCAACAAGCAATCAAAGTCCAGGGACAAAGTTCTGGAAAAGTATGTATCAGGGTGGGATTATAAAAAAAAATATATATCCTAAACTTTGGATATCCTGCAGAGCACAATTAAATTCATTATTAAAACATGGACATTATATGGCGTACCTGTGACTCTGCCTAGACGAGACCATCCACCAAATAACCAGGGAAGGAGATCATTATTCAGAGAAGCAACCAAGAGGACAAGGGAAACTCTAAAGGAGCTGAGGAGATCCACAACTCGGATGGGAGACACAGGACAACCATAACCCGTACACTCCACGAAGGTCAGCTTTATATACCAAAATTGCAAGAAATACAAAATTCTGTTTCTTGTTTGGCAAAAGTCATGTTGGAGACTCGGCAAAAAAACATGGCAAAAGGTTCTCTAGTCTGAGACTAAATTTACCTTTTTTGGCCTTGGCATAAAGCACCATGAAAGACTGCTCTTCACCCTGAGAACACCATTCCCCATAGTGAAGCATGGTGGTGGTAGCACTGTGCTCAGCATTACCCTTGGCATCTTGGTTGCTTCTCTGACTAATCCCCTATTTACCTGGTTACTGGGTTTCAGAGGACATGTGACTAGGCAGAATCACAGTTCTCCTACTTTATTTTCTTGCACCAGAACTAATTTTGACTATTTTTGCAATCACACCTTCCATAATTTTTGTAGATAATAGTTCAAATTATAACTAGTTTTCCCCCCTTCAATATTATGGCTCATTTTGTGTTGATTCATGACATAATCCCAACAAAGTCCATTAAGGTTCCAGGTTGCAACACTACAAACTGTGGAAAATGTTCATGGGGGCTGAATAGGTATACAAGGGGTTATATGGGGTTTGTGTTCATGAATCATGAGGGCTCTCTTTGGTTTGTAGCTCAGGTAAAAGTAATTAAATATTCCGGATATGCATGGTAATCACGGAACACCACAAAGATGGTTGGATTAGCTGTGTTATCCACCACAGTGTCATAGAGATCTGTGCCATTAGCGGTTTTAGCAGGCGCATCAATCATTGATGCGTTTCCAACTGTATAGTCTCCAGTGAGAACTCTGCAGTAATATATGCGCTTCTGTCCTTGTGCATTTGGTACTGAATATGTATTTTGGGAAGAGTAGATTGCATTAAGTGCAAAGTAGGTGCCTTTTCCATAGGCTGCAGCTGCAACGAAACAACATGAAGACATTAGTGAAATTAGCCACAGAGGTTGATGGAGTAAAGCAAAAACTAAACCACTGATCGTTCAGATTATTATACCATTTTTCCCTGCATAGCTCCGGTTGAAGCCATTTTGATTTATGTGGTTTATGGAGTCTTCTCTGGTTCCGTGAAACAGCATCTTCTCGTTGTTCAGATGGCCATTCATTTGTTCCATATATTGCTTGTTAGTTTGGTAATTCTTCCACATGCGAGGATTCTGTATCCGTTCGATCTACAAGGTGCAAAAAAGAAGACCGTCCATAAACCACATCGAATGTTAAGACATGGAAATTTATCAGATTTATGCCTCACATGTCTCAGAAGCTACATACCTTAAGAACATTATGATTGCATGTTTTTCTAAAGTGGCCCAGGACATCATTGTACTCTTTGCTGCCAGTTTGCAGTGGACAAACCTTGTGCAGCTCATTAGGTCCCATGAGGACCCATTCCTTTGGGAGGTTCTCAGTGACTGCGATTGAAAAATCAATTATTTTAATCGAATCAGAAATGCTTAAAGTTTATTAGAACATTAAGTAATAGCTCTGATTGGCAGAAACCAATTATTTCCCATGATTATATCATAAGTACATTAATCTTGTTTTACTAGATGAGGACCCAACAAAGTATTTTAGTTGACTGAACTTGAAAAATACTGTAGCACACCAGAAACTAGCTACAGGGCTAAAGACATTAGTTCAGAAAGGGGAGGGTTTCCACAGACCTTCAACGATTTTTTTCATTTTATTTACCGGATTTGGTCTGATGAGCGAATTGTTAAACAAGAATGAAAGAAAACTGACTTGATTAAAGAAAAGTCAATGATGTAAATACTGTGTCTAAAGATGAATGCTTTTTTTCTCCTTGTGTCAAATTCAGAACAGGTTCTGAAAATCTGTTCAGCGTATATAGTCAAAAGTGGTAACGTGAAGCGCCATTACGAAACAAAACATAACCACTTCGATTTGTCTTAGTTCTAGCCACAAACTAGCATTAAAAGCTCTCTCTTGTGGTGTATCCACACCCTTGTGAGCAAAGAGATTTATGCATCTGGACCTTTATACATTTTGGTCCCATACCCTTGTACTAGTTGTTTAAAATTACCTAGATGACTTAAATCCTTGTAGAAGTAATGAAAACGTACCTCTCATTTTGTCAACACGCCTGATTTCCATCTGGTTGCCACCAGTAGTACTCACAGCAGGACCCTCTGGCATTCTGACTTTGTACACTTTTTTTTGAAAATTGATGTCCACTTCTTGAGAATTCAAAGTAAATGCTTTTTCTAGTTGGAAGTTTGTATCTAGGTCGAAGCTGTGGTACTGGCCACCCTGTTGGTATTGCCAGTCTACCAGCTCAGCTGTTAGTTTCATGTTTTCCTTCATGCTCATTTCTTCTCTGGTTGTTTTCAGCATGGCGTTGATCTCGCCTACAACCAACAGGACATCCCTGCTGAGACCCTCTACTGTAAGTATGACCTCCTCTGAGTCTGCTGCTGCAGCTGCCTGAGCCTTGTGCTCAATTTTCACACTAACATCCATGGTTCGTTGCAGCTCCTGGATTCGCTGTCTGTCTTTATCAGACAACGTGAGGATCATTGCATCACTGATGGACTGAAATGCCTGTTCATCTGAGATGAGCTTTTCAAGAAACTGCTTGGTTTGATCCACGGCGGTTTGGGAAGGCCCACAGATGGAGAAGCAAACCTCAGTCACCATCTTTTCCTTGATTACAAAGTCCGTCTCTTGTGGTGGCTTGACAACTTTGGGCTTGGTGCCCATAAAAATCGATTTGGTAAATGCTGTTGAAATGAAAGATATGTGGTGTGTTGGCATTTGGGAAAAACTAATTACTCATTTTAGTTAAGAACATCTTTGATCACTGCATAGTGCACCTTTAAAAATTGTTGTTCATAGTTCAGTAGTAACAACTGAAAGCGCTATTGTGTAATGCACTACTTGCGTTCATTTGAACAAGGGGTAAAAAAATAAAATCAGGAAGACGTACATGTAAGTCTTGACCAGGTAGTCTCATTCTTCTGCTTTTCAGTGGCTTCTCTTCTCAGCATACTCTGATGAAAATCTACCAACATGGGGGCTTGGAAAATCACTATGCGCACCATTCTGAGTGAAGACTGTGGAGTCTGCCTTAAAAAGTCAACTATACCATCCATCATGGAGTCTGCAGCGTGGCCTGGATTAACTCCACCCTGACCTGCAAGAAAGATGGATTTATTTTCTTACACATATTCTTTGGACCACTCTTTGTTCATGGTCCTTCAATGATGGACCATGAAGGGGGTCAGCCATTGAAGGATCTTGGGTATGAATGCAAACTGGATTACCAAAAATGATTCAAAATAAAGTTGTATTGCAATAATGCTCATAATAGTTTTGGAATGAATTCGGAATCAATTATTTCCCCACCAATCTTAACCCAGAGATCAGATGACTGAAGAAATGATGATGAGGCACTTGTTTAAACACCTTTTACCCCAAGTACTGAGACAGAAACTGATATGGATGTCACTGATAGTCAAAGTGATAATCAATATCTATTGTAATCTTGCAATTCTGTAAAATCTGTCAGTAATGTGTTTTTTCTATAAGTAGTTTGGATAATAAATTTAGAGGTAGTCAGGGTGTCTTTCAGTGGACTTGGAATGTAATCTTTAAATGTGCCACACCTTTAAATTCTCCACTGCATGTCTAATCAGTGACCACAGTATTTAATTGAATGGTTTGTTTTTATAGTGATACTGCAGTCTACTAAAACATCTCAGTCTGTACACAGCCCCAGATCTCTGAACACAATGTTTAACCCAAGTCACGCCCATGCATAAATAAATGCTCCAATACTGCTTATGAGCGTGTTCTAAAAGCTTGATGTAGATACCCTTATATAGCGTGTTAACAAAACGTTACAGATAACACATGGAAACTGGTTATTACAATGCCCTGGCATAAGCGTCACATGATAAAAGCATCCTATAAGTTTTTATATATTTTGTCATATGTAAAGTATTTATAAAAGTATTGGAGCTCACCTGTTCCAAAGGCAGGGAAGGCAATGGAGCTGAACTTGTGCTTCAAACACATTTCTAATGCTTGCTTAACTCGTTTTTGGATTACTGTCAGATTATTTTTTGTTGAAATATGGATGATCTTTTTGCATTGCAGGTTGCCTTGTTGAGTCATTATCAGTCCCTTGTTTTGCTGTACTCCTGTTAATATGTAACGTGATATGTAAATTATGCATCAAGTCACACACACAAAACATTCAGATACATTTTTTTTTTCTGTTATTTTAGAAGCTGGTTTCATTACTGTGAACAGTTCTCACCTAGTTGCTGGCACTCAGCCTCAACGTTTGGACCTGCTCCATTTAAAACAGCCTTTGAGACACCTTAAAAATGAGAGATACATTATGTATCAATTATATTGTAGCAGCTGGTTGAATAATAACTGCCACATCACAAAATTTAAATTACAGGGAAATGATACGTTGCACTTCAGAATCGCATCATGTACAGGATAGCGTGTTATAAACAAAGGATGCGTATAACTTTGTATATGTTATAACTCTGTATAACTGCATGTTTCTACTGTACAAATTGGATGCAGCATGCAGTAGACTAACTGTGATTGTAAAGATCAGTTATCAACTGAACATCTGGCAGATTGATTTTAATAACACAAATACACTGCGGTGTAACAGCTGTAAGTGTAATTTCATTCTCTCAGATTGGTTACCAATCTGCATTTTGCTACAACAGGATTCCAAGCATTACCAGACTTACCTGATTTCAGGGTGAAATTCTCATTGGTTGAGTTTACGATCACATCAGTTGTCTCCTTAGTGATGTCACCACTGAGAACCTGAATCACAACTCCTCCCATCGTAGTCTCATAAACCCCTGTGTTTGGTGAGGTGACCTTTGAAAACGGGCCTAGAAATTCATCATAAACATGAAATAAACAGACCTGAAAGCTATCTGAATGTTACTTTTCACATATTTTGTTTCATATATTTGGTTTGACAATGAACCTTTTGTGGAGGATGACTGGATGTTAAACTTTTTGTTAAATTCATCTGTAAAAGCCTGGGAATAAAAAAAAAAAAAACATTTTACACCTTTTTAATTCATCTCTTTAAAGAAAACATCTTCACAGTCTACTTACAAGCAACAATCTAATTAAAGTTCCTCCTCATCACTTACAAAGTCCTTGATATTCTTACTCCCTCCTACTCCTTTTCCTCCTCTACCACCTCACCTGTACTCAGACCTCCCTTTCCCATCCTGCTCTTTCGCCCTCCATCTAACCTCCATTGTTTTGATGACAGAACATTAAGATCACCACCTCTTCTCTGGAACTTCTTTCCTTTCAGAAAATCTTACACACTACACATCTTCTAAACACATTTATTATTTTTAAGGATTACAAGCTACTCTGCGATTGGCCCACCCAGAACCTCCAGCACTCATCCTTTCCTGCCTACACTGAGTACTTAGTGCTATAAGAAAATTATTATTATTATCATCCTTACTTACCTGGATGGTTTGATGGTCACTGGGATGGAGAGCAAACATCACTTCTTGTACATGATGTGAAGTCCTGTTTTTGCTAAACTTAAGAACTGAGTCCAGCATAATGGAAGCCGCTAACGCCTTTGGAAAACCCAGGTTCCCTGTTCCAATAGCAGGGAACACAATAGACCCCTGCTTCTGCTGTTCTGCCTGACTTAAACATTTATCCATGATGCCTTCCAACTGCAGACACCAGAATCCATTAGAATTATGTTACAACCAAAAGAAAATCTGCTATAGAAAAAAAGGCAGGTATGGTAGAAAGGATAAAACCGTACCGTCTGTGCTGAACCTTGTCCCTGGTCCCAATGTGGGGCTACAGCATGAAACACCAGTTTGTTTTTTAGATTGCAACCACTAGTGACAAAGACTGCTCCATTGTTTGCAGGGCCTGTAGCCTGCTGGTTAAGAAGTATCTGAATCTGGGGCCCTGCTGCAGCACTAATGGCTTGTGCAATAGCTCCATGGTTAAGGGCCAGGTCAGATGATATAGAGTTCACAACCACATCCAACTAAAAATGAAACAACAGACAAAAATATTACTACAACTTCGGTCCAGAAGAATTACAAAAGTTAAGAAAGAGCATGTTAGGTAGGAGAATTTAACTCACTGAGGTATCCTGAATGTTGCACTTTGCAAGAGTAATAGTCAACCCTTCATTCGTCTTAACACTCTGGATAGATCCTTGGTTCGAGGAGTTTGATGGTTTCAGGTTTTGCTGTTGGCTGCTGGATTTGGGAATTGCCCTGAATGTTGGGTCCTGACTCGTGGAACTGCCCCCATACACATTCTGCACTGCAGCTTCTAAAGCTGCAATGGTTTTATCATTTTTGTCAATCAGATGGATCTTCTTTAAACATGTGTCTCCATTCATGAACTCAAAGAATTCTTTCACTGCTGAAACAACGGTGTCTGCACAAAGGTCTAGAGGGAATCCACGGTTGCCAGAACTAATGGCTGGTATTGCCAACGACTGGCAAAACTCTCTGTCAGCAAGATTCAGACTCCTTCTTAGGACATTTTTCAAAAGAGTAACTGCTTTCTGAGGATTAGAACTATCATAGTCTGGCCCTACTACATGAATTACATACTTGCAGGGCAATTGTCCAGCCTCAGTAATGACAACATCACCTGTCTTCAACTGTGTCCACTTTTTAATAATCTGGTTACAGGCTTCCTGTAGTAGAGGTCCTGCAGCATCAGAAAGTGCTTTTGATAGACCTCCATTGAGGTCGAGCTTTTCATTGGCTGCGTTCACTATAGCATCAACAGGATAGAAGCACATGTCAATTTTGTTAACTACAATCTCCACTCCATCGGGTGTACGAACACTCTTTGTTCCTGTGATGTTGGAAGACATCTTGTTGCGATCATGTTCATCTACCAACTCGACTACACACCCCATTTTCATCTTGGCTGTTTCAACAACCATCAATTCCTTATTCTTAAAAAACTTCTTGGCACCAGGCTTATCTACATTAAAGCTGCAGCAGTAAACAGATAAAAGTAGGTTCTCAAAGACAAGCTTCCACCCAGATACATGAATCCTTGGGCCACTCAGTGAGACTGTATCATCCTTAAAGCTAACATTTACATTGTCTTTCACAATTTCACACCACTCTTCCTTTTTGTGCTCCTTTATAAAATTCACAATAATCTTATCGGCCTGCAGGGTTGTGGTAACACGGGAATTGTTAAGCACATAATCAGAAAGCTGTTCCTGAACTAACTGCACTGATTCAACAAATCCAGAAATCACAACTTGGCTATCTGATGTGTTTATTAGCATTGTCAAAACTGACGAATTTACTGTGTTTCTTAATCTGTCAACAAGATTTTGCCATTCTGCCGTCCTCAGCACACTGGGATCATCTATATCAATGCATGCATGATATAATTGTGCTTTCAACTGATCTTCACTACTTTTCAAGGTCCTCTCTGTTTTAGCAACAAGAAACACCTGGTCTTTCTTAATCTCCAATGATGCACTGATTCCCTTGGATAAGAATAGTTCTTTGGTCAGTTCTTCGCTGTCCCCCATACTCAGAAACTGCAGAATAGATGGGTGGAGTTCTATCATTTTCCGAATTAGGCCCACAATCTCTTGCAAAATCTTATTCTTTGACTCTAAAACGTCTTCTTTTATCCCAAAAAGAGTTAACATTTGACTGGAAGCATTGTAACTCAGCTTCAGTTCTGGACATTCATTGCAGATTTTGTACTCCAAACCATCTTTCACGATGAGCTCAAAAACAGATGGAGTCATGGAGAACCCATCTTCAATGCTGCTCTTCTCTCTTTGGAT
Source organism: Pangasius krempfi (assembly GCA_037576825.1). Taxonomy (NCBI): domain Eukaryota; kingdom Metazoa; phylum Chordata; class Actinopteri; order Siluriformes; family Pangasiidae; genus Pangasius; species Pangasius krempfi. The sequence continues at coordinate 3,088,574 of CM074978.1, forward strand.
TCTTTGAGTAATCCTGTTAACAGTACTCTGTGCCACATTCCCAGTTCTGTGTACATCTTCTGCAAGGCCTGCAATGATCATCGTTCCTTGACCTTTGTGAAGGATCAGGGTTACAGGTTCAGATGACAACATCTTGTGGACTTCTGCTTCCAGTTCAGTCCATGCATCTCCCTCAATCTTGATTTCTAGTGACTTATATTTTGACATTGCTGTAGTGAACTCAGCAGAGGCCTTTTCCCTCCATGTCTGGATAAGTTTCTTTGTCTGTAAACCTTGCTGAAGAATGGAAGGTAGAGGACTGATTCTTACAGCTGGGTCTTGAAGCTCCAGGTGGCAGAAATGCTTCCGCATATCTTTCACGATTAGGTCCAATGTTTTTTGGTGTTCTTGAAGATATTTCCAGACAGATTTATCAATATTTTCTATGAAAGATTCTGGGAGTTTCAAAATGGGTCTCTCTTTACCGTAGAGAGCAACTCCCAGTGATTCGTAGTATGGAAATACTTTGATAGGGTGCTTTCTAATCTGATGTTGTTTTCCCAGAACTGTGTTTACATCTGGAAAAACAAATGTAAGTAGACATCATCTGAAAGATCTTTACACAAGATTACTCTGCATGCTAAGCCAAGATTCTGCTATAGCTTGCAAAGCATGACACCGCTTATAATGAAAGATTATTTTCATAATATTTAATAGTTAATATTTACCCGCGTGAACTTTAAATGTGATTATAGCTGATTCATCATCTTCTAGCATTTCCACGTCGCCCTCTATTTCACCGTACTTTTCAAAATAAAGCATGATATAGTCGGAGTTCATGTCTGAAGATAAATCTTCTACTTTCACCTTTGTAGTCATCTCTAGAGGACTGATTTCCAGATTCTTCTTCTTGAAAATTGAGTTCTCTGGGCAAGACTTAATGAAGTGTACTGCATCTAAAGCACAGAAAGTTATAACGTTTGCTGTAGATGAAATGATATTGGCTCAGGGGGGCATACATTATTGCAAGTTAGTACAAATACTGAGTTACTGTATAGCTTTACTATTAACGGGATCATTTATTCCTTTACGTGGCAACAAACTACTCTAGGTAAAGAAGGATTAATTTACCTTAATCACTTTTTTAAAAATAAATTTGAATAGGTAATAATGGTAATTACTGTATGCATATTAATGTTTTAATGTGAATGAGCTTCACATACATAAAATTATTTATATGTGAATAATTTTAGTGTGGGTGTTTTTCTCAATTGTTTTAGCACAAACTAGCTATTGTTTTTTAATTGTTTTCTTTTTACATTGAGTATAATTTGCCATTATACACCAATAAAAGTATGTGTTTTATGCAGGGGGTTAATGGTTCACCTTTGTTGTTAGTAAAAGTAACCACAGCACAATCACACTCAGGGATGACTTCTATGCTGATGTCTTTTGACTCAGTGGCCCCCTTGAGGACATTCTCTACCAGCATATCCAGGAACTCCTGTTTCAAGTTCTGGATGTTTTTGATTACAGCTGATGTGTGAGATGACTCTTCACTGTCTTCTTCACAGTCCTCTTCTTCTTTAGATTCAGAGGATGTTGGCTTTTCATCTTCGGTAGATGATTCTTCTGAAAAGAAAATGCACTTGTTTAATTTTTTCTAAACAGATACAATACACATGCCAATAAAGGCCGGTCATTCTCAATCTTGGGAACAGCATGTACTGAACATTTGTGTTCGTTCTTCTTTAGAAAACCATTCATGACATAAATCTGGTGTAAAAGAGCAGGGAAAACACAAACATCTGCTCTGTTTGATGAGTGAAAGATTGGGGACTGAGACCGAGAACCACGATAAGTGGCATGTTTAGACCTGAAACAAATGAAGGTGTAGTTGACTGTAGGAGCCAAGTAAATTGTCATGTCTGTTTAAATGTGAATGCTATTGATTAGATGGGCTTAAAACACCTGTTGTACGTTTTCTCAAGGAATAATAGGGTATTTTTGTTGACTGTACAATTCTATAAGACGTCCAAATGTTTTTCTATAATGACTTAAGCAATCGTCTGAACTTATGTCAAAATGTGACAATGTTGGGTGATTATAAATTAAATGTCAAGGTGCAAGTATATTGGATGATTATATATTGACGAGTCACGGAAGTCATTTTCTCGCTCAGGTCCTCAGTGGTAAATGGTTTGCTATTATGAAGCCACTACACTGAATGTAACTAAAGATAAAATATTTCAGTGGATTATGCTAGACTAAAAAAAATGGTCCTTCCTTGTTATCAGGAGCATGACAATTTTACACTCACTACCTGGTTTACAACTGTTAATAAACACAGAATAGAGGGCAATATACAGTACATCAAGAGGTATTCTAAATCCCTTGAACTTCAATGAATCATCATTTGGTCCAGACTTATGTTCCTCTCTCTCGTAACTGCGTAATATTAGTGTCACTGAATGCACTGAATAATTTATAGCAGTATCTAAGTAATATTTGGTATGTTAATATGAATAACATAATAATAAGGGGTTAAATGTACACAACCAAAACTGCATTCAACAGTGAACAGGGTTTCTTTGCTTCTCTTAAGAGTGTGAAACATATGTGCTATACACACATGTAAGTAGATAAAGCAAATTCGTGAAAAAAAAAAAAAAATCACAATCAAAATATTTAATAGGTTCACCTCTAGAGGGAAGCATGAAAAAAAAAAGGGTTTAAATCATGACAAAATGGCTCACCTCTTTGACCTGTGTTATCCGAAGACAGTGTTTCCTGAAAAACAAATGTTTTGAGCAGTCACACTTCCATAAGTGATTTTTTTATATCAGTTAATCTCTTATAAATTTCCATTAACCTTTGGGGAAAAAAAATTATTCAATAAAATATTCACCTGAGTAGGTTTGGCCTCATTCGGTGGAAGATAAACGCTGAGGCTCAGGATGTCTTTAACCAGCTTAATTTCATGCCATTGCTTCTTAAGAACATTCTGTCTCACTAAAACAAAATAAAAAATTAAAGATGCTTTATGTAAGATATAAATAGGTCTCTAATGGTTAAACGGGTGGAGTTGAATAAGATTTTAATGATTCTTTTAATCAATGAGCCTGTCCCATTTCCCCTCATGTACACAAAGCTCCCCCATTATTTATGGTTGTTCAACTTGAGTTAGCATGCTTACTAGAGTTACCAGTAGCAAGGACTGTCATGACATCACTTCAAGCTCACTTTCACATTCAACTGCACGAAAGTACGTAAGCAATACCACACGAGTAAGAGTGCTGTTATACTGAATACTGAGTGCCGCAGGTAACAGTATTATACATGAGAAAATAATATTGAGTAACTGACATTTTGGACACAATATGGACAAATGTTCTGTTTATTTTTGCTCAGTGAATGGAAATGGATCCCGAAGCCCACTAGCTAGCTCACAACTTTTCCCATTAAAAGTGCTTCCAGTGGCTTCCATTTTTACATTTCATCTTCATCTGACGAGCTTTCCTATTTTAAGTCAGAAGTTATATTCATGAAAATATGTATCGTTTGCTAGGTCTGCTGATGATCTTACTAGCTTTACTGTTAACGGTTTCAGTGGACTGTTGCTCTGTTTCACACAGATACACACAGTGAAATACACACACACCACACACACACACACACATATATATATATATATATATATATATATATATATATATATATATATATACAGTGAGAGTAAAAAGTATTTGATCCCTTGCTGATTTTGTTGGTTTGCCCACTAATAAAGACATGATCATTCTATA
>CM074978.1:3092455-3104100 GCA_037576825.1 Pangasius krempfi
AGAATGATCATCTCTTTATTAGTGGGCAAACCAACAAAATCAGCAAGGGATCAAATACTTTTTACTCTCACTGTATATGTAACTTATCGTCCAGGTTCCAAGAATGGCAAAGCAGATTCACTTTCTCACCAGTTTGAGTCCACCTACCAACCCCTTTCTCCCGATCCCATCCTACCCTCCACTCTCATTGTCGTACCAGTGCAGTGGGACATCATGACTGAAATCGCGAAGACGCAGGGCAGGGATCCCATACCTTGAGGAACAGGGTTATTCAACAGGTTCACGACCTCCCCGGCTCCGGACACCCCAGAATAACCGCGTCCATCCAACTCCTCACCAACAAGTTCTGGTGGCCCTCGCTTCATTCAGACACCACTGCATACGTTAAGAACTGCACAACGTGCAGCACCACCAAATCCTCTAAACGGTTACTGGCGGGTTTGCTCCAGCCCCTACCTGTCCCTCAGAGACCCTGGTCCCACATCGCCATCGACTTCATCACTGATCTCCCCAACTCCAGAGGCGATACCACCATTCTTACCGTTGTCGACCGCTTCTCTAAGTCCTGTCGCTTGATACCCTTACCCAAACTACCCACAGCCCTAGAAACAGCAGAGACTCTGTGCAGTTATGTGTTCTGCTTCTACGGACTCCCTGAAGATATCGTCTCGGACAGAGGCCCTCAGTTCACTTCTCGCGTGTGGGCAGCTTTCTTCAAACATCTCAACATTAACATAAGTCTCACCTCGGGCTACCATCCTGAGTCCAATGGGCAAACCGAACGCCTCAATCAAGAGATCACTCGCTTTCTAAGCTCCTCCTGTCACTGCAATCAGACGGATTGGAGCCGATATCTGTTTTGGGCAGAATACGCACAAACTTCCCTGCGCAAACAATCCACCGGGCTTACACCCTTCCAGTGTGTGCTAGGATTCCAACCACCTCTCTTTCCCTGGTCCAGGGAGCCCACAGAACTACCCAGTTAATGACTGGCTCAGGAGGAGCGACACTACCTGGAACGAGGCTCATACTCATCTGCAACGCGCCATCAGGAGACTGAAGGAACAAGCAGATCACCACCGACGTCTCAACCCTGAATATGTTCCGGGATCGTGGGTCTGGCTTTCCACTCGAGACCTCCGGCTCCGACTACCCTGCCGCAAGCTCAGTCCCAGGTACGTGGGTCCATTCAAAGTTGTTAAACAAATAACTCCCATTTCTTACCATTTGGCCCTACCCCCACAATATCGTATCTCACCCACTTTTCATGTCTCTCTGCTCAAGGCCGCTGGTGCTTCGAGAAGGGCAGACGACCTAGATGAGACCCGGAACCAGGGACCACCTCCTCTCATCATCGACGGTGAGGAGGCATATCAGGTTCGGGAAATCTTAAACTCTCGGCACCGGGGAGGAGTCCTGGAATATCTTGTGGACTGGGAGGCGTATGGACCGGTGGAGAGGTCCCGGGTCGATGCCAAGGACATTCTTGACCCGTCTCTTACCACTGATTTCCACAGGACCCATCTGGATCAGCCGGCCCCTCGTCCTCGCGGAAGACCCCGGCGTCGTTTGCCTTCTCATGTCAGGAGCCGCTCGCAGGGAGGGGGCTCTGTAACGATTCCGGCCTCTGTGGTTCCCTCTGATCGTCACCAGAGGTCACCAGAGGTACTGACTTTCCTCTCGAAAACTACATTTCCCATCACGCCGCGCCCAGCTCTGATTACGAGCGCACCTGCAGCCGATTACCGGGACTACTTAAGCCGCTGTCTCACACTCACTCTTTGCGAAGTCTTTGGCCCCGGCTGACATTTCTGAGCGTTTCTAGCTTCTTTGTTGGATTACTGTGTTTGACCTTGGACAGTTTTCTCTCGTTTCCAGATTGTTGCCTTTGTCTCGCCTCTGATTACCCTGTTTGCTGTTGCTCGACCACGCCTGTACGACTGTGTTTTGCCTTTTATTAAAACGCTGCAAATGGATCCTCACTCTGTTGACCCCTCATTACAGTATGTATGTATGTATGTGAGATATATAATATATATATATATTTTCTATTTTATTTATATATATATATATATATAAAAATAGAAAATTAAATGAAACAAAGTAAATATTTGGCATGACGATCCTTCGCTTTAAAAAAAATAGTCTCAGGTGCAGTGTATGCAGTTTTATAAGGAAATGAGATGTAATGGAATCTAAGAAGTTTTTGTACTGAATCAATAATGTAGAAGTCATAAAATAAAAATCTATAACAAAGTTTGTACTAAACAAAATAGTGTCCCTAAGACTTTTGCACAGTACTGTGTGTATATATAATCATTTCCACATAACTTTCCATATTATTTGTACGAAATGAAAAAACTTTTAGCGTGTATCTTTCACCTTGGGATGAAAGTGACATGGGGTGTGTACCTGATTAGCTTTATCAGTGTTCTGGACCTTAGGGATTAATTAATCACCTTGATTTTTTTTTTTTTTTTAAGGTACAATAGACTGACGTTTCCTGGTTATACTGTAGATGCATACTAAAAGTAGTAAACATGCCCTTGATGGCACCGGGCCAACAGGAAAGTGCAGTCTGTTACCTTCATTTCTGAGGGTGTTGAACAGTCTGTACAGCTGTAGTTTCATTTAACAGCCCATAAGGCTGTATGTGAACTTATTATTCTTATTCTTACAGAGTTATCGACAGTAAGTAATGGTAGCTACCTTCTTCCGTTTTGAAGAGCACGGTTGCTCTCTGGCCGTCAGAAACTTGATATTGTACCACACAGTCTCCTCCGTTAGACTTTTTGCTCTGGAAGTAAATAGTGAGCTTGTTCTTCAGCTTGGGGGTCGTGGGGTCCCATTTTCCCTCCACGAACAGGGCGAAGGGAAAGTCTTCGTCCATCGCTGAGTGTGTAATGACGCCTGACTCTGAGGTGAAGAGAACCAAGTGCTACACTTTCGCTTTTGTTTCACACCAAACGGAGATTTAGGTTAAAGACGGAAGATATGCTGAGAAAACACAGAACCTCAGCACATGTCCATGGCTTAAAGCACAGCCAGATGCTATATATACAGACTGGTATATAGAGTTAGGAAAAGTTAGCATTTTTAAAGAAAATGCGATAAAAAGACAAGCGAGTTTATCGTTATTTATAGAGGAGGCGGGGTGTACGCGGAACTGGTTTTAGTTTCCTGTAAATGTGTCCTCATGTTGATCCAGGAAATGCTTTTACTTTCGATTTTTTTTCGCAGCAGTGTACTCTCTCGCTCGTCGTTTCGCACGCCTGTTTTGCTTTTGACACAAAACCAGGTAAGAAATAAGAACTTTAAATTCTGTATAACAGTAATTTAACAGAAAAAAAAAACAGGTTTTTTTTCAAAAAATAATTTTCACGTTGAGGGAAAATTCTCTGCTTCACTGTTTACCATTGACAGGCTAATAGTGATTTCTCTCTTGTGTTTCATTTTGTTTTCAACTTTGGCACAAATATTTCTCCTAAAATTCCCTGGGAGAAATAGAAGGAGACGTAAGAGAGACATGTTTTTTTGATCTTTTCAGGGGAAAGTATGCTTGCTCTGAAAGTCCATAGACGTCACCAGATGCCCTCACGGACTCATTTGCATATTCACTGCATTGTTGCGATCATTTGAATATCAAAACATGTTATATGAAGAAGGAACATTTTCTGAAGACACCAAGAATAGAATAGCAGAATTGGAAAATAATATATTTTATACCACAGCGGGGTTGAATGCTCGAATCTGATTGGTCAGAAGTTGTGCATTATTTTCATATAACAGCACAGGTAGTTCGGGCTGTAACATGAACTATAAGAGTTTATGCTTTCTGGTTTCTCTGTAAAATGACAAGCTGCAGTATTTTTTTTCTTTTTTTTGCGAGAGAGAGAGAGAGAGAGAGCTATAATATAGGTGAGAACAGGAAACAACTTCTGAAGGAACTTCTGAAGTTTGGAAATAGACACAAAGAAACTGGTTACGTCTTTGTCACCTCTCGCTTGCATTGCGTCAAATCTAAATCCATATATCTGGATTTCTGCAAAGGTTGTGACAATGTCTACTGTCATTGTCACACACTGGCGGTTAGTTGACCACGCCTGTACAACCAGCAGTCGCTAAGATCTGCTCAAAAAGTCAGTAGATTTAAATCATATCACTAAAGGGGTCTAAAAAGTCACCAAATCTAGCAACAAAGTCACTGGGTTGGTAGGACTGGAAGGAACATGCCTTAATTCTTATGAAATCATATATCTTGACTATGTACTAATGTAACAAAATAAATATCAAGTTAGTTCAAATCATGTGCATATGTTTATTATTTAATTATTTTCAAGATGTCCCAAATTATCAAATATTTTTGGCAATTCGGAACAGCATGCTTCAGGTTAATTGGAGCAGCCTTTAAAGTGTTTTCCAGTGAAGTAAACCACAATAACATTAATTAATCTACTCATACCTTCTCAAAATCCAACTCTCTTATATACTGTATACATCCATTGTAAAGTACAGTGGCACCAAGGAGATAAGCAGAGATGCAGTGTGTGTGAGAGAGAGAGAGAGAGAGAGAGAACAAAAACATAGTTTGCAGACATTTTTACTTTGTGTACTGTGTTCATATAATTTTGTTACAAAATATAAAGTTTACAAAACTTTGTTTTGTGAAAAGTACATCAAATTAAAGCAGATAAATAAATCATACTTTCATGTTTTACAGTATATCCCACTGAGATATACTGTACATAAGGGGCTATATAAATATGCAATTAATAATGGCATAATTCAGAATCAGTTAATCACTGTCAGTGGTGCGATGAAGTCAATCTCCAGCCACAACCTCCTTTCAGTTAAACTTTTAAAAAATGAAATCCCACTTAACTATTCTCATGCTTTCTGCTTTTTTTTTTTTTTTCTCCTTTTAGTCATGGAAGATGGCAAAGCATTTATTCCATTGCAGCCAGAGGGGATCGAGATTGAGATTCTGAAACAAGGTTGCACTGCATTTTGCCGCGTGCTAGAAGGAAACTTTGGCTGTGCCGCTCAGTTTCACAATTTGGAGGATCATACAGCTTCATCCTTTTCCCACAGAAAAGCAACCATTGTGCCTGAGATTAAGTACAGCAAACAGCTGTCTAAGAGCCTGACGGTATCAGTGTGGAAAGATGATCTTACTACACATAAGGCTGATGCTGTGGTAAATGCAGCAAATGAGCATCTAAGTCATGGAGCAGGACTTGCTCTAGCTCTGAGTCAAGCTGGAGGTCGTATGATCCAGCAATGGAGTAATGAAATCATAAAACAAAATGGTAAAGTTCCCACAGGTGAAGCTGTTTCCACTCCAGCTGGAAATCTTCCTTGTAAAATGATCATACACGCTGTTGGACCCTGTGTATCACCAAAGGCAGGAAAGAAAGAACTTATGGTTGCATCAGACCTTTTAGAGAAAACTATTTGGAGTATCTTGCAAAAAGCTAAATGTGAAAACATGCAGTCTGTTGCAATCCCTGCAATAAGCTCAGGCCTTTACAATTTTCCACTGGAAAGATGTGCTGAAATCATTGTACTTACAGTGAAGTCATTCAGTGATAAACACAAGCCAGGAGTCAGGAGCCTTGAGGTTCGTTTGGTGAATAATGATGATCCATCAGTTCAACAGATGCACAGAGCCTGCAGCGAAATTCTGGGGCCATCTGATCCAATGCCAATGCAAAACCAGGGCAATGCACCAACCCAGTCTCCAGTCTCCAGTCTAGATCTGGGGGATTTGACTCTCCACCTCAAAACGGGTGCCATTGAGAATGAGATAGTAGGTTAAAAAAAAATGTTAACATCTATAAACTAAATCATATTGGAGCACTTAGACTATATGGATAGAAATTTGTGGACACCTGACCAGTCACACCCATATGTGTTTGTTGAACATCCCATGGTCTGGAGTGCAGTCGGTGTTCCAGTTCATCCCAAAGGTGTTCAGTGGGGTTGAGGTCAGGGCTCTGTGCAGGACACTCCAGTTCTTCCACTCCAACCTTCACACACCATGTCTTCATGGAGCTCGCTTTGTGCACAGGGGCATCGTCATGCTGGAACAGGTTTGAGTCTCTTAGTTCCAGTGAAGCGGAACGGTAAGGTTACAGCATACAATGACGTCCTATACAACTGTGTGCTTCCAAGTTTGTGGCAACAATTTGGGGAAGAACCATATATGGGTGTGCTGACCAGGTGTCCACAAACCTTTTTACATATAGTGTATGTAGAAAATATAATAAAGCACAATCTCTAGGTGAATAAACTCATAAGGGTTATAACAATGTAAAGGAATACTATTTCCATTATTTATATTCCAATATTTCAGTGCACTCTGTGCATTTCTATAGCCTTTATTGTCTTCATATAATTGTTAGTAGGTTAATATTATTGTTAGCCTCTAATGATGTTTGACCATTTCATTATGTTTGTGTTTGTAGACAGATGTCATTGTGAACACGATAGGAGCCAACTTAGATTTATCAAAAGGACAGGTTTCAGCTGCACTGCTGAAAAAAGCTGGCAAGAAGATTCAAGAGGAAATAAGACATCTTAAACATGGACATGTTTGTGAGGGTGACGTTATTCCAACTGCTGGCCATAACCTGCTCTGTAAGGCAGTGTACCACACTGTCTGTGTGCCAAAAAGCACCACTGGTGATATGGCCAATAAGGTTGGATTTCTAATATATAAGCAGTTATAATCAAGTAATTCATTAGCACTCTGATTTAGTTTATTCAGCCCTTCATCATGGGTGATTTTTAAGTAGAATGAATTTTTCTTGGACACCAAATTCAGCATGTCCTCCTTTTCAAGCTATTCAGTTTTCTGTCTTGAATGTTGACCTCATAAAAAGTACAACATTGTCTTTTCTAGATTCTTCACTCGGTGGTCACAGATTGCCTTATAAGGGCAAGCACTAAAGGTTGGTCATCCATATCTTTTCCTGCTCTCGGGACGGGCAACCTTGGCCTTGGAAAAGATGAAGTTTCTCAAATTATGACCACTGCAGTAGTGGATTTTTCTAAAAATTATAAAGGCTCGAAAATGAAAATATTTTTCGTCATTTTTCCAAAGGATACTGACACACTGAAGGTACACTTAAGCTTGGATTTATTCTAACGTAGAACATCTTATTAGCTGTGGCATTAGTCACAGTACTGTGTATCATGAAAGGTCAGAATGTCATTGGTGTGTACCGTTGATGTATTTGATTTGTTTTAGGCTTTTGAAAAGGAAATGGCTTCCACTAACACAAGACTGCAAACCTTTCAAATCTCCAGCAGCACCAAGGGCAAAAGTGAGGACATTTTTATAAAAAGTATATTTTCACCTGCGATTGTGTTTCACACCTCATTGGTCTCTAAGTGGTTATGGTTTCCTGATATCACACAGTTGCTTTAAGATTGTTCACCATTTTTATGCCTCTGCTACTGAGGGTTGTCAAGTTCGACTTGTTATTTTACTAGTAGTGGCTGATATGGTGCAGGTGGTCAATACCTGCACAAAACCCGGACTGAAGCTCTGTATATGGCAAAAAAAGAAAATATCATGAGCATATAAATGTATTTCATACCATAATTACAAATAATAGGTAATTGTTCTCACTCCACCTTTTATTTTTCTGACAGGTCATGACAATCTGGGCATTAGCACAGCACCTTGCATTGAGCTCTTTGCCCCGTCTCCAGAGGCACTAAGAGAGGCCAAACGATGGGCTTTTGATACGCTGCATTTGCGTTCTGGCTCTCAGGAAATATACAATAATCACATTCTGCACCTGAACCAAGAGGATCATGAAAAGCTGATGTCCCTTCAGGTTTCATTTAATGTCATCATCTCAGAATTCTTTCGCGAAGGCAAAGGAGGAATTATCATCAATGGTGAGCCTGTAGGGACCAGCTGTGCCGCATTGAAGGTGGAAGCCATGTTATGTCAGGCCCAAGAAGACTTTGCTCAGAGTGAAGAGAAAGACATGCAGGGCAATTTGGAGCATATGTATGTGGCAAACGATTTTGGGCAACGACAACAGATGGAGAGGATGTGTATGTTCTCTGTACTGCATTGTATTACCTGACAATACGCAAAAAAAACACTCAATATATACATAAATGTTGTGATTTCTTTTTATATGTGTATGTATAATTTGTCTCCATTGCCTATATTAGCAAACAGGTCATATCGGAAGACACCCATAGACCTCAGTAATGACTGGCCAGTAAAAGAAAGGCTGAAAAACTTTGCAAAATGTGGCCTGAGCATTGTGAAGGTAAGCTGTGAGATTTTTGACTTGTGTCTTTGTACTTAGGTTAATATGATAAATCATCATCATAAAATTTAAAGTGATCATAACACCATTTAAAAATTGCTCAGAGCTAATGAAGGTTGAATAACAGACTCACAATGTGCCGTTAATGGTGCATTAAAAAATCCAACAAATCCTTGTATGGCAGTGTTTCAATTATAAACTACTGTTAAAGTGATTGGACTTGATGTGGTTTTCTTGGTTTCGGTTGCTGTAGGTGGAAAGAATCGAGAACCATGCTCTGCAGCAGCTCTTCATGTTAAACAGCAAACGTATACAAGCTGCACCTCAGCGTCTGTACCAGTGTGTGAAAGCACAGTTCTGTGATCTGATCTGCAGAGTGGGCTTCCAGAGGGAATACGCACCACCTAACGGTACAAAACCACCACTGCTGTACTGAATGGGATATTTCTCAATTTCTTGGCTCTAGTAAAAAGTAACTATACGTTTAGGCAGCTGTAAAAAAAAAAAAAAAAAAAATGTAGATCTGTCTATCAAAGGCTGATCAGTATTACTCTAATTAGGCACATGCAGCACACAACATGTGACTAACACTTTCTAGCCAAATCTAGGCTTACAGAAACTGCTTAACCAAACAAGTGCATTTAATACAGACTTTAATCAAAAGTCCCATGAGTGGGCATAAGTCTTTAAATATAAAGAATTAAGTAGTTGATGGAGCCAGTCTAAAAATGGACTTTACTGACTTGAAATGGACAGTTAATGTAACTTTGTCTTGATAGTTAGTATTCACGTATCACTAATGCGTTTCTCTTTACTTCCAGAACAAAAGTATGGAGCTGGAATATACTTCATTTCTGAAGTGGGCAAAGCAAAATCACTGTGGATGGACAATAGAGAGGAGTATATCTACTTCATTGAAGCTCAAGTGCTCACTGGTAAAGAGACAAGTGGTTCATCAGAACTGATTGTCCCTCCTCCAATTGGAAAAGACCCTCTGGTTCGTTACGATAGTGTGACCGATGGGGGGGGCATCCACGTCATCTTCAATGGCCAACAGGCCTATCCTGAGTTCCTCATCACATGTAGCAAACAAGCCATCTAAACCTTAGCTTTCTTTTAGCTAAACCCTGTATTTAGGCTTTCTGTATTTACATTAAAATAAGGTTTTACATTACATTCACTTAGCACCATTCACTTAGAGTTAATTTTAAAATGTCAAAAATGAAACTTAAAGCTTGCTAACTCTAACCAACAAAACTGTTATCATAAAGGCAGGAAATAGATAAACCTAGTATTTAATTCAGTGAACTTAAATTAGTTTTATTGTTGTGCTGACAATGATTTAGATTATACCAGAACTTTATGGAAACACGGACGCGAGCAATAGTTTCAGGGGGGAAATACTGGAAGCTAAATTACACTATGACCTACACAAAAAGTTTAATTAGTCCGAAGGACATCTTGGTGTACATTTTGAGATATATATTGCCAGACCTTGCTGATGGCAAATCCTCTTTGGGAATCTGTGAGCTGTCAGCTTTTCTTTGTCCTTTTCTCTTCTTGTTTTGGGCCTGATCATATACTGTATTGTTTTACTTTAGAGCTTTCTGCCTCTGCTTCAGTTTCAGGGAAAGTTCGGTAAGGGCTGACTTATAAAATCAGATACTACAGTAATATGAGATATTTGAAGATAAAAATGAGGATATAGCAGATTACTCAACAAATACTCTGTGGCCTTTATAACGCTGTGAATCTTCTAGCTGTGTGTTTATGATTTTTTTTTTTTTTTTATTCTTATAACCTTTCCCTGAGTCTCAGCACCACATGTCAGAATGATAGAAAATGGAACAGGGGCTGATTTATAAATGTAGACACTACATTAATGAGAGAATCTTATAGAACAACCACCTTTGCAGATTTACAGTATATATTATTTTTGATTGCACTCTTTTGTGAAGCTATATTGTGTTTTATTTTCATTTTCAATACTGAGAATGATTGGTCATGATTAGGTGATGGTTTGAAAGTGTGTGGTGGTTTCTGGTCTGTCTTTTGATTACAGCAATAAAATATAACATATTCCATATTTGCTCTCTACGTTCAATTGATTTATGTCAGATGTGTGTAAAAAGGAATGAGCCGGTAGATTAAATTGAATCTGATATATAGACAGGTTTAATTTGTAACACAAACACAGTATCAGCTTTGTTGACCCACACAGAATCACAACATTACTGTATATACTTTTAAATATAACAACACGGTGGTGAAGGGCTAAGCTGATTACCTGTAAGGAATCAGGAAATGTGTTGAAGTCTTGCAGTCTTCGTGATTTGGAAAGAAAACGCAAATCAGTTCCTTTTTTTTTTTTTATATATATATATATTCCTAATAACCCTTTAAAGGTTGTATCGGTTTAGTGGAGATAGGTAGGCACTTTACAGTCTGCCATATGAATATATAACGAGCCCTGAACTTTTCATAAAGAACCACTTAAAGCAGGTTTTAACAGGAAGAAATGCCAAACACTGAGGCCTGTGTGGACATCTGTGGCCCTTCTATCTAAAATGACACTGACATCCAGGTGCACTTCCACAGGAATGTCTGTCTAAAATGATGTCCATGCTGATGGTGGCTGGGACCTTTAAAAGTTCTTAAAGGAATGTTCTCACATGTGTAAACACTTGTATTTCATATCTGGTTCCTAACAACGTCAGTTTTTAGAGACGCAAGCAATGATGCCACCACACTTGAAGGTAAGTTAATCCAGAAGTCTAGCAGCTCCATTTTATTGTCCTGAAATCTTCACTATTAAAACTGAAAGTCAAACGAGTCTGGCTCGGCTTGTTGTTTCAACCATGTGTGAAGTTTCTCGTTTTCTTTTCTGTGATTTAGTCTCATTTCTACTCCTTGCTTCACTGCTGGTGAGTGTATAATACAATATGTTTTTAGGAATCGTGGCAAAGCTCATGAAAAGCTCATATTTCATGATCTACGAAATACCATTTTGGCCAGGTTTAATACAATCCGATCATTAGCAGCAGGTATGCCAAATTTACAAGTTGGTTCCATGATTGGCGACTCAAGCCATGGCTTTAAGCAGGTGCAATAATGAGACACACCTACACTATGTGGCCAAATGTTTGTGGACACCTCACCATCACACCCATATGTGCTTTATGAGCATCCCATTCCAGATTGAGTCCCCTTTCTACTGTTTTAATAAGCTTCTGCGAAGTCTTTCCACTAGATGTTGGAGTGTGGGCTGTGAGGATTTGTGTTCATTCAGCTACAAGAGCATTAGTGAGATCAGACACTGATGTTGGTGAGGAGGTCTGGGGTTCAGTC
>CM074978.1:3119122-3154287 GCA_037576825.1 Pangasius krempfi
GAGTTGTTGTTGTTTGGAGTTCAGCCGTGGGCTCGGAGGCTTCCCGGTCCAGTTTCATAAGCACTACAACACGCACAACTCCAATTCATAGAGTTAGCTCAGCGGGTAACATTACGATTTGCGGTTCACAACCTTTCCGGTTCGCGTCCCGCTTTTTAGACGGAGTCTTTTGATCCGTCTCTGCACTTGGCTCCTTTCCACACCTTAAATATATTGTCCTCCCGGACAAATGGGTCCTGCGCGACACTCTTAAACAGCTTATCGCCTAGCCCCATAACGGGTCCATCGATTTTCTTTAAAAGGCGAAGGGCTCCCTGACTGCCAGAAAAACATTTAGGATACCAGACTATACTACAAGCAAAAGCACTGAATCTTGACTCCCCATACATTCTTTATTTCTTTCTTTCTTTCTTTCTTAATTTTTGTTTGTTTACTTATATGTAGCAGGAGAATTATCTTCTTCATTTGTCCTATGGCATGGGCAGAGCTTAGGAGTGGCCCGTGTAACCCTAGCATGGAGCAAGGCCACGCTTATTATTGTCATTGCCACTGCAATATGATGTGACACTGAGCGACTTAGTAAATCTCGCTTAGTTAGTCATGTTAGTTTGAAAAAATTACAGAACGCCCACTACAACATCTCTGGGAAAAGTTGATTTCAACACCAAGGACTGTCAATGACCGTAATGTGCAAGAACAAGCAAGTTTAGCACAGCCAGCACCAAAGCAAACTATACTTTGGCCGCAGAGAATAAACAGAAGAGTAAACTTTGGTCAAACTTCTTTACATTAACATTTGGAGGCATAAAATTGGACTGAATTCGTAACACTAGTGTATAAGACAGGGGTTCCCCAAACAGTGGGGTCGTTTGTTTGATTTACGAATGAAACTCACAATCTCTTATTTAGTTTAATTTATCTACAGATTTCAGGTATTGAAGTTGGATTATGTGTGCTAATGGTTTACACTGATACTTTAAATGTGTACATACTATACTAGTCCTTTTCATTATCCTGAATTGAGTAAAAAAAAAAAAAAATTGACAAATTTCCTTGTGTCTACTTCTGCTAAACAAACTAGTGTTGTGTCTCAAAGTGCATATCTATGTACTATTCCAGACCGTTAATGAGTACTAACACCAACCGGTTTTCTTATTACAGTTAGTGTTTGAATTTTAAAAACCTCTATCACCTTCAAACCTACAGAAATTGTTTTTTTTTGCATTCCAGGCTCCTGGATTGTCAGTCTGTTTGTCAACACTGCTGTGCATGAACTCGCTAAACTTTTTACAGTTCGACTTGGAAACCAGACGGACAGGGATGTTTTGGCTCTGACGTGCCATGTAGTGAATGTCGCTCTTAATCCTCCAGATGTACCCAAGATACGCGGGCGAGTGTGTGAACAATACTGCATGCATTACCGTTGTTGTCAAGTATACATCAGACACACGCCGGGCCGTATCACACCACCCCACCCTGGCAAGGAGCGTATAAGAACACCCCACTTCGCACTAGACTAGTAAGTCAGTGCAAGGGATATTCCCCTGGTTTTAGTCACTTACATTACACATACTGTATGTATGTTACAGCTGTAACTGGATGTACATCTGGAATTAAAAAAAAATGTCAGTAATGTCCATGTGGAGTCGTTTGTGCAGAAAGTTTGGGAACCCCTGGTATAAGATGTAGTCTAATGTTAGGCCAGTTATGACTTTTGTATCTGGCAAACACATATTTCCTAGGGGTGTGTGTGTGTGTGTGTGTGTGTGTGTGTGTGTGCATTTCATGTCCAAAGGGGCTCCTATTCAGGCCATACACAGATAAGGGAAGCCACATTATATCATTTTTCTCTGGATGTGGATTAGAATTTTGCCACACCTTACATTACCGCCCTGGTAAAGTCATTAGGTCTAACTAGGCCACTCCATAGCTACACCTCTGCCCTTCTAAGGAAATGCAAAGTTCTGCACTGGACTGTTTAATGAAACCATCAGGTGCAGTAGGCTACAGTAACTCTGTGAAGCATTTGTTTACAAAAGAGAAACCATAACCTATTAATATAGAAGTCAGTTATGTTGTTTTATTTATTTACACACACACACACACACACACACGAATGTTGTGAATGTGCTTTTTCAGGTGTGTGGCTCCTCACAGTCCACCTTAAAAAAAAAAAAAGTAATATAGTTTCCTGAAACGCCCCATGCCTAAAGCCACACACACACGCGCGCGCTTACACTCCCTGCCAGAATGGTGTGTGTGTGTCCAAATTGAAGTCAAAAGGCAGGATTTGTGGTTTTTTTTTATATATATATATATGTATATATGTATATATCGAAAGGATTTCAGTGTGTGTGTGTGTGTGTGTGTGTGTGTGTGTCTGCTCTGATTGAAGACTAAAGGCGGAACATCACACTCAGCGTGTGTATACAGACGACTTTCCAGCTCTCCCAACACCTCAGACTCAGTTTTGTTTTTGTTTTGTTTTTTTGTCCATTTATTGAAGCAGAAAGACTCAAGCCACTAATGACTCTGGACCTCGCGCACATCTGGAGTTTTATTCACAGCTGGATTTCAGCTTCACCTTGACGGATTTCTCGCAGGTAGCTGGAGATCTTTCTGAAGGCTGATCATGCTGGATAACGACAGATACGCAGGCAAGAAGAGGAAGAAGCCTGTCCAAAAACAGTAAGATGTCATGTTATAAAATATGCTGTGAGAGTAATAGAAAGTGCGTGCGGGTGTGTGTGTGTGTGTGTGTGTGTGTGTTTTAGTGAGGCTGTAAACATGTATCAACATGTAGCAGTAGTATCCTGTAAAGCTATACAGTGAACAGCTACATTGTTGTTTGTTTTGATTGGGGAATCTGCTTTTTTATTTATTTATTTATTTTTTATTGCCATTCATATAATTGGAGCATAATTGTTAATCCTGAAAGACTGACTGGAAAGCCTAAATCGCGTCCCATTCGAGGAGTAGTGCACTCGGCTTTGCGTACACGCCATTATTTCCTGTGGTGCTTTTAGGGCGCCTATGTAGGGAACAGGGAGGGATCTGGGCACGAGCGGAGAGTGCGAGCGGAGCTTTGCTCGCACGCGATGCTCGTGAGAAGGAGGGGGAAGAGCCTCGAGTGTGTTAGTGTAATCTGATATACACTACACCCCCACCCTCACCACCACCCTTCTCTCTCTCTCTCTCTCTCTCTCTCTCTCTCTCTTTTTAATGTGGGAAAGCTCTTTTCCCTCTCCACTACCCCTCTGTTGACATATTTTAGGACCCGCTCTGTTTTTTTTTTTTCTTAAAAAAAAAAAAAAAAAGAAAAAAGTTGTTCACACGAAACGAACTGAGCAACCCCAGAGATGAGAGAAACGCACGCGAGTCGAGAACCTGCTACTGCGCATGCGCACAAGACACTGACTCATTAGCGCCATTATTAATTTCTGCTGTCTATAAATTAAACATGAACTCAGCTAAACATACACTCTGCTCTTACGAATAGAGAAAACACACACACACACACACACACATACATACACACACACACACACACACACACATACATACATACACGCACACACACACACACACACACATATATATATATGTATATATATGTATATCAATTTATGGTTTACCAATCCATTGTTATTAAAAAAACAAAGACAACTGTACATGAACAGACATTACAACTCTCTTTCAGGGTACTCAGACAAGTGATGGATTGATTTTCCTATCTAGATAAAGTGTGTGTGTGTGTGTGTGTGTGTGTTACCCTAATGTTACCTTATTATCAGCATACTGTTTGTTGCTTCTATAAGGTACTTATATATATAATATTTTATTTGCAATTTAATTATTTCACTATTCGTGTTATATTCATAGATGTAAGGTGTAAACACTAAAAAAGAAAAAAGATGTGGAATGTGGAGTTTTCCAGATTTTGCTGTTTTTTTTTATACAATCTGTTTTTTTGTTATACTACGTGCCTGTTTTTTTTTTCTTTTGTTTTTTTTCTTTTTTTTTTCTTTTCAGTCATGTATTTGTATAGTTAATTTATTTATTTTGTGTGTGTGTGTGTGTGTGTGTGTGTGTGTGTGTGTGTGTGTGTGTGAGTAGCCTCCGTCTGGCATTGATTTGTTTGCGTTGCTGTGAAAGTGTTGTATGCTTGAATGCCCTATAGTTTTTGTGTTTGATTTAGGGATCCTGTATGCTATATTACTTAAATATTCTTAAATATCATACCGTTACACATCTGTAATTAGACCGACACTGATACTACACATGTAATGTGGACCGCCTCATTTCTTCCTTTCGAGCGATCACATTAAAGCTCATCTCCTGAATTTGATCGCTACATGTGTTTTAGATGTAGTATGTAGTATATTAGATGTGGTTGATGTGTAATGAGATCACATTTCATCTGAGTGATTCATATTTAGCAGGCCAGTACTGGGCGCCATCCAGGCTAAGATCATTTGCAAATGGCGAAGACTGTTGGACTTCACAACCTCGGCGCAAACACGCATGTTTAAATTTAAAACCCAAAGAATGTAGTCTTAGCACATCTTGACTGCACCTGCGCGTGCGTTCTGAGTGTGAGTGTGTGTGTAATTAGGTTTTGCCTACTTGTTTGCATTACATTTCACTAATGAACCGTTGAACAGAAACTTGCATGTTCAAAGGCAAATACAGTCCTGCCAGTCTAAACATAGTCCCATTATTAGCATAGAGGAAGTCTGGGAGTGGTTTTTGATGTGGCTTTGAGAAGAGGGGGTTTAATGTTTCCCAAACAGACGTCTTGCTTTGACTGGATGCTGTAAGGACGGTAGACGGCTGGAGAGTAGCAGTTCACAACAACGCATACAGAGAAGTGGCTTTCTCCAAAATACACATTTACACTATGTAGATATTTATAAACAAGATCTTTTGCTTCTCTGTCCCTGAGCACACTTTCACCCAACACACTATATCGTAGGAAAAAAAAAAAAGTCCAATCTTTCTTACAGTATGTTACACTACAATTATAAAACTATACCATTAAACTGCAATAAAATAACACTATAATGACTATACTTATAATGGAAAGACTGTAGTCTACAATAGATGTGTTCTATGTGTCGCATGATTTCGTAGTGGCCCTTATGGGACACGTCAAAAGGAAGACTGCGATGCCATTGACATGTACCATCTTTACTTACGCTGTATTCGACTAAAACTCATAACTCGGCCTCTGACTAGGAAAAGCCAAAGAAAACTCAGAATTCCGTTTCAAAGAATTCGGGACAGTCTCCTCAAACCCGAGTTTAGCAAGTGATGTCAAATCAACATGGCGGCTCACAGCATCAACACTAAACAAAGTCGCACCTCTTACATTTAAATGAATTATGCTGTATATATACAAGGCTTTGCTTTCGATCAGTCAACATACAGACATGTTTGCTTGTTAAATCTCTAGCACTCACTACACAGTTCACTGTTTTGAGGAGGTAAATATATATCGCTCATCAGAGTTAGCCGGATAGCTCGTTTCTAACAGAAGATGAACATGGAAGTGTCCATGTTTTTTCTCACTTTGTGATTTGAATTGGACGGTTCGAAAATTGTCATTACGAGTTCCACCTCCCCTTTTCCAGAGTAAGTCAAATGAAGCGTTATTCTACTTCATGGTAACTGATAATCCTGATGTTTCTATTGTTTGTTCAGACACACAAAGTAGCCAAAATCTGAAACATTAGCCCCTTTTTAATGTGTGATTTCTTGACTGATATAAGGTTTATACACAGATGTTAACCCTTTAAACAAGTCATTGTGTCTATAACTACTTTGGAAGGTAATAAAATGGAAATAAACAGCTATACAATAGAAACATTGCGATTCTAAGTAACACTATTCTAATCTCTTATTTCGTGTCCCAAGCTCAGTCTCAATTTCTAACATTATAAATTATTTACAAGAAAGTGGTCATTTTTTCATGATGGCTTGGCCTTAATTTGTTTTTTTTTTCCCCCACAGATGTCGTTCGATGTGCACTTGTCAAGCTTCTCTACTTTTAAAACAAGTCCTTCAATATGCTTTCATTTTCCTTCAATAGGAAACCCGCTACTGATGGCACCAAGTCCAATCCATCGAAGAGGCACAGGGATCGCTTGAATGGCGAACTGGACAGGCTGACCAACATGCTGCCCTTCCCTGAGAATGTGCGCACTCGCTTGGACAAACTCTCAGTCCTGCGTCTGAGCGTGGGCTACCTGAAAGTGAAGAGCTTCTTCAATGGTTAGTTTGAAAGCAGTTAGTTTTATTTTAATAAAAGTTGACAGTGTCAGTGTGGTTTCTGATAAATCAGAAATCTCTAATGTTTATCGGTTAGTATGAGGAATGAAGTGTTTCTTTTAGGGTCATTCAGTCAAGTCAGTAACCTAATCTAGGGAAACAAGGAAATAATTTTTGAAACACTCTCCAGCTCAGGTCATCGTTGTAATCGAGTCCAGATGTGTTTCCATTGTGATTTTAAAGTTACAAAACATTTCATGGTACTAGCCTCCATCTAGCAGCCTAGAGGGTTCTTCAGTTTGTCCTTTGGACACCAACCCATTGCCATGCAATGTGGGATTTTATAAGAACACTGGAAATCCTCCACTATGCTCTCAGGCATGGCTTAAAAAAAAAGTCTGAATTGAGTGCACTTTCAGACATACTGCTTCCTTTCCAGAAACGGTTCAAAGTAGAACCTCTAACTGTCCAAAGAACCCTGAAGAAAGACTTGTTATTCCTCTCAGACTATTATCTCAAGCAGAATCTACAGATGTCATTATACTCTACTGGATATATAGTGACTATGGAGACCATCAAAATGAATATCCTGTGCACAGGAATGATTAGCATGTGGAAAATCTGATCCAACAAACCAAGAGCACATCCTCACAACTTATACTGGTGGCTCCTCTACTGTTAAAGATCAAACAAGTTCATATCAGTAATGAACATCTGCTATGCGACAAATGCCATGCATGACCTGAAATAATGACCAAATGTCTAGACAGTTTGACCTTTTAATCCTTTACTGGATTTCTACCTACTGGCCGTCAAAAAGCAAATCTATCCATAGTCCAAGACGCGGCGATACACTGTCATTAGATGTGTTACGATAAAAATCTGTTTGCCCAGGATTAGAATAAATTGATGCCAAACTTGTGCTGAACAAAGGAGAACCATGTGGCTTATTGAAATAACTATGCCAGTAAAATGAACGTACATGAGCAGCTTTTATCTTGCATCAAAGCGATTAGTCATACAAAATGCCATTGAGTCAGTCGGTCAGCTTCATTCAGTCATGAAGCACCCATAAAAACCTGGGCTGTCTCTCTATTCTTGAGCCTAACTACACATCTTAACCACACCTTATTGGGCCTTGTCTATTGTCAGAGAAAGAAATTCCTTCAAAACAGAACTGATTGTTTATTACATGGACCGATCTCCTTCATAGATGGATGTCTGTGATCTGTGAACTGAAAAGCCTGTAATGAATCACGTTAGGAGTAACGAGTGAGTTTGAATTATACCAATTGGCCATGCCTTCTCAACAAAACACATTATTTATGTAACACTTGCAAATGATTTACATAGGAGCTAGACCGTTTATTTTTGTTTCTTCCAATGAAGGAAGTCAGCACCTGAGATGGTGACATTCCTGATGCCTCGACTCCTCCCTGTGTTCAGGACACCCCTAGTGTCTCTTTTACCCAATTCCTCATTTTGCAATTTGAGTTATGTACGAGCATGCCACACGAAGACAAAGCCTCACTAAAGTTTTCTGTTTTGTGCAGCACTCTATGAGGAACTCTTGGCAAGCCGGTAGGAGAGCAGGAGGTGTATCTATGGCATCAAGAACTTGGTGTACTGAGCCAAATGCCATAAATGTAAATCTATAGTTTATGATAGAGTTTATTAACTATATGAGAGCGAATTCCATCCATTCATACTCTAGGAAGCTGCGTCCATTTCCGTACTTAATCAACATTCATTTTTCCAAATTTCCAACTGTTGTTGGAAAACTTCTTGGTCTCAGAAGTTCTTAATCATAGGACGTATCTCTCTGAGGACGTATCCTTTATTCCCGACTTGTCTTTGTCCTCCTTCTGTCCATGTAGCTATTAATCTGACTGAAGATTGAGAATTGCTATGGCGTAGCTAACGAGCAACAAGAGATGATGTACCAAGAGCCAAAGTGTTTTGGGAAATCCATACTATCTAACTAGAGTTCTCACGTTGAGAATGCTCACATGACCACGTTGTGTTACAATGTTGTTTGTTGATTGCTTCAGAAGCAGACTCTGGCTTTAACATCTGTTTTGTTTGCAATTCTTTGCATGTAATTCACTGCTTACTCACAAAGTGCTACTAATGTCAGTGACTTCAAGCCATTAAAATCTCAAAAAATGATTAAGTGCTAGAGGCACTTTTTATATCAATATAGTGTATAGTACATCAAAGAAAGCCATCAGCGGAAACATGATAGCTTGACTCACTGAAAGTTTTCAGGTCCATACACATCCCAAGGAAACTTCCAGAACAACCACAACTTTTTCATAAACTGTATGCAATCATTTGTCATGTAATATTAAGGAGACTTCAGCTGCAAATGACTGACTGAGTGGTTTCAAAGAGGGCTGATTGTTTTGGGTAGAGGTGCAGGCATTTAAATGAACAATACTTTAAATGGCTGACATTTTGTAAACTGTCCGGTATCAGATTGCTGTATTGTGATTCCAGGCCCAATTCCTTACAAGCCTTTGTACACAGTTGAATGTGATTCATTGTGGTTCTGCACATTGTCTTGCTATTCCTCTCACTGAGTTTAACTGTGCATGATTATGTGTTTTTGAGAATTTACAAAGAGAACGGGTTTGGCTGAGATCCATCTAGAGCCACACTTGGACAATGCTAAAAGACGTCGTCTTGCAACTTTTCTTTGGGTTTCACAATGACACAACGACATTCCAAAACAAATATTTTCCTCCTTGAGCGATCGAGGAAATGCTTAGCACGCAAACTGGATCTGTATAGAAAAAAATGCACCTCTTGTTAAGGAGGGGAGAGTTTACACCTCGAGATTTGACTAAGAACAGATGTTTGAACCATTTAGTTAAGAGCGATATTTTTGCTTTGGCAAAAAAAAAAAAAAATACACAACTCTGGGAACTGACCCAGCTAAAACAACCACTTAAAAGACATTTTTGGTTTCCTCAAACATATATCTCATTTATAATGTCTTTTGATAGTCCTAACTTTATGATTGGGGCTTTTGTACCTTCTGTTATTCACGCACTTTATTCAGATTTCAGTGAGACACAGTGTTCAATCAAGGCACCAAAAAGCCCTTTAATTTTTAGCAAATGTGCACCTATCAAAACAACCTTCCACCCCCATGCAAACTGCCGGCTTATCAGATCCTGGCGTCTAAATTTAGACATATATTGGGCCAGTCCATCTTTGTTTTAAATCGTGATGACGCCAGCACATCGGCTCCTTTTCTCAAGCCTTTGATTATCATCTTGGAAAATGATAAAGATCATACGAGCAAAATCCTCAGTGGAGAAAGATGGGCCTGTACTGAATCCAGATAAGCGAGCACACATCAGGGCTTGTTTGGATCTGTGCTGGGTGCAAATAAATGAAGGGTTCCAGCTTGTTCTGTCAACCTTTACTTTCAAAATGTGTGACTATACCACCTGACGGAGAGGTTGGAGTTTATTTTGCGCTTATTTTTGGAAAGGATTTGACATTAGAAAAACAGTGAGAACCACCAGCTCTTTCTGGTGAAATTACCTGTGGAATGTGGTCTGGTTTGTTCCTGTTTATGTGCATAAACAGAATTGAATAGGGTGAAGAACTGTTGAATGGATCTTTCACCGTACTGATGATAGGGAAAATGGATTCATAGAAAGCGAGTGTATGAAATTGCAAATTGCGAAGTTTGTGTGCCTCAGAACTGGTTGCAGGAGGTACCTATTCTCTTTGCCTAGTCAAAGGACTTCTTGTGCTTTGGATTGGGAGTAAGACCATAGTAAGTGCATGCTAGTGTGTATAAGCTGTGAACTAAAGATATTAAGCAATCATCTTTTAAAGCTCAGTAAAGATGTAGTCATAAAATGTGTTATTATTGCCCAACCCTCCACAGTTACCCTTCTTAAGAAAGAACTTGGTGAATCTGCTTTAACTGGAACCACAGAAAAAAGGTCAAAAATGTAATAAAATCTGGACTGATTTTTTATTTATTTATTTATTTATTTATTTTTTCCCCAGGAGTGCCATTTTATCCACACACACAAGATGTATTTTAATAGAATTAAACTCCCTTTATTTGCCATCAAATGCGACGATCAGCTAAAGTCCTTATCTGAGGTTCAACTTATAGCTTGCATAGACTTCCTGTCTCGTGATTTGGAAAGCAGAAGTCGAGCGTGGACTAGTCTCATATCCATCCATAGGAGAAGTCCGGATTTCCTCTGAAGGTGCTGAGGGCAGGATTTCCACATTTCAATAGTGTTAACAGATCATAATAAATTAATTTCCTATCATTCATTTGGAGAGACTGTATTCAGTTCCTGTTACATTTCTTATTTGCAAACAGGCGCGATGAGGCCTGATATTTATTGTAAGGTTGCCTTTTGCAGTATTTAATATTGCAGAATCCTGCAACATGCAAATTAACAATTTAACAGGGAACCTGAAAGACCTGGTGAAGCTTCTCCATGCCTGCTCATTGTTTGCTGTTCCCGAATTTGTGTTTAGATGGTAACTTTGCATTGTACAGAATAAACATCCTAGATCTCGCACAAACACCCCCAAACCACCACCGCCCATTCCCATCATCACTCAAACTGTAGTCTCGCAAGCCAGACTTTTAGCTAGTGAGTCTGGTATGTTTCATCAATAAACATGCCCAAGAAGATGACCACATACCTTTTCCCGTAACTTGTCTGTAACTTCTAAGCATGAGACTCAACTCATGCAACTCAACCTTCCCCTAACTACGCCCCGGTCTTCCCACAGGTTGTGAGAAACCATTGTGATAGACAGGACCATCAAAATCTTCTCACCTGAGTTTGGCCTTCCAAGCATTTTAAGCGTTTGTAAAAAATATTTAAATGCATTCTAACATTGCGTAAATGACAATCTAACTAGTTATGAGTTTTTTTTCAAAAAGTATAATTTACCAACACATTTAGCTAGCCATTTTCTCTGCAAGCATTTCTCTTCACTCACGTAGCCATGTGTGTACTCATTTTCTCTTGCATAGCCGTTAGTTGCTGCAGTGCCCTGCTAGCAATAAACTCTTCTTATGAGTTTGATGTTTCAGATGTTTTATCAAGTCTACTTTTTATTGTAGAATGATGCTGTAGTAGATGCCAGATCACTGTAATATAATGCTGTGTGTTCATTAGCAGGATGAAGTACACCAGGCTTATGTGATGTAGTAAATGAGCTCAGTATAGGACTGATACCAGTATCAGTATCCGAATCATTTGATTTGCCGTATACATTTACGTGTATTAGAGCGTTTCTGGGTGTTTGGTCACAGCACGATACATTCAACACAGTTTATAACACACACATCACAGACAACACAACACACAACACAGTTGCCATCCTAATATTGAAATATTGCACCTTAAGTAGAAATTGATGCATTTGGAGTCATAGCCTGGCCATTTTAATCTTTGGTGTTTTAACTCCGCAGCCTTGCTAATTTCGTACCTAAAAGTGTGGCTAATCATAAAGGGAACAAATGGTAGTCTTTCGAATAGTCTCAATGTTATCATGCTTGAATTCAGGCTCTTTGTAGGTTTTGCAGTTTTATACTGTATTTATAACTGTATTTGGACAGTTTCATATTCTGTTGAAATGGTGAATGAATGTTGTTGGGAATACATACAGTTTAGAATGTTGCTCCAGGCAGAACATTTTCTTTTTCCATTGTCTTTGCAAGCAAATGTACCCAGAGCATTTAGTGAAAAAACACAGAATAGGCCAGATTTGGGAGAACCTTCATTCTGCAAATCAGCTTTTGGACTGAGTTCTTTGCACCCATGAGTTTGAGGTTAATGGCAGGGGACCCAGTGTTTACCGCAATCAACACACTCACATCTCTCCTGCAAGGGTCCCTTGGGCCTCTGTAAGCACCGCTGACAAGAATTCTTCCTTATCTGAACAGCTGCCGCAGGAAAAAGCCAGGATGTGGCCTCTCCCTGCTCCGGCCGTCTACTCTAGTCACGCAACTGTTTGGCTGCTACCCATTACCTCTCCATTGTCTCATTTATTGTCCACACACACACACACACACACACACAAAAGCCATATTTTTTACTCCAAAAGCTGAATCCTACACTTTTTTTTTTCATTGCTTCCATTAGAACTTTGTTTTTCAAATTTTCTTTTTCAGGCTTTTTTTTTTTTTTTTTTTAACTTGGTCTTTGTTCCCTGCAGGGACCTGCCTGCTGTTTTCCTTCACCCTTACTTAACTACCGAATATAGACGCATCTTATTATTGACTCACTACTCTTTCTCTTGGAATAAGCGTGTTTGCGTGTTATTTAAAGCAGGGCCACATTTTAGATTGCTGGTTTCAACAACAGTGAGTTAATTTGGTAAATCCTACATGAGGGTTTTTTTTTTGTTTTGTTTTTTTCCCCTCTGACTTTGTCCTTGTTCAATCTCCCAGAGTAACTCATGCAAGTCTGAACGTGCCTTTCTGTCTCACATGGTGCATGGTTCCTTTGACATGAAACAAAAGCTTAGTTTAAGATTAAGAGTGTGGTGGATGATGGGGCCAAGATGTGAATGTGGTTTATGTGTTTTTTGGGGGAAACTTTGGAAATTCAGGGAAAAAAAAAAAAAAACTATTGCAAGATCTTGCTGATGATGATGTCGCATTACAAGTTCTTGAGTCGATTGTTTTAATGAAACAGGCTTTTTACAGTGATAGGACATCGTTGTTAATCAAATATCTAATTCCAGTCTTGATGTGTTAAATGTTTTTAATCAAGATGGTCAAGAAATATTGATAAAACTAGTCAAAAGCAGCACAAAACATTTCAAAGGCAGTTTCATGTTCACGTCACGACTGTGTGTGTCTTTAGGATAAGGTTCTGCCTTGGCGTCAGTTTAGTCAGATTGCGTTTCATAGTTTGTGATTGAAGAACTCGACAAAAGGACAAAAGCTGAACCGGATCATGGTTCATCCGGATTAATTATATATGTCACTGTGTGTTGCGACTCACCCGAGAACGTCCACAGATATAAAGTATCACAGAACCGGGAACTAAGAGCTAATTTGACTTCACAACTCAACTGGCAGCTTTTATGGTGTGGTATAATGGCAGAGCTGGGGGTCTTCATTTAAATTCACATCCGTTTGGAGTGTCCTTGGAAAGAACTGACACATTGTTCATGAACTATCTACACTGCTAGTTATGTGAGATTTAGATCTGACCTGAAGCCATAGTGCTCATGGGAAATCTAAGAGATAGCAGCTTGGAGAAAAGTATTAAGCTATACATATAACATTTTGTAAAGGTATACCAATAAGGAAGTGTACCAAGAGTACCAAGTGGTTAATTCTATAGATTTGCACTTCCTGATGTCATCGTAAATATTCATAACATGCTCCTACTGAATAGTCTGTATTTTAACACGTTTAATACCATAACACATTAGCACATTTAATAATACATTTAATACCAATTTCGTCATGTTCTGTTTTTTGTGACAATGTCTTTGTGGTATACAATTAAAAACTGGATTAAATTAAATATAATTTTGAAATATTTCCTGACACAGAATACAGACACAAATACTTCTTTCTTTCTTTCTTTATGTGGGAGGATTGGGAAACACAAGCATAATATTACTCAGATAAAATGTCTATTTGGGTAGCAATGGCTTGATATTTTATTTTATAAAAGAGTTATTACCATGCAGCATTGACCTGATACAAGTACCACAGTGTAGTAGTGCTGAATCGGAAATTCTGAAATGTGGGGCTAATTATTTGAAGACTACTAATCAACCATTAATGAAAAAAAAAAACCTAGTTGTTAAAATTGGTGTCTGATTAAGTCTGTTTTACCCCTGAGAAATTAGAGCTACAACTAAAGACTCTTTTTGGTAGTTTGCTAGTCTGTCAGTTACTACTGCTTTGATTACTCGAGGTAAAATATTTTGTAACCAGTACTAATGGTTGCATACAACTTGCTTAAAATCTCCACAGGTGTAACCTCTGTCTTTCAACGTGAAAGTTTGTAGCTGACCGTATAAAATTCAACGACTGAGTCAAGAAATTTGTTGTCGGCGACCTCTTACCATCAGTGTTCTCAATGCTGGTGATGACATGTTCAAACCCTCTAAGAAATGGTTTAGATACAATGGAGCACAAAAAAAAGTCACACAGGCACAGCCTGTTCGAATGAAAGCAAAGAGATATGTTCAGTTCATTCATGTATTTTCTGTTTTATTGTGAGAAACAGGAAATCAGTAAACTCTATTGTGAGCTGCAACCGCTGATTGTGCGGCATGAAGTTATATAGCGCCTTTAGATAAACCGAACCAAAGGAAAACTAGATCATAAAAACACAACAGTAAAACCAAAAACATGTCGACATTCACTGAAAACAGAAAAGGGAACAGCTTGTTGCTGATGGGACACGGCGTATGATTATCACAAGGAAAAAGAATTGCACTTTCAGTCCATTATCTAGTTAGACTAGTTGAAAAAAAGAAAATTAAAATCGAAGTTACTTATGTTCTTTTTTTTTCTATTCAATTGTTTTTTTAGGCAGGTTTTCAGCATCTGAATACTCATTAATGCCATGCAAAATTGGCAGCATATCTAAAATAGCATCATATAAACGTCCTTGGATTAAAAAAAAAAGAAAAAAAATACACACAAAAAATAAATCAGTAGATTCATTTAGGCTCTTAATGTCTCTTACTGTAAACATCCTCCAGCTGTCAGTTTTCCACAGTCTCTCAGACTGACATGCGCTGTAGCCAATCAGCAACGAGCATGCGATACTCAATAAGGACCTACCCTTTCCTTTGAGTTAAGATCGCTGTGCTTCCAAAAAGTTTCTGTTGTGTTTCTGGTTTGTTCATTTTTTTTTTTTTTACAGTATCCTTGCTTGGTAAGACGTCAGTTTATGAAAATCAACTAAAGACAACATGAAATTTGTTTAGTGCACTTGGTTCACCTGAAATTTGCAGCTTTCAGTTAAGTACCTTGCATAACAAATGATGTTCCTGTGAATTAATGTAATGTAAGTAGCAACCTTTTGTATACTGCTTGCTCATTTGCATGGTGACGAAGGCTGATTTCTTGTCGTTCTTCTCCATTACAGCCACCATGAAGAAAAACAGTTCAGAGTTTCACACAGGGAACGGCTTAGACACCAGCAAAACGGATGCCATGGGCTTCTCAGAGGGGGACCTTCTCCTTCAGGTGATTGACCGGAAATTAATTCTAGGAGTGAATTTTGATGAATTAATGACTAATACTGTGTTTATGTAACCTCCCCTTTTATTACAGGCAGACAGCAGTTGGGCCATAGTGCATGGAGCATAACCCAGTAGCTATACAGGGTTATTAAGGTGGATGAAGGTCACTCCAGGTCATTTATTTAAAAAGGGAAAAAAATAGTGAGGGAGTTATGACAAGACCGTTTGTTCAGGCCCTGTTTATGAAAGAACGGTCACGCTTAGCAACAGCAAACAAAGCAATGCGTTCATTTCTCCTTCGCTTGGCTTCACTTGTACCATCTGCTGTACTCAACATGGCATCAAACATGGTTCCTTAGTGAAAACTGTGACATTTGTACTACAGCTGATTGTTTCACAACCATGAGGCTGTGCTTATATTATAATGTCAGGTGGCTTTATATACCGTTAAATGATCTTATAGTGTAAATCTTTCACTACAACACCTAGTGAACCAGGTGTCTCAAAAATGTGCTTGCAAGCCAGTTACCAATACCATCACATTTATTATAAGGCTATACTATAGTGAAGTACATGAAGTGAATGTACTGTACCATAATTTCCTTTTGTTTTATTTTTGCTAGGCTCTCAATGGTTTTGTACTGGTGGTCACTGCTGAGGGTTATGTCTTCTACGCGTCACCAACCATTCAGGACTACCTTGGCTTCCATCAGGTGAGAGGCACTAGATAACTGGTTAGTCTAAAATACAGTGTAACACTCAGATTACTGAATGGTGGCTTGGATATTATACTTTGGGGAAGCTGAACAGTGTTATGGAATTGCATTTGCACTGAATCATTTCTGCCTAGATCCACTGCTGTACCCTTTATGCTGGGGAAAATAAGCTATCAATGTCATCACGTTTTGCATACAGCAACAGAAGCTTGCTCGACTCGGTTATAACAGGATGCCAGTATTGGATCGGTATCTGGTATCGTTGATATTTAGAGCTCTGTCATTGTATGGTAAAAAAAAAAAAAAGAATGATGGGGCAAAAAAACCAAAAAAACAAGCGTGAAAGGGTGGGGTTTATTGTTGACAGCGTTCCACTGAAGATGGCTGGAATCGGGAATACTGTTTGACGGTCTATTATTCAATCTTCAAATGACAAGTTCTGACCTGTAGCTTTCTGGATTTTAATCAGGAAAAACTCCATGGATTTATAATGTCGTCTATTCTTTTCAAGACCAATAATGAGTTTTGCAAAAGCTATCCATGTTGTAAGCAATACCACACACAACAGTAAATGTTTTCCATCCATGTCCGTATTCATGCCCAGCTGCGATAGCTATTTTCATTATTCATGCACTTTAAACTTATTGTTAATTGTTTTTTTGTTTTTTTTACTTTATTTTGCAGTCTGATATGGTCCACCAGAGTGTGTTTGAGTTCATCCACATAGATGACAGACCCATGTTCCGAAGACAACTGCATTTTGCCCTCAACCCAAAGCTGTTAGATGTGGAAGCTGATGGTTAGTCGGTCTTCGTTTTTTACATTATAATTTTTTTTCCCTATTTGACACTGTACAATAAATATTGTTGCGTTCTAGAGCATTTAATAAAACTGTAGTGACTGTAGTAGTATTAGGTTTTTGTATGGGCGGAGATTTACACCTTAACAGGACCTACACTTTAGGTTTTCATCAGAAAGACATTATCAAAGTGGGTTTTCTTTTTAAATCTGGCCAGATAGAAGCTTATTGTTTTGAAAACTCAAGTACTGTTTTTAGTTTTATATGGTTCTGTCTGACTCATCTGACTTTTTCATTAAGCAATCGCAACAGAGACCATGTTTTGATCATATATGCTATTCAATACATTATTATTCATTATTATTATTATTATTATTATTATCTATAAAGCAAGATATTTCACCTTCAAATTTGTGTTGTTTCTGAACAAGATACTTTACTTATTTATCTATCTTTATATTAAATCATAATATTTGCTATAAAGTTTTGATTAAATTGTGCTATAAATGAGATACATACAATACATGTTTCTGTGCAACACACACACACACACACACACACACACACACACAACAAACTCATAAACTCTGCTATGACCGTCAGTCTCAGTTACAGTAGAAGATTCAGTTTATTAAGCACACTCTATGTAACTAACTAATATCTGTAATATTTCATGTTAAAGGTACTTGACATTTGCTGAAATTTAATTTTATTTTTAATCATGACGGAACGTTTACACATTGTGAGACTAGTGAGAACAGTAGACCAAGACCGAGCCTGTTTTGTGCACCTACATTAAAGTAATTGAGTATATATGCAAAATATTTACTAAAAAAAAAAAAAAAAGGTGTCAGGATGTTAATTGGCCATGGCTGTCTATGTTGTGCTTTCATTTTGGACGATGATTAGGTTGCTGAAAGAACCAAGGGGTTGGGAAGTATTTTTCACTACTACAACAGAAACTTTGTTAAAAAAAAAACAAAAAAAAAAA
This sequence comes from Pangasius krempfi, assembly GCA_037576825.1. Classification (NCBI taxonomy): domain Eukaryota; kingdom Metazoa; phylum Chordata; class Actinopteri; order Siluriformes; family Pangasiidae; genus Pangasius; species Pangasius krempfi. The sequence goes on from CM074978.1 coordinate 3,137,121, forward strand.
AAAAAAACCACACTATAGGAGATGAGTGAAGCTTATGTTTGTTTTTTGTTTTTTTGGCTAAAGTACCAGACCATATAAGGTCACAAAATGTACTGAAACCAAAGTGACATTTACTTGCTGTATCAACTGTTTATCACTGCATCATTGGTTATTTTATTTCACCTCCCAGATACCCAGACCAGCAGTGACATCACGAGGAATATTGTAACCTACGACCCACAGCACATCCCACCCGAAAACTCCTCTTTCCTAGAGAGGAGCTTTGTGTGTCGCTTCCGATGCCTCCTGGACAACTCATCTGGGTTTCTGGTACAATCTAGGATCGTTTCTATTTAAACAGAAAACAGAAAAAAATATGTGTTCAATGAATACAGGTTATATTCAATATTCGTCTATTTTTTATTTGTTTTAGAAACTGAACTTTCAAGGAAGGTTGAAGTTCTTGCTTGGGCAGAATAGGAAGGCTGAGGATGGTTCTCTAGTCCAGCCTCAGCTTGCTCTTTTTGGCATTGCCACTCCTGTTCAGCCATCAGCTATCCTGGAGATCCGAACTAAGACACTAATATTTCAGACCAAGCATAAGCTGGACTTTACTCCTATGGGTATTGACTCCAGGTAAATTCTAGGGTTTTTCATAAGCCATATTCTTTTTCTTTTTTTTGCTACACGAGTCTTAATTCCTGCTGAAATACTGAGCGACCCTATTTCTTTTTTTCAGGGGCAAAGTTGTGTTGGGTTACACAGAAATGGAGCTGTGCATGAGGGGGTCGGGATATCAGTTCATTCATGCAGCAGATATGATGCACTGTGCTGACAATCACGTCAGAAGTATGTATAAAATATACAGTATGGGGAAAAACTCTTAACGATACCTTATGTGTTGAAGTCTCCACCTTGTCTGTGAATCAGTCATTCATATGGTTTAATAAGTAGGAAATATTAATGATTAAGCAAAGTTAATGTGCCAGAGTAATTTGTTTAGTTGTTAATTAAAAAAAAAAATCCCTTTATCCCATTCTAGTGATAAAGACTGGCGAGAGTGGAATGACAGTTTTCCGACTTTTAACCAAGAATGGAGGATGGGTTTGGGTGCAGGCAAATGCCAGGCTTGTGTACAAAGGAGGACGTCCTGACTTCATTATTGCACGTCAACGTGCCCTAGTGTATGTATGAATTAATTAAAATCCAAAAGGAACGACAGATTGCCTCAGAGCCCATATGTAAAAGTCTTGAAAACAGAAATTAACATTTGAGCTTAATTATTTTCTATTTCCCCTCAGAAATGCGGAAGGAGAAGAGCACTTGCGCCAGAGGAGAATGGCGCTTCCCTTCAGCTTCACCACAGGAGAAGCAGTGCTCTATGATAACTGCCCGATGCTTGACATAATGAATCCCAAAGACACAAACGGAGTAAACCAGAACACCTCGGTTCCTAGCTCAATCCTTGATTCGATGCAAAAACAGGACAAGTCGATCTATCATCAGGACACCAAGCCTCAATTTACAGCAGATGATGCCTTTGCGGATAGCTGGGCGCTCTTCAATGTGCCCAATCATGCCATGCAAGATGAAACTGAGATTGAGGAGGACGCTGTTGTGTCCATGATTGACGCCTTGGAACAGCTGGCTCATGATGGAGATCTGTGCACAGCACTTCAGCAAATGGAAGTGGACACGGCCGATCTGAAAGAGTGGGAAAATGCCCTTTTGAGGATGACCAAAGACAGTAATGGTAATGACAGACCTCTTAGTCTTGATGAAATTCTCACCAATGACATATTCTCCTATGTGGAGGATGCCTTATACAAGGAGAACAATACGTGTTCTCTTTCGCAACCAAACGCCATCAAAACCGATCTATTTGGAGGACATTCGGCAACTACGGTGCATTCAAGTTTTGACTTCACACATCACAACTTTGACAGCACAGGAGCGGACAGAAATGATTTAAAGGCTGATGGAAAACTGAACTCTATCGCTGTGACTGGGCAACAAATGGACAGAATGGTTAGTGCAGATGCTACCATGGGAAACAATGTTCCCTGGTATGGAGATATATCTTCCCAGAATCACCTGAATAACTCATCCCACTCAGAGCAGACTGGCCTGTTCACATGTGGTAGCAATGTTTCACAGCAGATCACTCAAAATGAGATGCATCTGGGTTTAAAAGTGACACAAAGCATGTTCAGCATTGCCCCTTGCAATGGTTGGGGACCACCGAAACCCACTGAGAATGGCAGAACTTCCAAGGTGGAAAGTACAGAGTCCTACTGCCAGTTTGCGTCCTACCCTGCTAATCACACTAAAAATCCACAAATGAATCATTCACAAAATCATATTCAAACGCTAAACCAAACAACTGCAAATCCTTGGAACAATATGAGTACAGGGGACCATAATCCGTCCTTGTGCCCATCCAAAAACTGTGTCTCCTCCATTATAAACTGCCCAAATCTCTCAAAATTCCCCCAGCAAAGCCAGATCCAAGCTTGGCAAAATGCATCACCAGAGCAGCCCTGTGCCAGCCTGGTCAAGAACAGACTTGCATCTGAGGGCTGTTATCAGCCTTTGGAGACCCCTGGATTCCCTCCAGCCGATCTTCTACCAGAGAGCACTCAGAGCTGCAATGACAAACACATCAACTTCGTCAAAAATGTGTACCAATCACCACAGAATGGACTGGAAGCTAACGAGTGTTCACCGCTCAGCAGCTGCATTTTCCAGAACCACTCTCCGCTCAATACAAATGCGGATCAGCAGCATCCACAAGCACATGCTGTGACCATCTCATCATGTGGCAAGAGTACATTACCCATCAGTCAGAGTCCACCACAAGCATCCTGTTACTTTCAGTGGACGTGCAGTGAGCCACTGGTGGGCACGTCCTCGATTCCACAAGAAGATACTTGCATCAGTCCTCTGTCATGCCCTGGCATTGCTACTCTCGACAGTCACGGTGTCTTCCAGAGATACCTTGGCTGCAATGGACACATATAGGTAATAAAAACACAGATGTGTCAGAATTCACTTGTATATTCCACAGGATATCGGTAGTTCCTTTCTACATTGGAGTGTCTGCTGTTTAGACAAATCCTAATATAAATCAAATTGAAATAGTCATATTTTTTACTAGAGATAGCTCTGAAAACATGCTTTCTTAAACGTCTTGAATGTTTTCCTGAAATATGTTTCCTTTTTGCATGTATCTTAAGTAAAGTATCCAAGTAAAGTTCTAGCATTTTAAATAATGCTTACTCTCAAAAAATTCTGGTTATTTCTGACTACGGTGCAGGGACGTCAGACATTTTGACAGCTGGTATCTGATTACAAACTGTATTGATCAGGTTTCCGTCCATTTGACTGTTACGTAACTATCCACTGACTTGGACAAAGTGGGACATTCGCTGTGTAAAACCTTGCTCGCTAAAAACATCCCCATGTTGTTTTGTCTGGTTTCCCCAGGCTGCCACACACATACGTAGAACTTAATCACGTTCTCCTCTCTTACAGGCCAACGACCATCACGTTGAAGATGTCACTATTTCCTGTCCTCGCCTCGTCAGTGGACTTTCTGAGAACGCTTTGTACGGACATTGAAATAGACGCCACAATGAACTGCATTTGTGTTCACTTATGTTCTGTCTAAAGAACCGCACCATTGTTATTCGAGTACAACATTGAAATTAAAGGTGATTGATATTGGTTAGTATTAAGGATAGTCCATATCAGAAAGACGTTCGGTCCAAATTGGAGCCATTTGTAATGAAATTACTCTTCAAGTTGTATTTTGAAATGTAGTGGACTGACGTTTTAATGGCTTGTGATTTGACAGTTTGTTCTTGTCTAGCTCGCTTTCTCGATTGCTTTTAAAGGATATTCCTTTTACACAGCGTGTTTTTTTTTTTTTTTTTCAGTGCCACTTCCACAGGGTATCTTATGATATTCACTCTGTGTGTAATGTCAGAGTAAAGTCCACAGAGGGGGGAAAAAACCTCCATAGTATTCCACTGATTCTACTGCATGCTTTTTAATATTAAACATACTACAGAATTATCTACACTTGATATCCACCAGCTCTTTTTTTTTTTTTTTTTTAAACAACATCGACAATATAATAGCAATATCTTTAGCACACAGATGACTTTATCAGCAAGATGCAGCGATATTTTCAAAAGCGTTTCGCACTTGTATGTTTATTCTATATAATGTATATTAACCCTACACCTAAGCATATATATCATTCATGTACTTTTTTTTCCATTTTACCTTTTGTGATATTCCTTTCGACAAATGTTTATACAAGCAAATGAAATAGACTTTCCAAGAGCAATTATGGAAATCATTTTATATACAGTATATGTAAAGAAAAGTTCAACTTGAAGTGTCTTGGTGTTCTTTATTCTGTCTGAAAATTTGTCTAGAATCCAACATGTATTATGTCATGCCACAGTTGAGGCCAAATATTTACATGCAGTGCGGCTTAAATCTTTCTCAGTTATTCATGTTATCATACATGAAGTCATTTAGGGCATCTACTTTATTTACATACAAGGTCACTTCAAAATAATTGCTAAGAGACACTTTTTTTTTAGCTTTTAGTTCCTATGTCAGATTTGGAGTGGGTCAAAAGTTTACATAACCTTTGTTAGTATTTGTTGTCGTTGCCTTTTAACCGCTTAACTAGAATCACACTCTTGTTGTATCCTTCCACAATACTCACAAAACTTTGCAGGATTTTTTTTTGCCCCTTTCTCCTAACCTCACATATGAACAAAATAGATGCTCTAAAGAAATACAGAAATAAATGTAAGGTAACAGGAAATGTGTGGCACTTGAATATCTTTAGCCTTGGTGTATCTTTGGCCTCAACTGTAATTAATTCAAAGTACTATAGAGTCATAAGTATAATAAATGTCATATGAATGCCCACTTTTAAAAAACAAACAAACAAAACTTTATGATACAGGTACTTGCTTCACAGTTATCGCTTTTATCCCTGGATGATAAATGTTAAACAACGTACTAGTTCCAGTTTAATAGGAACACAAACGTAAAAAAAACACATTTTCAGTTACTGAGTTTAGTCCTCAGTGCTGCAGTATCTGTTACACTCCTCTCACACACACACACACACACACACACACACACACACACATACACACACACATGCACACACGTCATGGCACCATGTTGATGTCAAAGCTGTGCTAAGAATAATCTTTCTTAATGTTTAACAGAAATCCAGTTTGGATTCTCGTTCCAAATACCGAATAAATATGAATTATATGTAGTTTTTTTTAAATTGTGTGTCTTACCCATGTCTACATAAAAAGAATAGCAGCAAGGTAGGGCAAAATAACACAATTAAAAAACATACACTGAAGTACATTCAAATAATGATAAAAGTCAAATGATTAATTTATAATAACCAGTAATCTCAACAGCCTGATCAGGAGAGAAACACTTAAACCTGTAATCTCTTTACCCTTACAGGTTGTTATGGGTGTGGGTGTGTGTGTGTGTGTGTATATTTTAATTTAGGATTTTTTTATAAAATGAATTAGAAATGTCCCCTGATATAAAAGTGATCATTGCTTGAAGTGAAAAGTTAATGAAAAATTAGTAAAATTGATAAGAGTCCATGGACATGACATGTACCCCAATTATACCCCAAGTATATGTGTATATATACACTCTCTCTATAGAGAGAGAGAGAGAGAGAGAGAGAGAGAGAATGAGGGTATATATATACACACACTTATCAGCCATAACATAATAATATTATAATATTAAAATAGTAAGACTAATATTGTGTAGGTCCCCCTTGTGCTGTCAGAACAGCTCTGACCCGTCGAGACATGCAGGAGATCCTTTAAGTCCTGTAAATTGTGAGCTGGGGCCTCCATGGATCAGACTAAGGGAAGTGGCCTCTTTCAGCAGGATAATGCACACAAATTGTTCAGGAACGGTTTGAGGAACATGACAAAAGGGTTCAAGGTGTTGATTTGGCCTCCAGATTCCCCAGATCTCAATCTGATCGAGCATCTGTGGGACGTGCTGGACAAACAAGTCTGATCCATGGAGGCCCCACCTCACAACTTACAGGACTTAAAGGATCAATGTCTTGTGCCAGATACCACAGCACACCTTCAGAGGTCTTGTCCATGCCTTGATGGATTATTATTTGTAAATCTGATCAAGTCTGTCCATAACAATAATGGGGGCAAAAAAAAAAAAACAGCGATAAAAGAAACAAAGCGCGGAACTTTTATTGTGAAAGCAGGAACTGATGACGCAAAATCTGCGCGACGATAAAGCCGCTGTCTCGGTCAGACGGTCGCCCTCGGTGTCGGAGTGACACCCGGATTTTATTTGTTTTTCTTTCTGCAGAAAGCTGCGTGATGGCGTTACGGGTTTTCCGGCTGTTTGTGCGCTCGAGCGCAGCGGCGTTTAAAACCGGCTCACTCTCACAAACGGTAAGGTTTAAAAATGAAAAGTTGTTTTTGAAGACGAGGCCTCGACAGTCCCATAAGTCAAGGACACTCAGCCTCAGTCTCAGTCTCTGTCTCTCTCCCTTCCTGAGCTGCGGGAAAATAACACGAGCATGAAGGAAATAAAACGAACAGTTTCACCTGAATCTGAGAATCCATGCGAGTTTGCAGAAGTGTCTGCTGATCTGTAGCTGTCGCTGGAGGCGATATCGCGATATTTCAGCGATATTTCAGCGAGATGAAGCATAAAAACAGCAACACAAGGAATCGATAAATAAAAGCCAGTGACAACAAAAAGTTAAATGGTTTGGTTTTTCATTAAAAATAAAATAAAATAGTGTCCTCTTTTAAACAGTGCCACATTAAATAATAATAATAAAAAAATTATTTTGCAAAACAACAACAACAACAAAAAAAACCACGTTCATTTCATGTCTACAAAAATTCTTTTTATTTTTATATTAAAAAAAAAAAGGTTTTTGTTTACAGGAATAAACGTATAAATATCAGACTAAAAAGGAGTAACGCATGAATAAATCTGTAAAATAAAAAAAAGTAATGTTTTACAGGTTTAAAGAAAATTCTAACACCACATCAACTGTTTCCTGTCAGTTTGTAATCAAATTTCTAAAAATAAAATAATGTATATGTGTATATATATATCTCAGGGTATCCATGGTAGCTAGGCATGGTTAAAGGTGAGTGCGAGCAGAATCACGGGTCAAGCAGCGAGAACGTTTCAGTGATGAGAAGATTACTGAATTTTCTGATTTCAGGCCGGGATCCACACGTGTCCGGGGCGAAGTCTGCGATACGGATGGTGGGCGTATGTTCTGGGCGAGAGGACGACGCCCAGGCTGAAGGAGAACAGCAAGATCTTCTGTATAGACGGCAACCTGGCGTCTGGAAAAGGGGCACTTGCGCAGAAACTGGCCGACCGGCTGGGTAGGTCGTGGGACGGGACGGCCGTGGTTTGTCTGTGGTCTCGTGTTTGTCCTTCATGATCGAGTCGCAACCCAACAGCAAACCTTGGCTAAAAGTTAGCTAGTCAGCCCAAACCTGCACATGGAAGAGTAGATAATCTGCACAGAGATATATATTTATTTATTTATTTAGCAGTAGTCTCAGCGTGATGTCTGGCTTTTGCCTGTATGAGGCCATTCGTGTACTTTGGCATTCAGAGCAGCCAGTGTCGCAGTCCGGCACGTACTGATGATCTCCTGACTCTGATATTAATGAAGCAGTGAGATTAATGAGACATGTTTGTGACAGTAAAACATGTACCAGTGAAACCCCTGTATCTGCTGTTTCAGTTACTGCGGTTTCACTTAACCTCGGGTGACTGCAGTCCGGAAAAGAATTAAGTAGAAAATCTCAGAAAACACAGTAAACAGTTATGATTTAAATGTTTCGCCTCCTAAATACATTTTTCTTTGGGGGGAAAAAAAAAAAAAAATCAGTATCAGTACCCTCATCATTCACAAATTATCTTCAGTTGCTCTGCTATTGTGAGTTAGACAGTGTGTAGACTTTATCCCGCTTATCTCGTCTGTATCTAGGGATGCTCTACATGCCCGAGCCTGACGTGCACTACATGGACAAAATGACTAAGGAGAAAGTACCTCTGGATTCAGCCTACAACGGCAACTGCAGCCTTGAGAAGTTCTACCTGGATCCCAAAGCCAGCGACGGAAACTCGTACCGCCTGCAGTCCTGGATGTACCTGATGAGGCTGCTGCAGTACTCGGATGCCGTCGAGCATCTTCTCACCACAGGTTCAAAGCGACTGTTTCTTTAAGACTTTCTCTCTTAAGTCTTTTTTTTTTTTGGTGAACATGTAGATTTCAGGTGTTCTGTGCTGTTCCTCCAGGCCAAGGAGTCATCCTTGAGCGGTCTCCTTTCAGTGATGTGGTGTTTTTGGAGGCCATGTTCAATCAGGGCTACATCAGGAAGCAGTGTAAGTGCTCGAGATCTCTGTTGGTTCTCTCAGGCGACGCTTTGAGGGTGCAGTACACGGAGCTGGAGGTGTAAATGAGTCTGGGGGGGAAAGAAATGTGTGAAAGAAATATTCAGTAAGTTCTGTTAGGATGAGGTGGAAAGGGAACAAAACAAAACGGAACTGATAAACAGGAATGAAACCCATTGGTTTAGATGTAAAGCAGAGTAACTGTTACCACACCAGAGTGGATTATTTTCCTATAACAGCATGCCCCGAAGTGTGTTATTCCTCTAATACCACAGCAATTTGCCAGCGATTAGTTGTTAATCACACATCATGCTTTTTAATCGCTTATATCTACAGGTAATGATATATACAGACTCTCCCATGGCGGTAAAATTAATGACTGTTATCCAAGGCACTGACACTGGAGACTCCTTCCATAAACGTTAAATAAGCGTCTCCGTGCGTGAGGCTTCACCATACTGATGATTGCACGTCTTATAAGTTAACTAACAGCACTTTATTCCTTTACTTGACTCTTAGGCTTAGGTTATGTGGTGCGTCCGCTATACAAGGCCCTGTGAATGAGCCGTTACTATAGAAACGAGCGGATTTCTAGAAACCCGCTGCCGCTTTTGTCAGAGCTGCTGTCCTAGAAAAACCTTCTGACCAATCAGGTTTGAGAATTCAGCAGCGCTGTGGTATAAAGGCACACGTGGAATAAATCGTTTGTAATAAGATAACAACTGGAGGGTTTACGCCGGTGAAAGCACAGAAGTGGCCTTAATAGTTGCACTGTTGTAACCTCTTATTTAACCTGAAAGTGGAGCTTAAGTGTGTGAAGCAGCTCTTTCTCTGGAATGCAGGTGTGGATCATTACAATGAGATCAAGGACATCAGCATCTGTGAGTTCTGGGCCCCTCACCTCGTCATCTATGTGGACTCTCCTGCTGAGCAGGTGCAGAAGAAGCTCAAAGCGTCTGGAAAGGTGCGTATGATGAACAACACTTACTCCAACAAAAGAGCTGAACAGAAACATCGCTAGTTTCCCGAACACACATCAAACCACATCAGGCGTTCAGCTCTTACACTTCAGCAAGGCTTTAATGAGTGGATTGTGGTGTGTGAGGAGTAAGGCTAACCCTAATGCCGCGCGTTCACGGTGCCTCGTAAGCAGTATTTTATATATCTCGGGATAGTCGACGTGGGGGGAAGAAACATGGACGCCTCCATGAAAGTTTGAAGTGTTTGAAGTGTTTGAAGTTTGAAGTGAGCTACTTCAAACATCCATGCAGCATACAGTGTCCTGTATATTTCTGTGAAGCTGCTTTGTGCAAACGTCCATTGCCAAAAGTGCTATACGAATAGAATATAATTTTGGACTGAAATTGCAACACCGCACCAACAGCCGACCATAGCGAGTAGCTTAGCAACAGGCTACCTGGCTAACTTTAGTGATAACTCTAATATTGAGGATTATCTTCTCACGACGAGAGATTAGTACGGTCAATGTTATAGATTTAACCAAGTGTCTGTAACTGATATAAACTCATTTCAAAGTAGAGAGTTGTTGTGTTGCTGTGTTGATTTGCTGTGTTGATTTGACATCGCTCTGTAAACGGGGACGACGACAGAAATGACCAGAACACACGCCCAAAAAAAAAATCACTTACAGGTCACATTCTAATCCAGTGTGTAAATGCAGAGCCTGTAGATACACCGCATGGCCAAAAGTATGTGGACACCTGAGTAACCTCCCTTTCCAAACCCATGGGTATGGATATTGAGTTTTTGCTGTTACTATAACCCACGCTCTTCCGCGAAGTCTTTCCACTCGACTGTGTAGCGAGACACTAGACAGTCGATAACCGAGGACAGGGCCTTGTATGGTGGATGATCTACCTAATCTAACTCTAATAATAAACAGATAACGTATATATTTAAAACCAAACAGAACAGCTGATGTGGTGAAGTTGTGTGAGAGGAGATGATCATCATTTATGGAAGGAGTCTCCACTTCACTTCTCTTCTCTTCTCATTTCCGAGACTAATAGTGTCACTTATACGGGCAGCGAGTGTGCTTTTCCTTCCTCCCTTCAGATGCACTCAGCTGATAGCAAGACACTTTAACCCAAACAATTGTTTTTTTTTTTTTCCCCACTGATGTCAATCTGGTGAATTTTGAAGAATCGCGTGATGCCAGCACAGTTTGCATTCTAGGCAGTTTCGGGTGGATTTAACGCTGATCTTGTGCATCTCTTCTCCAGCCCTCTCTCCAAAACGTATCCCTCTCCTACCTTAAGAGCATCGAGACTGCATACAAGAAGACCTTCCTGCCCAAGATCAGGTAACCTGTATCCACTCTTAAATCTGCATAGATATAAATCAAGCAGCCTCGGTTGCTACCGTAACAAAGTGCTAGATATAGCACAGTTATTTATATGAAGATGTTATATAACAGTTATATAACTACATTAAGCTATGTAATATTGGTTGTAGGTTTTTACACATTCATTACTCTAATAAATGGCGATGTTCACTGAATCAGGGGGTCTCATTTATCAAAGTGTGCGCAACACAAGTACTAAATCTGTGTGTAAGACCCGCCCCTATGCGGTATTTCTCACACGTGTGCACGCACGGCTGCACGCAGTGGCCCTTGATGAATGCCACATGTTGTTCTAAATAGATGTGCTCAAATTGCCATATATGGTAAACGACTTCCCTTTAAAACGCACAGTAGTTGTTGTTGTTTTTTCAGCTGCTCCTTTTAGGGGTCGCCATAGCTGATCATTGCTTCGTATATTTGATTTGGCACAGTTTTTACACTGGATGTCTTTCCTGACGCAAACCTCCCCAATTTGTTAATCCGGGCTTGGGACCGGCACTCGGACTGCGCTGTCATATGCAACCCCAGTGGGTGGGAATCGAACCCGGGCCGTGGCGCTGAGAGTGCTGAGGAATAACCACTAGTCCTCCAGGTCCTCACCGATAATGAAGTAAAGATAATACTGCATAAAGTAGAGCAAAATAAAATGGTTTATTTGGCACTTTAACAAGTCATCTGTGTAATAAATAGATATGAGAGAGTTTTTGTAAGTATGTATTAGGACTGCAAAATATATAGAAATTATCGAAATACGTGTAATATAGTGTGTACAAGTGTAAATATCGCGATATGCGTATAGCAAGGGCTTGCGATAACGGAGCGATTTTAATACTTCAAAAAGTTACGAAAAATTCAACGTTTTAGGGCGATGCAGAAAGCAATCTCATGAAACATTTATGGTGGTGATGTCATTTTCAGTTTTGTGTGTGTGTATGTGTGTATACAATTGATTTTACACACTTATAGCATTATAGTGCCACACATCGCATTCTTTAACAAGTTTTTCTTCAATATCGTGCAGCCCTAGTATGCATTCTGTATCCCCAATTACATTTAGAAATTCTGCAATTCATCATTTTTGCTCTTTTCCGACTGCTGGTTTTGGAAATGTAATGTACTGCAGTATGAATGAAGGTAAGACGTGACATTGTTCAACTCGTACTTGTTTGGGGAATGCCAGCAACAACTTTCTGTTTAAAACGTATTCATAGCTAAAAGCCCTAGAACAGAGAGCGACAAAAACTGCACTGGACAAACGAACTCAACTGGTGTTTCCACTGGTGCTTAAAGTACATTCCCTCCTCAAAGCTGCGTGAGCAGATATGATACAGTACGTGCTGAAGGAGCTCTGCGTTGTCAGTTTACCTGCTATTACACTTTTCTACCACTAGGGGCTCTTGCGTAAAACTATGCGTACGCACGCTGGATAAATGAGGCCCCAGGTCTTATATTTATTTATTGCATCCATATTGTGATTAGATTCCAAAACAAAGGTTATACAAATCTTTCCTTTTAATGTGTGTGTGTGTGTGTGTGTGTGTGGCAGCCTGGGAAAAACCCATCACCAGAAATTGACGTCTTTTAGTTTATAGTCAAATATATGTTTGGTTTCTTATTGGCTGAAAAACCTTTGGTCAAAACCCTGTTTTTGTTTTTTGTTTTGTTTTGTCTGTCATCCTTGACTGGTTCCCAGAATTCAGTTCGGTTCCCTTTGAATTGTGTAGCGCCTTTTAAGAATAGACATTTTCACAAAGCAGCTGTACAAAAATCCTGGGTGTAGATTTATATTTAGAATTTTGTTCACGCCAGCATCCGATGGATCGTACATTTATTACGCCGATATGCGGTCTCAAACGTAATGGTCTCTAATTTTAACCAGTGACGACTTGAAGCTTTTGCTCATTTAATTGTAACACACGAAACTCTGCTTTTATTTCAGTGAGGAGGCTGAAGTGCTTGCGTACGATACGACACAAGCACAGGATATCGAGAAGGTAATGCCATAAACAAAAATGCCAAAAATCTGCTGAGTTGTAAGGCATAATGATGTATGTATAGCTGATTCTGAACTGCGTGTATGTGTGTAATCTCTCAGATTGCAGAGGATATCGAGTATCTGAAGTTCGATAAGGGCCCGTGGTTGAAGCAGGATGATGTCACGTTCCACCACATGAGAATTCTGTGAGTGTAGTTTGAACGCTGCAACACTGGAGATCAAGTGTAGGGAAGAGAAAGTGTGCTTGAACTTTCAAGTTCTTGCCCTTTGACCTTTTGCTACAGCGCAGAAACATTCTGTTGAGAGATTGTGCCCTTTCTGACTGACCTTTAACAGTGGCTTTTGATGGTACGCAATTTTAATAGTGTAATAACAAGCAGATGGAATATGGTACACCGTTTCTCTCTGTCTCGCATCCATAAATTTACGCCTACATCTGTTTATTTCTGTAGGGTGGAAGATAAACAGCGGGTGGCGAACATGACCTGCATCCCCAGATACATCCCCGAGGTCACCATCGGCGCTCACGAGTTTGACAAAGGCTACTACTCATTCAGATCGGTATGTGCACCGTGAACATCCAGTGTGCGTGTGTGAGAGAGAGAGGATGGGATGGATGGTCACCTCGATTAACTCCCGGACTGTACTGTAGCGGCTCCAGCTAATACGTTCAGGGATCGTGGAACAACTAGAGCAGAAAAGCAGCAGTCCTTCATAGTCCTTGAAAGCTAATTCAGTGAAAGAAAAACAATAAGGAGTGAAGATTTGCCAAATGGAAAGATTTTTTTTTTTTTTTTGGAGGACTTCATCAAAAATGTATTACATTGTTCGGTCAAATGATTAGGCATCAAACTTCAGGTTGTTTTTGTTGCATATTAAAATACCTTCTAACGTCAGAAGGTAGGAGCCAGACGTTTGTGTTGAAAAATCTTATTTTCAGCGCACAAGCCTAAGAATCCTCAGAAGATTCTTTAAATAAAGGTTGGAAATCGGTAAACACTTAAAGAAAAATCCAATTGCACTTCCTAAAATATACATCAGGTTTTTGAAGTATTTTCTGCTTTATACAGTAGAAATGTACCAGGAGATGAGTTGAAATAAGCCCTATGTAGGCTGATCCTCAGTAATCATTTAATCGTCTTTACGTGATATTTCACCGCTGCGATATCCAGTAAAGATTACTCTGATTACATCACCAGACCTGCCAACCTTTACGCATTTATTTTTACGTATTTTTTTACGTATTGTACACTAGTATGAGTTACCACTCTAAAATACGTCTAAAGAGCAGACTTTTTCTCCCCAGTGGAACAGGAGATACAGGAATCTGGAACGATTTGAGAATGTTGTGTGTCAGTAACGTGAAATGAAATCTATCGATGTGTGTTCGGCTTGGCTAACATTAGACACGTACATATTTAACAGCCGTTATTTATTAGGTCAACTACCAAAACATTTCAGCCATAAGTTTCTGTTTTTAGCCAAAAGAGAAAAAAGGGTGATTTAAAAAAAAAAAAAAAAAAAGATTCAACAGGTCTACAACGAAGTGTCAATTCTAACACTTTACAAATAATGGTAGTAAGTCGTTAAATACATGTTTGTTTGTTTGTTTTTTTTTGTTTTTTTTTTGGGTTTGCTGGTCAGCGCTCAACACTTGACCAGTAGAAGAAAGTGAACATTTTGACCCTGTGGACATCTGATTTTGTAAAAGGATTATACTGTATACAGTATGAGTTGTGGCGATCGCCACTGCCAGCAAGCAGTTACCGACCACACAGCTGATAATACAATTACACCCTTGTGTACTCTCCTTAAAACCTAAAATGGTAGAAATGCCTGCTTCTGGATGATTAAATCACAGATAACACAATTTAAAAAAACAAAACCAAAAAAAAACAAAGGTAAACCACGAGTAATGCACAAGCCGAGCCCAGTGGCTCACACCAGTGGTTGTGGTCCATCTGTACTTCATGGATCTTGGGCTCACAGGATCTGTAAAGTATGTGTCTGTCTGCTCCATCTGTTCTTCCCCATCCTTATTTCCATTCTTCTCCCAGTCAGATCTTTTTCTCTCATTCATTCGAGTCTGCCCCTAGCTCAAATAAAACATCCTGATTTAATTTCTAGCCATATTGATCTGCAGATAAGTAAAGCCGAGTTGCCAGTTTATTAGGCCCAGCCCTCCCCTTTAAGCAGAGTTTACATTCCAATCAGTTGTGCCGAACCTGACAGCGGTGCCTGTGGTATAAATCAGGAAGGCCAGCGTTTTTAATTATTCAGTTATCTGAGTGAGCCTAGAGATTTTGAATGTGGGACATGTGGGTGAAGACAGGTTGTAGATCAGACGGGAGAAAGGAGAACACTGGGAACAGTGCGCGCAAACAGATGGTTCACAGCCAGGCAAATCGCATCAAACTTCAGCCGCTGTAGCCCATTTCGCACAAAGTCAAGTGCCAAGAGAGTCAAAACCTGACTGTTAAGGAGCGGAAGAAAGGTTTCCTTGTCAGATGGATCCATGTTCCTTTTGCATCCTGCTGCTGGAGGAAACAGAAATTGGCACAGTCCAGAGAGACGTCCTGCTTGATCGCAGTTTTCTGCAGTCAGTTCCTTCACGATGCAGCATTCCTTCACAATGTACGCAACAACTCTAAAAATCCATCGCCAGATGAATTCGTGCTTTTCTGAAGAACATGCTACTGGATGAATCTAAACGGGTGACTGTGTGAATTGTTCCGTTATTATATACAGAAGTGTGGAATGCATTTCCAGCTCCTAAACAACAAAATGACTTGCCTTTTGTTTTTCTCACTGGTGGCATTAGCTCATATTTACTGCAGAAAGATGGCTGAAGATTCCTAAATGGCACTTGTTCAATATGCTGCAAGTGATTTGGTACCATCATCTCTGCCAGAAAAAACATTTGCACCTGACCTTTAAGCCCGAGCGCTCAGAGAATGGCTTTTCACGAGCTGCGTTCTCGACTAGGAGGTGTAAATTACAATATTGGATGTTTCCGACTGACATTTAATTCCGTGCTGTATTTTATTGCAATATGTGCGAGGGGCAATGGGAATAAGTAATACAAGCGAATGCCTTGACTTTTCCGTTCCTACACTCCAGGAAGGTGCTCGAGTCTGCTTTGTTTAATTTTACCACATAAAAAGGAATGGATGTTGCGTTAAAGTAGCCAAGATGAATAATCAAGGATTCATTTAATTCGTTCATCTGCACCTGTTATTGTTCATGTAAGTTAATGTTCAATACCTCTAGTCCTGAATAAACTGTCATTTTTATGTAACTGCTAATGGGACTGATAAACACTCTCCTTTCATTGGACAAGAGCAATTGTAGAAGCAGTTATTCTCAGACCCGGATTAATGCAGCTCTTCGTCTGGATCAAGCTGTCAGTGGGCTATCTCCATTAAAAACTCTTACCTTTTACTGGCTTGATCGGTGTTGGCGAAACAAGCCCTGAGGGGCCAATTGATTTGACTTTGCTGAACATTCAGGAAGAGATGAGATCCATTGTGAACTTGTGCTTACGCCCGTGGGGGAAAGAGAGTTTACCTGCGTTTGTTACGAAACTGCTGAGTCCACACTGAGAGTTTAATACTCCAGCTTTCCATCTTCACACATCCGAACAGTTTCCTGCCCTCGCTCTGTTAAAACGGATTTTTTTTTTTTTTTTTTTTTGGGTTCATTTTTTTTGGGTTGTTTTTGATTCAGTTGTTGCACTTTTCTTTGCTGGAGCAATGCATACTTATCACTAGCTCAGACAAGATTGCTTTTTATTCTTAGTTTCCCAGTGGGCAAGTAGGCTGAGGAGGCTAGCAGTCTCTACTGTTTTTCGTCTTCTCTCATTCAACAACCGGAGAAAGAAAACCCTGACTCACTGCTGATTTAAAAAAAAAAAGTTTTGCTGTGTTTTATTTGCTTAAATGTAATGCACTTCTCATTGGCATGACTCAGTCTTGATGCTGTAACTATTCACGATGCGTTACTCATTCTGAATCCCACCAACTGCTGCACCACACGATTATTTATCGTGTACGCATGACCTACGACCTAATCAGAATCAGGAACTTGCAGGGAACACACATGAAACTGAGTAAAATAAAGTGCAGCATAAAGCTACACGCAGCCTCATAATTAAATACACTATATGGCCAAAAGTTTGTGGATACCTGACCGGCACACCCGTATGTCATTGTGGAACATCCCATTCCAGATTTATTCCCCATTACTGTTATAATGAGCTCCACTCTTGTGTGAAGTCTTTCCACTAGATGTTGGAGCGTGGCTGTGGGGATTTGTGTTCATTCAGCTACAAGAGCATTAGTGAGATC